>OX465579.1:141185912-141565912 GCA_950022655.1 Alentia gelatinosa
CGCACTTCGGGAGATACTGTTTCAGACGACTCCCGTTTGGGATAACTTCCGCACCTGAAATCTTCATGAGAAAGATGGTTGAGGTCTTAGACGGACTGGAGGGTACATTCGTGTATATGGACGACATTCTCGTCTATGGTAAAGACCAAGAGGAACACGATCGGAGGCTAGACAAGGTCATGAAACGTCTTCAGGAATCTGACCTAAAACTGAACAAGGAGAAGCAAGGAAGAACTCAAGTTCTTAGGACATGAGTTCACCAAAAGTGGTATTGAACAAGACAGCGACAAGGTATCGGCGATAATCGAGATGCCTGAACCAACGTCCATGCCGCTTTTATGCCAGATCATGGGGATGGTACATTACCTCGGAGCCTACCTCCCAAATCTTCATGACATTATTAAGCCTTTGAACGACCTGCTTCGAAGTGACACTGTGTGGTCATGGGGACAACCTCAGCAGGAGGCCTTTGATAGGATGAAAAAGCTGGTTTCATCAGCCCAGGCTCTTGCCTACTACGATGTTTGCAAGCCGACCGTAGTGAGCGCTGACGCAAGTAGCTATGGTCTAGGTGGTGTGCTGCTTCAGGACCACGATGGTCAGCTGAAGCCCATTGCATACTGTTCAAGGACCCTATCGTCAGCTGAACAACGGTATGCCCAGATTGAGAAGGAATGTCTCGCTAGCGTCTGGGCCTGTGAGAAGTTTGATCGTTTCCTTTGTGGACTGGAGAACTTTAAGGTCTTAACAGACCACAAGCCCTTGGTGACTCTGATCAACGAGAAGGACTTAGACAGAGCACCCTTGAGATGTCAACGTTTGTTGATGCGCATGCTCCGCTTTAATGCGAAGGCTGAGTATGCACCTGGAAAGACGATGGTGATATCTGATGCGCTTTCACGAAGCCCTAAGTGGGATAATGCAACTGTGACGGACACAGAGGTTGCAATACATGTGGCCATGGTAGAGGAGAGTCTTCCCATGTCCGACCACCGGATGGCAGAGCTTTGGAAGGCGACACACGATGATGATGTCCTCCTAGCCGCAAGTGTGTATGCCCTGGCTGGATGGCCGAAGTACGAACAGGACGTCCCAGACCAGCTGAAACAGCTCTTCAATGTGAGAGGGAGCCTATCAGTTAGTAATGGTCTACTGACTTATGGCAACAGGATCATCGTCCCGGAAAAGATGAGACCCGATATTCTCGACAAGATACACCAAGGCCATCAAGGTATCACAAAATGCCTTAAACGAGCAAAGGAGTCTGTGTGGTGGCCTGGTATCGCCAAGGATGTGAAAGGTATCGTGACCACTTGTGACCATTGTCAAACCTATAGACCGACCCAGAACAAGGAACCACTCATGACGACTACGCTCCCTGATCTACCCTGGCAGAAAATAGGAGTTGACCTGTGTCAGTTCGAGCGTCAAGAGTATCTTGTTCTGGTTGACTATCATTCATGGTGGATTGAGATACTCCATCTATCAACGACTACATCTTCAGCAGTGATAGCCAAGATGAAGGATGTGTTTGCCAGACTGGGATTCCCACAGGAAGTAGTCTCAGACAATGGGCCCCAGTTTGCATCTGAACAGTTTAAACAGTTCACGAAGAAGTGTGATTTCAACCACATCACTTCTAGCCCCCATCTGCCAAGTTCTAATGGAGAGGCAGAATGTGCCGTGAAAACAGCCAAAAGTATCCTGAGACAAGATGATCCATGGCTGGCACTGATGATTTACAGGGACACTGTCATCGCCGCTACAGGGTGTAGCCCATCCCAGCTCCTCATGGGCCGACATATTCGTACGAATCTGCCAACTCTTGGTGCCAGACTTAGGCCATCGTGGCCTTACCCGAACGTCATTAGAGACTGATAAAGCAACAAAAGCAGGATATGAGCACCACTACAACAACCGTCATGGTGTCAAATCCCTGCCTAATCTACAACCAGGAGATGTGGTTAGGCTGAAGACTGACCAGGAAAAGACTTGGACGACTAAAGGTGTGATAACCACCTCAGCCGAGACTCCAAGGTCATATAATGTGCAGACAGAGTCAGGCAGTTTCCGGAGAAATCGTCGACATCTACAGCTAACTGAGACTGCAGACTCCCAGCAGAGTTCTGCAGTGCAGAGTCCTACAACTCTGACTCGACCTGACCACTATCAGCCTTCTGTGGTCGCCGCACCTAATCCGGCTACATCAGCTGGTCCACCTACTCCAGCTCTCACAGAAACACCTGTGCTACGCCAGTCTCTGAGGATGATCAGGAGGCCAGAGAGACTGATTGAAGCTTGGTCTTGTCCCCCGACATGGGCTAAGAATAATGCCCGGGACAAGGCACGAAAGGGAGAAGTCTACTCCTTATTCACAGGATTTGTTTTGTTCATGTTGTGTTGCTACTATAAATATTCAATTACAGCTGATTAACATTGAGACTCATATAGACATTCTAAAGACATTAGCGGTTTAGATATACAACAAAAAGGAAGGAACTATACTGGGTAATTACCCAGTGAACTATTTTTGAAATTTAGCAGACCTACCCAAGGCGAGATAACGCATAGTGAGGGAGAGCCTTTCCTCTACCGTGATGGCCTTCCTGAAGTTGGTGTCCCATCTGGTGATGGCAGGTCGAACCATTTCCTCAAACTATCACAGAATATAGTAGATGCATAGTATTACACATATAAATTTGAAAATACATAGGTCACTCTCCTTGTTTTTGAAAGAATTGAAGAAAGCCATATTATTCAGTGCATTTCCTATGTAAATGTTGGTGGCATTTGCAGCGCTAAACGGAACTCATCTTGCACACCAAGCTGAAAATATATAACAAAATAGAAAGCATTAGGTAAATAAACTAATATAGCTGCGATGATAGAATAGTGGAAGGAATGATTAGACGACCATGCGATTATGCGATCACACTAACATGCATTTATCAAAATAGTGTGGCTGGGTTAAGGTGCGAGTGAAGGTGACACAGGTTGGCTCGACCTCAGCATGAATTATCGCCCAGTAGAAGTTTATTCTATGCACAATCGCGCTTGACACTATAGTGACATATCAAAATGATGACCTCTAATATGTAGCAGTACGGACTCAAGGTAATCGGGAGACAAGGTTGTGATCTACTAAACAATTCTTGGCATAGGATCTACATGTTAGAGAGCTATTAAAAAACAGTAACAAATATCTACAATAAATGCCACACCGCGTTCAGGAAGATAACTCACCTGTAAGAACTCTATCTCGGGTTTGGGCATGGTGTTGCACTGATGATCGTTTGTCCTTTCAGTGAGAAAGGGAGACATCAGCTACAGCAGGCACCTTTTTTGTGTCATGTGATTTGAGTAATTTACCTTGGTTGCTGATGATATTTTGTTATACCAAATCAAAGGTCAATGTGGCATTTTTACTATGTCAACATTTCTTTCAATTCAAACAAATATCATAAGTATCAATGATGCCTCTATGATGCCTGGAGGCATCATGCTGCGGTAGCTAGGGCAATGCCTGGAGGCATCATGCTGCTGTACATAGCCAGGGCAATGCCTGGAGGCATCATGCTGCAGGGGTTAAAGCGGATGATCCACCAGGCAGATGCTCCGCAGATGCTGCGCAGGTGGGTTTTTAACCGCCAGCCAACGTTGCTTGCCAGGGCCGGCCAGCCCACCGCCCTAAATTCTCCTTGCTGATCCACCAAAACTGCTGTTTCTAGCCACGCCAACAACCACAAGACGTACAAACAGAGCTCGTGGGCGCCCAGTGAGCAGATTCACCAAGTGCCGCGGCCGGCTAACACCGGTGAGGCGATGAACAAGCAGCGGGTTAGCTGCTGCTGTCTGGTGGATGTTGGTTGCACTAACACGGAAGTCGAGTTCATCCGATAGGCGAAAGGATGAACTCGCCTCCTTACACTATGCCCTCAGGCTGCGCAAAAACCAGAGATTGCGCGAAACAATGTGCAAGACTGTTTGGTAATGATTGAATCTATGTGATGAATTCAGTTAGATATATCATCCCTAGACATTTACCTAGGTGAGAGTTCTTTTACTCCCCACACCACGTATACATGGTATGGGAAGGATTGGTCTTTGATATAGCAGTAAATCTACCACTGCTGGGATTGGGAATCGAACCCACAAAGTCCTACAACCTTGGAGTTACAAGTCCAGTGCCCTAACGACTGTCACTGAGCTAACTCCCCTACCCCTCCCATGAGACAATTATAATTGAAACCAGGATTTAATTAAAAGCTTGAATTCAAGTGCCAGCAACAGCAATACCAACAGTGTCAAGCCCAAATCCGCATTTCATCAGTGGTCTCGCTGTTGAGGTGGGACCAACTCTCACTGTTATATTTTACGGCATAGTGCACTGAGTGAGCACAGGTCTCACTATGCTGTGGATATAACACAGAGTAAATAGGGACCTGTTTCGGTAATATCCACGGATCAGTACCTCCGATCGTCTTCATAATTAGAACTTTTATAGCTTATATGGTTCTCTAACCTGTGTTAAAGGTTCATCACTTAATTCCTACGGAAAAGGGGGTGAAATTCCACATCCACTACGGCCTGTCAACCTATTCGACATTAACTGCACTTATTCCCGTTTTCACGTTTCGCTGTTTCATGAATGTGCTACCAGTCGAATAGGTCGACAGGCCGTACCGGATGTGGAATTAAACCCACTTTTCGTAATAATTAAGCCATGAAACTTTAACACGGCTTAGGGAAGGATATGACCTATAATTATCCCAAATTTGAAGAAGATCGGACGTTCCGTTCTGCCGATATTTGAGTACGCATTCCGAGACCGTCATCGATCAAGGATGACAACTTAGCACAGGGAGCTGTTTTAAAAGTCGAGTGAGGTCTCGCCAGTGGCACGTCACATTTTGTAAGCGAGAGGCCGGCAACAGTGAGCGGCACCTCAAATCAAAGCGGCAGCAAAACTACTACCAATATCCCATAGAGAGCGGCACCTCCACCTCAACAGCGACGCCTCAAGTTCCATTGTTGGCCTCTCGCATTGGCGATGAGTACTCTCATTTAGCACCCTCCCGACTTTTGAAACAGCTCCCAGATCTGCAGATCGGTATATGTCAAGGTCGTCGCATAAATTCGTGAAAGCGTGCTCTGATGGTCTGGGAGATGAAGGAGTACACTGGCCACCAGAGCAGACGTTTGCTATGACGAAATTCAAACGCGAATTTCGGTGGATCAGCATGTTCGATCTTCTCCATATTTGGTACGATTATCGGTTATAGGTATACCTTACTCGTGTGAAAATTTCATTTCATTGAAAATCTTCTATATACATAAATAACGAGAGGGTCGACCGTCTCACCCACAGCGGCACCACAGTGGCAGGTACAGCGAGACCCAATCTACTAATGAAACAGTCACTGCCACTGTTGGTGCCACTTGTGTCCCAAGTGCCGTTCACGCTTGGCTGCACCTACTAATGAAACACACACTGCCACTGTGGTGCCACTGTTACAAACAACAAGACTTTTATCTACTAGTGAAACGGCCTCCTGGAGTCCTAATGATAAAATAAGCATCGGATTTGAGGAGCTAGCATTCTTAATGAGTCTTAAGCATTGTCCTGTTTAGATCAAAGGACAGTGACCGGTGCAAAATCTGGAGCAATAATAAGGGCTTACCATGAATCTATGCCTAACATGTACAAACCCACCGGCCTGTTGGATGGTGGCTGTGCGAGCAAGTCTGCAACCAGTGCACCTGTCACCGTTGAGGGTGACACTATTGTCTACACTGAATTTAACACAGCGGCAGTATTACGGTGGAGCGGCAACATTCGTTGGGCTGGATGAGCAGGCTCTTAAGGTTGTCTTGTACGAGAATGTTGTTTGTATTCTTCAATTCAGAGCAAAATCTCCTACTAGCTTGATTACACTTAACATTAACCATCGTGTTCTATATCTATAAAGAAATTTGGCCAACGGAAAACATCTAGACAAATTGGTGAGTATTACTTTTTTTATTATAAGACAGAAAACTTATCCCTAGAAACACTGGGATTTATAAACGCTCTGTAATGTCATTGTCATACAAAAAACGGTTCAGTGATGAAAGGTGGACAAAGTGGATTTTGCTAGTCTGCCACAACCCGATCTAACCTGTGCTGCACCTGTGTGGTTGTAGTGGACACCGATTGAAGGATCATGTCAGTAGAAAAGGTATACGTCGAATGTCCACCTGTAACGTCGGCTTCTATATACAAAAATGGTACGATCCTTGGTTAAGGCTTCTCTGTGCGGGAAGTGTCAGGCACAGCCAACAGGGGTCAGCACAAGTCAAATCAACTGTTGCTGTTTCTATCATACATCTAGGCATTTGGGGGATATCCTTACAAAGTTTCATAGACTGTAGAAAAATAAGTGATTCTGGTTACACAATGTCACTGTAGAATAGAATACCAATTGCCAAAGCTATTGCTGCAATAGATAATGGAACACGGGGTTGGGTGACTCACGACACACCAACGATAGACAACGCCAACCAACTACAAACTCATTCGCGAAGCAGCCAACATGTATAGATAGCAGCCGTATACGGCTTCCTGGGTTCATGTTTGAAATAATTACTAGTCTACAATACTGTCATCTACTGATATTATGGTCTTAAATAGTTCACAATAAATTGTTCATTGAGGTATACAACTTTCAATATGTGCATACACTGGCAATACAATAACCCTTCCCGGTTTTTTTCCTATTTATGCTGTGGCCCCTATACCCTTGCATTTGGTCATGGTCTGTGGCGGCGACGAGCAAACCCGCCGCCCCGCAGTTCCGCTCATTGTAGGCTGAAATAATTATACATTTATTATTTCTGAAAAATGAACTAAGAAATAAACCTGCAATATATTGTAATATACCTGTGGTCAATTTGTATTACGGTGTAGTTCAAGTCTCTTACTGAATATTTGGCACATCCATTCCAACTCTGGGGGTCATTATATTTCGTATCTGTATATAAGCAGCCATTTTTGGATTAGCAATTCGGATCAGCGTTCGACTGGGGGAAAAATACCAAAAGTCCCAACCTTGACAAATGTTGGATAGGAAGCCCGATATCAACAATGTCCTTGCATGTCTACGAATATGGATGCATATCAAAATGCAGAAAGTACAATTTCTCCTCTCAGGCATATATGTATAAAATTAGACTCAGTTCAAATAACTTCCATGTGCCCCCCCCCCCCCCCCCCGTTTTCTACCGGGGGATGGGGGACATTGACACCATGAGAACACAATGATAGAAATTATGATAATCATAATCATGTAATTGCTTCGAATTAACAGGGCATGCAACACACCTATCACAACACAGGACCCACAGACACACCTATCATACAAACTTGCCGCATACCTAAAGCCAGATTGCAGATGGCCATGTGACCGAGTACTGGAATAGCACATACAACAGGAATGCTGCCCGGTATATCCCATTCATTTCAGTTGCAACTTTCATCGCTGCGTTAGACACGCGTATTTTCCCCACGAGAAAAAAAATAAATAAAAAGACGCAATCAATTTGTTTTGTATAAACAGAAGTTAGATATATATACGTGTATATAAATAGAATATATATAGAATAACGCAATGGATATGCCAAACATTTTGCAAGTTGATACCTATGAGAAAGCCGTGACCTAGCGGCACAAGATACATGAGGATTTCCGTTGTTTCTGAGGATGTTGGGTTAGTGTATACATCTCGATTCGTCTGAGGAGGTAGCCTACGGTATCGGGGTGGGGTGGGGGTGACGTCCGCTGTGTTGACGGGTGTAAGAGAGTGCCAGCTCCGCTTGATACAAGCTTTCCCCCCCCTAATGACACCAGAATGCACGACCGACACACGCACACACACATTCACTAAAGATTTACATGTGCATGCTTAGCACTGACCCGCAGTTTCCTTTTGTTCTTTTCTGTTTTTGTTTTGTTTTGACAACGCAATGAATACCTGAGTACGGCTAGCACCACCACCTAGTCTCCTGGCCTGACTGGATTGGCTCCCCGTCCACTTAACGAGCTGCTCTCATTGACATCATTCTGACCTGAACCTTACCTAATTTTCCCAGGTGTATAGCGGAGGCTGATAAACTGTCCGGATAGTCCGTAATACATGAACACAAGAAACAACAAAGATTAATTTTGAGAGCGGAGAATTTGAACGTATGCTGTCACTGAATGTTCATAGTAAGATGTTAACAACAAAGGCCCTGCTTCTTGGGATGTTTCAATTTATCCCTAACCCTCCCATCACTATACATAACAAATGCTCACACCTTGATTCCTAGCATCAAATGTAATATCAAACCTAGAGAGGCCTCAAGATGCCAAACAGTCACAAACTCTGATGAAAAACCTGTAAAAGCTAACAGAGTATATGCAGCATAATTGAGAGCTATTCTGACCAAACATAATTTAACAGACACAGGCTTTAGCTACACTTGAACTCGCTGGTACTTCTGTGCTGTGAAACTGGTTGAGATAACTGTCAAAAATTGTGCAGAGATTTGTAAAATCGGGTGCCAAGTGAGACTAGTCGGATATACTGGAGGGAGAGTATCTCTGCTAACAGAAGGAAGCGAGCCTTTTCACGAGCTCGCCTGGGCTATTGCACGATTAACAAATTGAGTGTGTATCTCTACTGGCTACGTAGTAAGGCGGTCAGATGAGCAGCTCGCTCTTTCACACTAAGTCCTGCTCAGATGGCGGGGCGCCTGGCCGAGACTACTGATCTTACACAATGGTGGACGTGGTTTTCATTATTGGCCCTGTCTGGTGACACACAAGGGAACCAAACAGGCTCGAGGAATATATTTCAGCAGCTTCAGCCATCCCCTCTTACACCCACGTCCCCGTGGCTCTACATTTTGGTTAGGTTTCCTGAATTTTGAGTAAATCATATCCCTTCAATTCAATTCAAGGAACATACATCAAAGACACAGTAATTTCCATTAATATTCGAGTGGGTTCTGTCCTGACATAACTATTGTTAATAGTATACATATACATCGTCTGTTAAACCGTGCTACATGCGAAATAATCTCTCTTTAGTGGAATATAGATGCGCCTTAGGAGTTTGACAAATCGAACAGTAGTTAACTGAAGGACTAAGAAAAGGTCTTTATCTATGGGATAGGGGGCGACAATGCAGGAAGGAATGCTTAGTAATAGAATAGACCAGATGCCCATTGTGTCTTAATTTCCTATGTAGAGATTTGATAACTGCATAAACGATAAATAGCAACAAAACTATTTAGCAGGACTAAAAGGTCGTATACATTTCGATCCTGGGGTTCACTGCAGGACTTATACTGCCGACTATTGCCCTGTGGTTAGCTTCCGTGGAATGGATGGAACTTTGCACTTTAATGCCAGATGAATGTCATAATTTTGAATAGTGGATGATAGGAATCCTTGGAAGAAAGCACATCTGTAATTTCGCGGTAAGTTCAGGAATCCTAATTGCCAAGAAGTGTTTACTAAATCCATCCCGACCAGCCGATTAAAAACTTTGAAAGTTAACGATTTAATCTTCACCAACAAATGTAAGCGCCAAACAACGAATTCATAACAATTATAATTTCAAGAATAAATTCTTCACTAACAAATTTTAAAACTTAGTGAAGGGATAGACCATTCAGCAGGAAGAGTACAAGTTAGGGTAGCGCTGAGAATTGGATGGGGGAGATATGAGCTAGCTATGCGTCCCGCATATAGCTTATACTATGGTTTAACGGGACAGGAAATTCCGAGTGGAGCAGATTTGAAAAGTCCCAAATATAGCGTTGTGCATTGGACAAGGGAAACTTGCAACCACCATATTCAGGCTAGCATGCCAGCGGTGTCCACTTTTTCGAGGGGGGAAATGCTACACATCAGAATCAGTCTATAACATAACAAAAGACTGCCATTGCATATGCCTTAAGCTGATGCTGTAGCATCCACACAACAGGTGTCCTCAGCCACGCGTTATTCTATACATGAACTGTCTGCAAGCACAAGTTCCCAAATCCTCATGCATTGCTTTGGGCTATCAAGGGAGGCTTGGACATGCGCACATTTGTAAATGTCTTCCTCGAATATTGGGTGTCAAATAGAGTGCATAAGACATGGTCAAATCTAAAGTGAGAATAGAAAACCACAAATGGGAAAACCAACCATATCCTGAGTACAGCGGAAGAGCTTTTCGACAGGCTGCTCTCTTGCTAAGTTGTTTTGCATGACAAGCTATCTTCTAGTAAGTGTATTTGATGAGATTACAAGAATTTCCGCTCTGGTTTGTGTTGCTGACCGCCAGATCATGCCGCAAATCATTTGCCTTCTGAAGCTACAAAATATACGAGACTCAGTGATGGTCTCTCTCCCTGAGAGGGGGATATGCGTTGACCATGGGTCAGCTGTGGAGGTGGCCTGAGCCGCACACCCATCAGTCTCCTCCCCATCAAACAAATAGCAATGGTGTCTTGTATGACAACTCCTTTGGTTTAACTCCTTAGACAATACAAGCAGTACTACCTCTGACTAGATTATTAAAGCATAACATACTTTATGTATTCGGAGGAGGTCTAATCTATTTAATACTAGCTGTTTTGAGGAAAAGTGTTGATGCAATGGAATGCAATGATGCATACATTTGCATATACCCTTTACATGATGACAATACGAAGGTGAGATTACTCATAAAAGTGGGAAGGTTTTGCAGTATTTTTCCTTCTTTTCATCGGCATTATCGTCGTTTTCCATATGAAAACAACAGAAAATAATTGGCATACCTTCCCAGTGTGTTTCCGGTCACCTGCCCGGTTCTCCACCACATTAAATAGTATTCGCAGAATGACCGTGACACACCACGGAGGTTAACAACAAAAAAACTCTTAATGCGGCTACTACAACATAGCGAAATAACAAAGAGACGGACTTGGCATGATCTGAGGTTGCGTGATCCCTTCCCAATAGTTACCAGGGGCCTGCCCTGAGTTTCCTGTACGGAGCTCCCAGTTCGGAGCGAGACACATCAAAACGCACAGCACTTGGCTCATTTACACTCAAACCTGGGGGCGCCACACGTGAACTAAGTCTACTTTATGGAAATAATTGTGTGTTGTTGCCTTAGGAAAAAGGTGATACTTGTAAACAGAGTAACAACTTAACCCTAACATTGTATAATAGCTTAAAAACCCAAGTGTAGAACTTTGCTTTCGTACATTCACAGAGTCATTGTGGTATCCAGATAAAAAGGTGAGCACATCTATACAAACGAACTTCACAAACCACAATAAACTGGCACCACTCTCTGATTCGTGCTAAAAAGCCTCTACCAGTGGCGCAGTTCCATGCAGGGTTAATCTAAATTGCATATTCTAAGATCATCTTTTTTCTCGATCAGGATGACAAAAGCCATGTACATATACACTTCCCTCGACACCTATTAAAATGTAGTCAGTATATCTAAAGTCTATGATATTTGGCACACAGTCTGTCATTGTAACGTTAATTGTCGAGGCTAAAAACAGAAACACTAACATAATACATTCCGTTTGATTTCCATTCCATTCGTGAAAAAGAATACCATGAACACAGGTGTTGCGCTTACCCTTAAAATGACAACGACTAGGTTTGGCCTGCAGTTGTGTCAACAAGTAGTCTTGTGTGGCTGCAGTACAACTCTTCATGTGGCGCCCCGCACATTACCCTAAAGAACCTTAACCGTTCTACTCGGTCCACATCACCTCGACTCAACGTGACGCGAGTCGCCCGAGCCACTGGCAAGAGCAGCTCAGCAAAACGCCGATGTCCTCACTCTTTATACCGTAGGGGGAATATATACACAGGCAAAAATAACTTAAACGAGGGCTACAGACACTACATCATCGTTAAGCGTCACCACTGAATAATATACGGTCACCTTACGTGGTCTATGGAAGTACTAGGAAAACGCGCAAGAGGTAGTCATTTGTCACGTGACCAGCTCCCAATCTTTGAGGTTGTCATCTTATTTCTTGGAGTTTAAAAAAAGTGCAATTCAAGAAATCAGCTTCACATGATAGCACTGAGTACATTACGGTAAGAATTTCATCTATTGAAAAGTCACTTACATTATCTTCGTATTAAACAAATTTAGTATTTACCAATGTACATAAAAAAGGAGAAAAACGGAAAATAAACTAATAAACCATTACTGTAATGCTTATTGCTAGTTACCCTAGCCTGACTCTTCTGATGCATGTTGGCAAGGACCCAAGGCAATCGAAAATGCCCTAGAATCCCATTTTGTCACACTGGTATTATATTTATCTGCATTACCTTGTTATTGTTCATAGAAAAAAACTTGGCAATGTGTTGTGATAATGATTAGCACATTAGGGCTACGGAAGGCCTGTTTGTTGGATTGTTGGGGGAGGGGCGTAACTTGGTGGGTGTAAGTCAATAGTATAAGGTAGCCAACGGCCTGATCACTTGCCTCGCCTCCGTTATAATACTTTATCTGTGAGGTTGTGTCTGATCACCCTGCTCTACTGCCTGCCCACCATCAGTACACAAAGTACAGTCCACCACATCTTGTAGTCATTAATTATTACGGATGATTAAAATGAGTTCTCCAGGAGTCATCGGAATATGGCTGCACAATGGCCTGCCTCTTCTTTGCTCCTGTGCTTTTCTTATGCTAATGATCCCTGGGTTTGAAGTGCGTATGCTTCAAAATATGTGAGGTAGATACATCGAAAAAGAAAACATAAAAAAAAATGGGGGGGGGGGGGAACATAAAAAAGGGGGATTATGTACCCCTTCTCGAGGTGTACTATAGACAACCCAACCATACCAGAACCTAGTAGTGTCTAGTGAACTAAAATACTGTACACAGGTTTCTCTCTGGTAATGTTCTCCACGCCTACATGTACACTATATAGTGAATAGTAATATATATTCATATATATATGCGATTACATACATATACATGGACACTATGTCTGTCATGATGGAAACCATTAAAGTAGTGGAGGTACAAATCATGAAAACAATGGAATATATTCGGATCTGTAGCGTTGCAAACCAACTGATATTTGGTACAAAGTGATGCCACGGAGGACTGGGTGTATGTAGCATTCAAGCCTTTCTTAACAGGTTGGGCTCCACTGATCTCTTCACTTGGCGACCCAGGTCAAGGTCACTTGGAGGTTGTCGAGAGGTGGCGCCACCTGTAAGCCACCTTTTACACCAGATGGCGTAACTGAGCTAAACTCTAACACATGCAGAACAACAACTGTAGTTAAAAATGTGTAGTGTACAAATTTTGCTGCCCCTTGTATATTTCCTTCTTTGTTTTTTTCTTTGTTAGAAAAGAACATGGGTTTATGGTGTAAGTCTCTACCAAGCGATGGTGGTGCAACGCACGAGGTTTGGGGAGGCTGGCCGGCATAATATGTTTTTTGTGTTTTTTTTGTATTTTTTTGTTTTTGTCGATGCTCGAACGAGCTCCTCCCCGCAGTGTACTGCTTATTGGAGGTGAGTTTGCACCACTGCTACGTTACCCTGTATGCCAAATGCACCGCCGTCTTACCCTAGGGACCATCGTATATTCCACAGTACGCGATCACCACGTTAACAAGTATCATATAACATTTAGTCTCCCAACTGCGCAGGCCGTCGACACGGCCCAAGCCGGGAGCACAACATTTTAAGAGGCAAACATTGCTCAAAACCACGTCCTGTATGCGTTTTTTTTCTTTACGGAGAAACAAAAACCACATGTGGCAATAGAATTAAAAAATTTGAAACACATGCCCTCTTCCGACAAGGAAAAAAGGAACCGATCAGGGTAATCTGTAGATATATCCGACATCGTGTGGAGACAAGAAACTGAATGCACACTTGGTGAAATAAATGCTTTCGTGTGGTTATTAACGCAATGCTGCCTGGACTGAGTCTTTTTCTCGGGATGGTGCTGCCGCCGAAGGAGGGGCACCGACTACGCGTGAGGCGATTCACTAGGTGCTTGTAAATGGCTGCTGCCATGCCGTGTGGGCTGAACCGATACGTATAGCAGGGGCGTACCCGAAGTGTCCCCGTCGCTTGGCGTGAGTCCCGTGGTACCCGACTCCTCGTATCGACTCTGAGGCGGGGACGAGGCATACTCGGTTAAGCTGCTTCGATGATGCGTACTCTGTGAGGGTTGAGGTTGGGAGGGTTGTGTCGTATGGTGGCGGTGGGGTTGGGGGTGGTGGGAGAGGAGCCGTGACGACTCGGTCTCCTCGGCCACAGCGTCTGTATCGCAGTCGCCCTCCTCGCAGTCCGTGCGGCTGCTCGGGGCAGTAAGGGCTGTTGTCTGTTGTTTGTGAGCTGGCTCCTCGGCCTCTGGTGCTCCACTGCTAAAACGGTACATTTCTGTGCCTTCCGAGAACGGCACAGCCTTGGCCCACCCATTGGGCCAGCGGGGCGGCGAGGCGCGCGACGCCGTCGAGGCCGAGGTACCGGAATGACTGCTCTGAGCGGAGCCGTCCTCGTCGTCCTCGGGGTCGCCGTCCTCGGCGTCGCCGGTGCGGGGCGAGTCGCCGCGGGGCGTGTCGCCGGGCGCCGGGTGTTCCCGGGAGATGTCCGGCCGGCCCTCGGCCAAGGTCAGAGCCACCGTGTTGTTACTGCGCCCGTTCCTCATCAGACCGGATGTCTTCTGCATGAAAAATATAGGACAAGGGATCAATATCAGGGAAGAGCATTAGGACATGGCATTACCTCCAGTAACGTATCAATGCAGCTTGTAGACTAGGAAATGATATGTAGGCAAGGGCAACTTTAAATACACGAGGCTATCAAAGATTTAATCTTGGTCTCCATGGATTTTTTAATTGTGTTCATGCATCATTAATCCCCATACACCAAATACTCACGCCACAGTACTACATCATCTAAAATACTATTTATGTGTGCTTAGAAGAGGAGCATTTGACAGAGACGGCCATAGTAATACGGAACAAAATAGAAACTAGTTAAAATGGAGCAAATGAAATGTGCCCAATGATAAACAGGCTGCACAAGTGTTGTGGTTGACGTAATAATGTATCCTATTAGAATAGAACATCATCGGGCCTATAAGAGAAATGTACAGTCCTAATAGACCCCAAATTAGACACTGTCACTACCCAAAAGCAGGGATCAGGGCTGGGTTGTCGATTGTTTGTCCTACCTGTGGCCTATTACTGTGGATGTCTTGGCCTGCGAGGAGAGTTTCGACTTGACCGTTGGGCATGCACTGTACACGTAGACCTGGCATTCCATTTAATCCACTGCCTCCCTGAAAGGTACCACGTCCGTAGCTTAAACACCTTTACATCAAGAGCGCCATTGCTTTAACGAGGGGGCGTTTCTTCATCGGGAATATGTGAATTAGTAGTAATGGGAAATGATTGCCAATTTACGATTTCCGGTGCTTGCTGCTCATCTAGGTGTCATTTCTTTTCACTCAAAGGTGGGGAAACCTTCGGGAGGTTAGGGATATGCAATTTTCTGACTTCTTAGATTAGATATGATCTAAATTGTAAGGGTAAACAAAATAAGGGATGTTCGGGGTGGAAAGAGTACTATTACCTCTAACACCCTGCTTCTAAATTCAAAAACAAAAGATAAAAATCATTAACTTGAACATATCGAAGCAAACACATTTGCAAGTGTGGTTAGAAAATACAGAAATTTGCATAGATTAAGCCAAATAATAACCAGACACTACCACGAAAGCAGATTTTATGGTAGATTGTAGTTACAAAACATCTTAAAACGGAGCATATGAGACAGAGAAACATACAAAGCACAGTGGTAAAGTTTATTGGGATTTGTTACCTTAGAGTCCGAGTTTTCGTTCTCGACCAACATAGGCAACATGGGTGTGAACGTATCCAGAGTTTGGTTTGTGGAGTTACAGTTGCAGCGGTTTCCGTTTGAGTGTGGCATGTAGGTGCCATTGAAATGGATTGGAAGTGTGTTGTTGGGTGAGGTGTTCTGCACATTGCGGATATTCGCGGGCGGAGTGCAACATCTGTAAGGTGAACGAGCAATAATCAGTAAACCAGCTCCATATATTATCTATATCACATATATACCGAGTTAATTACACCGTATATACCGAGACACCGTCGGATACCTATTTTACATCTATAACCTTTAGTCACTATCTCTGCAAGTTCATATTGGAAGACGAAACAAACCTAATTACACTTTAAATTATATACAACCATTTCCAATTACTCAAATGAACCAAAATACTTTTCAGCATTATATTTCTCAAATATATCCAAAATGCCTCGACCGAAACAAATTACACATAGATTTTAATACATTAACGACGATTTGTCTCACCTGTTTCGGAAGATTATTATCACGATGGTAATTATAACGCAGAATCCTGAGATAGATACGCCAATGATGATATAGTTTCTTCGCTCCTGGATGGCATGTCGACCTCGTGGAGAGTTATCGGGCGGGTACGGGTTCTGTGTGCGTACGCGAACTTCATTTGACGCTGGCCCTTTACCTACACTCGTCTTAGCCTTCAGATAGAACACGAAGTCAACTCCCAGTTCTAATTCATCTACCTCAGCAATCAGAGACTCACCTGAAATAGGACAGTCCATGTTTAATATTCAAATTTTCAGAATATTTTTTCCCTGTTATACTTGAACACCAAGATTTCAAGGGAAACGTATCCCAGGGAATTTCACTTGCACAACCACCACTTGTTGTTTCTCCGATTTATGCCCTCATGGCACAAATTGCATACCATATTACTTTATCATAATTATTAAGGGACAAGGCAGCGGAACACTGATCATTACCCAACAGCATGATATGTGTAGGTCATGAAACACTTCAGGAAGAAAAAAGAAAATATGCAGAATGTTGCTGTAGCCTTCCAATTTAAGCCGGTATAAAAAAATATTTTAAAATAAATAAAATGTGGGTGGGGGTTGGAGAGAATACCTAATAAGTCGGTATTGCCACACGGTAATGGGGTATATAAGGACTGAAATATGCGTCACGTACTGCTCTGTTTCTGAGTTGCCCAAGGTTCGTCGGGTTTATCAGGCCTGTAGTATATGAGGTACTGGGTGATGATACCGTTAGGCCGTCGTGGTGGCTCCCACGTCAGTTCAACGCGCCCGGGAGCACGCAGTGTGTATTGCACGTTGCGGGGCGCCGTAGGCACTGCAGTTATGAGAGCATGTATATTATATCTTTACTGAAAACCTTATCTAATATATACACAAAAATAACCGAGCAGGGGAAAAAAACCTTCAGTAATATACTTATGAAAGCACATACTTTAAATACTAATAACCTAGAGATAGGTACTTATTAAGGCTCGTTTGTTTAGTTTGGTTGAAGGGAGGCTTCGGTTTAGTTGTTCAGCCTAAGTTTCTTATAAACTAGCTTGTACTATAACCTACTGAGTGAGGTAAAACAAGTAAGAATATCAACTCTTGCGATTAATACTTACGTCCTTCGTCTGTCTTACACCTGATGGCGTTACTAAAGGCACCAAACGAGCTTGTTTTGTGCGTGCGTATTGAGAATTCATACAGCGTGTATGGCTTCAGACCTCCAATCATCTTCTCCAAAGTCTCACTGCAATTGGCCACAAAGTTAACATCAAAGACCGATCTGAACAACTGTCAATGACTAGATTGGCATGAACTTAAATCCGAGGTGACAACTTTCCTAAAAAGAGTAAGTAAGCGCAGGTAGTCTGGCTCTAGCCAGAGACGTTTGCAAATCTATATTTCATTTTAAAAAAACCTATATAAAAAGGAACAAAAAAGAGAGAGCTTGTTATTGACCACAAATGTTGAACGAAGCCTTCTAACGTAGGGCGGAAAGATTTATATTGAGAATATATCTATGCGATTTCTTCAATGTAAGAGATGTATCGAGATGAATGAACACTTTTTTTATAATCTTATTAAAAAAAAAGAGGAATAAACATCAACTCAGTGGTATCTATTAACTATTAGTAGGTATTGTTTCACGAAGTTTCACGTGTTTATTTTTTTGGGGGACGGGTGTGATTATGGAAGGGTAATTTCAAGTTGTGAACGTTTATACTATGAATAATTAGAAAATTAAAAACATACGAAATTGAATGTAAAAAAGAGGGGGGGGAAGAGAGGAAAGCCAGGCGCTTTTAATATTTGCAAGCAAATATACACGTGGGCTACCTTGTAGGAAATTAATCTATCAGAAACTGGTTGAGTGACAGCAGGTCAACCTAGAATCATCTCAAAGGTAAAAAAAACAAAAACTTGGAACTTGAAACGGGTAGGGAGTAGGGAGAGAGGGAAGCAAGTACCAGAAAGGGCCGGGACATGGAGGGAAGCAGGGACGAAGGATGTCGGGAGGGCATAGGACTGCAGGGCCTAAGGGGAAATCATCCACACATCCACAGAGGACATTGCTTTAGTCTTGTTATTTTCCATTATGTTGCTATTAACGTATATATCCTTAAATATGTGGTTAGGTCTTCCCTCTTCAAGCTAGTCAGACCACCAGCTACCATAGCGACATTAACAACAGAACTGTACGCCTGTTGGTGACAGTTGTCGTCAGTGTAACATCACCCTTCAGGAGGGTTTTCTCCGGCATGTTATGATGTTAAAGGGCATCGCACACTTTGCTACTTTTTCCGTTTTTAGAAGATAATTCGACGCAAACCTCCCCTTGCGATATTTTCCCGGTACAATATCTCAAGGGGTGCATGGCTTTTCTTGATGTATTGTATCACCCCCTTCACCCCCTTTTCACGTTATCAAAAAAAAATCTAAAGACAATTTTGCTGATGCACGCAGTGATGAGAAACCAGTGGGGTTGTTTTTAATGTTTTTTTCGTTCTACACCAGGTGATCCATCGTTGAGATCTCTTTCTTAGTACAAAGGGGGAAAATCCCAAGGGAAAATGTCAAGATGTGCACAAATATGCCTAGAGATATTCCACTAGACTCCTGCTGGGGTGACCGACTCCTGTGCAGTTTTTGTCGCCGACTTGAACCACCCCCTACTGAGTTGGCAGCACCCCCTTGCGATTTTAGTTGGAACAAAATCTCATGCACATCTCAAGCAAATAAGTCGCAAAGTGTGCTGTGCCCTTAGGGGGTGGGGGGTGGCAGGGGATCCCTATGTTTTTGGACTCCTAGGCAGTTTCACAAGGTGTTCATTAGGCTCGAATTGGAGTGTTAAACAACTGGTTACTGTTGTTAGGAGCTATACATAACAATAGGTGGTACTGTCAGAAGGTTTAACAGACAAATAAAATTGACTTGGATGATTCTGTGTTGGAGCAAGGTCCGTCAACTTTATCAAAGTGTATTTGACTGGGCGTTTTGTCAAATTCACTGTAAAACTTTGGTTGTTTTAAGTGTGGTGAGGGTAGAAAACTAGTGGATTTAAATGATGGTCTATTAACATAAATGGTTTTCGTGACTACTTAGATGGTAATCGGGGTCCTTCGCCAACTTGAAATGGCATCATAATTTTTTTTTAATTGATATCTAAAATAAAACATGCATGCCTAAAGGTAGATAGTGTAAATTAAGTAGGGTACGCTCGCTAACATTGGGTGGCCTTAGAATTAAACAATAACTGTGACAGTGTCAATTCAACATTTTAAGTCGGTCCCTGTTTTAAGAATCCATATAGATGGAAGGGTGATTTTGCCATAAATAGCAAAGTACTATGAAAACAGAGCCACAATTTCGCAGCCTGATTTACTTATCTTAAAATATATTTTTTTAAATATCCGAATCTGTTTATTATATAGATATGTGATATACACTATTGAAACTTGGGAAAGTGTACTTCTTGAGGATTACTGATGGCACCACGGACCAATGGCACCTGGACTGATGGAACCTCTTCGGACCGATGGCAACATTTTCCCTAGACCGATGGCACCACTACCTAGACTCACAAAATCACTACTCATTATGATATTCTTGCTTCAACATTATGGCATTTTGGTAACTCGAGATGGGAGAGGGCATGGAGTGCTAATTTAAAAAACCAATTTATAGCAGTGGTGCTAACATTTTTCTTTCTATATTTTCCCGGCTGTTCCTCGGCCCGAGCTCCGGCCCACTAGGCGCTGACAGGGGACCCGCCTGGCGACCCGCCCAGCCCCACCTGCACTTTAACTTTAAATTTAAATGAATTACCCCAAGGTTACAGGATGAACAATGGATTAAGATGATGGACAATGGATTCTTTATAGATATTTGTTTAATCCGGATAGCACTCAGCCTGTATATGATGACTGGTCTTAACGTGTTTCCAGCAATATTAAATACAGTCATATAATAGATCACGAGTCAAATAAATAACATTATTTCCTGATACATTAATATAATAATGTAAAGACATATGGGTACATATCTTCCATTTAAACACATAAATCAAGAGTTGCCCATAAGTCCAGGTAAGAAATGAGGAGGTGCCATCAGTCTAGGCATGGGTGCCATCAGTCCAGGTAACACTGAAAAGAGGTGCCATCAGTCCAGGTGCCATCGGTCCGTGGTGCCTTCGGTCCAGTTACCTTCTTGAGCTAGCGCAGTATCTACAGTCAGACCACTCGCTACCATAGCCCCCAAAAAAGTAGATATACAATATTTGTACTTATATTGCAGAGTGCAGCCTTTTCAGACAATGAAGAGTCAGGTAATTGCTGGATTCGCATTCGTCTAACCTCTTAAATGCTAGGCAGCAAAACTCTGCTACTTACTTGTCGTTGAGGATATGGTGTTTTACGAATGTGGCGTTTGGACCAGCCTTGGCTAGGTCGCTCTGTACTGGTTTGTACCGAAGGGTGTAGGAGCTGATACCGGGGGTGTACTTGGGGCGCTGCCACTCGACGCGTACGGCCGTCTGGTTGATGGCAAACGCGTCCAGTTCCTGAGGCGGCGGGGGTGACGACGGTTGCACGCCGGCTTCTGTTATTAATGAGCGATACCTCGGTTAAAACCCTCTCACATCAGTGTGCTCTCTTACAGCAAGAACACTTGTACATGCACATGTTACGTTTCCATGCAGAGTTTCTCTATTATAACGATTTTTGAACTTTTAATGCACGTTTATGATATCACATTTTAAGTTTGAAGTCTGGTTGTACTTACGGCATTTATACAAACACTATATATACAAGTACTGTACATGTATATCACAAATTTATCTGAAGCATATGGTGTGAAAAAATCTACAGTATATATGACAAGGACAGGGTTTGTAGACACATTAAATGATGTGTTTTACAATGCCTTTACCTCCGATTTTTAATGTCTTCACGTTACGAACGGTCGGTTCCCCTTCCTGCTTATCCTGGCCTATGTTGCCGAGGCAACGAAGACTGATCTTATAGAGACTATCCGGTTCTGAAATGACAACACGTTAGCTTTAATGAGGTTCTACATCGATAAAACCGTACTTATTTAACAGCGAATTCTTCTTATATATCGACAAGTACAGTATTTTGTATTCAAGTATACAGTAAGTTCTTTGTATATTGCATTGAAAGGCGCATTATTCTTTAACCTGCATACGTAAATATGCGCTTATATATAGGCTAGCATTAAGGCCAGACACTAATTAATTGTTATCGTATACATGCAGCTGCCTACCTTTTTACTACTATGGCATGCCCTTAACGCGCGGGCAGCGAGATTCTTTGTCGTACCTGGGAAATGGGTTATTGGATTAGCCGTCTTACACTAATACGTCTCGTGAATAAATAGGCTATGGAGGCGCGCGTGTGAACTCTATGGACGGGGTTAATTCCCGATGGTGTTTAACATGCTAATATAGGAAGCCCGTTGACTGTTGCCAATGAGTTGAATGATACCTCCTATACATAGGGGTCTACTTAGTCTATCCCGGCTACACGCCCACACCATTCTACAAGTGCTAACCGCCATCCAGCCCCGCCCCGCCCATGACCAATCCATTCATGTAATTGTATCACCCACCCACGCCTCATCCGACTCGGGGCTAGCAATCTTAGGCCCTCCCATCATGAAACCCGCCCACGTTGTTTTCATGCATAGTCAGAAAGCATACACCAAGAAGAACAAGCCCTTCTCATGTGTTTGCTCTGGAGCCAAAGTCCTGCTTTATTCATCGATGTAAGCAAGTTATACTCCCAGTGACTAAGTATGAGCCTTGGATATCGTGCCTGGATTCCATTAAAGAATGCGCAATTGGCATGAAGCCTGAGGGTTAAAACCCTTCGATCTATTTTTGTATTTTCAGTGTCCATGTACGTCAAATGTGACAATCATCTCCGAAATACATGCCCATGTTCAGGGAGGAAGAGTCACAGGGTAATTATGTCCTTAGGGGGAACGACTCAACCTGTGTGCATGTGCATCCGAAAGTTACAGTCGTAATGAGATACCTATGTCAATTGATTTCGAGATATTACATGACCATTGATTTTTTTTCAGTAACTAGGCTGGCGAAGTGCATGCTTAACGTTGCATCGATATTTCCTTTATACGGTTATTTATAGTGAAAATCCCAATGTTTTGACGATTACATTGTAGTAAAGCAAAGCCCTTTTTCACATGGTGTCTCTGCAGATTTCTATAAATGGATAGTGCGTCATGGCAGCACCTTACACGGTGACACACTTAATATATATGTAATCTACCGAGGGTGTTGATGCTAAAGTATCCACTGGGGCCGTCTTCGTGTGTAAGCCTGCTATGCATTTCTTTAAGAGGCTTATACCGTTGTGTAGTGATTACCACTCAAACTCATTTACTCTGCTTAACTCGCTGCCCAACTACCACCTAGGCATTGAGCATCAGTCTTCCTTTATTTTGTGATAAATTAATTACTATAATCATATCCATTACGAGCGTTAAGTAAAGGGGTGAGGTTGATTTTGAGGAAGCTCTCTGCTCCTAGTGATAAACTGTTCTTTATGTTTCTCTGCTGTTATATGCTACTGAGTAATGCGTTAACACTTCGTATTCGTGACTTCTGTCGCGTAAAAAATGAGTCATTTTTGGATTTTCGTAACAGGTGTTTTCTCACTTGAGCAGCTCTCAACGCAGCTGTTACTCTCCAAGCAGGTACTCATTCGTCACCTCTCCAATTTTGCAAGAGAATACATGATTACATAATCTATTTGTTTGATTTTACATCTAGTAAACCATCTGGTCAACCATGACTTGATCAAGGTTCAGCTTATTCTCACTGCTTTTTCACCACGTTCAGCTGAATGTTACTGACATCTACGAGACAATTCACCCGTGGTTAACAAAGGGTTAGTTGTGGTAGCGAGCTCGACGGAGAAGCACCGTTCACACACCCCAAAAAACATGTACAAGCCGGTTATATATTTGAACGGTACCTGCCTAACAGTCAATAGCTATGTTTAAACAAACAGTCAGGATATATATTCGACTTTAATTTCGACGACTGATTACCCCATGAAAAAAAGAAGTTTTATGTGACAGAGGAGCAACAGCAGCGGAGCCCAGGAAAACGGTGTTTCTACTTGTGGAGTAGGCAGAAGGGTCAGGTCCAACACTAGTTAGTTCATTGCTCACCAACTCACTGACAGGCGTGAGCAGTTCTTGCTGAGGTGTTATTACGCCAGCTGCAGTAAGCGCTCTCACTAACATGGCTCTGGTCAGCCGGGGCTGCCCTCCCGTTGACCTCCTCCTTACCTTGTTAGGTAATGCTGACCTTCACCTAGGAAAAGGACAACAGGCACGTTTCACGTGCGTATATGCTGTTGCCACCCAAACCAGTTAGATAACAAAATCAACATGGAAACAAACACGTGAGACGGTTATCCCGCCCAATCTTCTTAATACCTATCATTCATATTTCTCACGACGACTTTAGTAAATAAGCACATTTTAGGTCATTTTCATAACTCTCCTCAACGGAAAAGTATGCTTCTGCGTAGCTCGGCCAAGTGTATCGCCAGTGCGCGCCAAACTTTTGACCCGAGCCATGTATTGATGTCATAGCAAATGGCGGACTGGCGTTCGATGGCATTACGTCAGAAGCTGCTACAAGTCCACAGAGGGCGGCCGGTCGGCCAGAGGCCATGAGGAGCCCGGCGAGCTGGGCCAGCGCCGCCGCCTCCTTCTTGGGGAGTCCATTCAACGCAACTAATATAATAACGCAATAACACAGCAGTTACGCCTCGACTGTGGGCATAATGGCACCATCCACCACAAGGCCCATCATCCCCCCACCCATGCCACTGACCCTCAACGTCCCCGTATACGCACGGACGCCTTTGCAGGATGGTTGAGTCGAGTAGCGGGAGGGTATCAGTGGTGAATGTGTGCAGTAATAACGGTACGGACTGCGATCACCACTCACTGCCTCCTGGGCGGAGTTAGTCACCATTACATTTGTGGTTGCATCACTAGGATTAGGGCTTATGCCAGAAATAAGTTAGGCTTATTTAACGCACTTGACAGGGCTTTACTTCGTAAGCCCCCCTGTGCCATTGTGTTGAGTCATCACAGTCTGAATGTTAAGGTCCCCCCGCCCCTCAAGTCAAAACAAACATCTGCAAATAATGAGCACTTTCAATGCTGATTCTTGTGGGTTTCCTTGTCATGTTGTATTTATGGCTGAGAGAAAACTCTTTACTAGTTACATTTGGACCTGTCTTGTAAAGCAAACTACATATATGTATTTATTCAAGGTGCACTTCTAAGATTCAGTGCCTGGCTAACAAGTTTCGCTGGTGAATTAATCTTTTGTCCTGCCCAAAACATATGCTTCGTGAGGAACAAATAGACCCTGAACTTAAGTGGGGGCAATGTAAACGCTGGAGGACTGTCTATTTAGTACATCTGTAAATTCAATTAGGCCTTTAACAATCTGCCTTCAAATGTTATGCGTCTTCCCAACGCACTTAATAAATGTGCAAAACAGGAGATTTGTCTTGCGTCGAAATTGCCAATACATGTTCTGTCTTTCAGTTGGAGGTAGATACGTGTCGTGATGTCGCAGTGGCATAGATCCCTTGGGATTTTCTGCCTATTGTATGGTATCGACAAAACACACACTGCTACAGGTATAGATGTGAAGGTAGAGGGTGAAATTGGCAACGGGGCAGCGAAACAACTTCACCGGGAAGGATCATTGGTCGAATTATTACTGTTATATCAGAGTTTCAGCCGATGAATTTGGTCTCAAAAACCCTGACGGTGAAAGACAGATCAAACTACGAGTTTCGGTTCACTGAATGACGAAATCATGAAACTGGAGGTCCACATATATACACGTAGATGTGATTTGATTTATCCCACATAAATGTGGAATATATCCACACCCAATATTGCTCTCAATATCAAAATGTAGATCAGGAAAGGTATTTGAGTGTCATCTGCCAAACTAATTGGACAAGCAGAAAGGGTGTATCAGGCCAGAATGCTTAATCTTGTAACTAATGCGCTGTCTACATTTTTAGCAGATCACTATATATATGTTTCTGTTAATCCCCTTTTCCAACATGGAAGTCTAATTGAGATTATTCAAACCTCAAATAAATGAAGAAATAGGTCGTTTTTCGTCGCCAACGCCTTCAGTTGAAATGTCTCACATACATCTTACGCATCAGATTCAGAAAAAACTCAAAATACTAGATTTGTGTCTCTCCCAAGCATCCTGCTGAGACAGTAATTTCTCTAGGAACATAATCTAAGGTTTACTCTCACCGGGTGATAAACAATTAGCTATGCATACTATGAATAGCTATTTTTTTGTATGGATTGGATACTCTGATTGATAGAATTCTAGGATTAAAGACCCGCATCTCCATGAATCACGACTATTTTGGGAACAGGGAGCAGTGGGGAGTGAAGGCTGCCAGTTGTAACCGCAGGTTTGACCATGTGTCACGACTTCAAGAATATCTATGAGCAATGAGGACGAATGAGGTGCCTCGGGTAATGTGTTGGTGACAATTTAGTATCTCTGTTGGGAATAGATAATAAAACCGTTCTACCATCCTAATCCAACCATCAACTCATAATATACAGAGGTAGAAATCTCACCCCTACACATTTACTGAGGTGAGAGTTCTTTTAATTCCCACACCACATAGACATGGTATGAGAAGGATTGGTCTTTGATATAGCAGTAAATCTACCACTGCTGGGGGTGGGACTCGAACACACAAAGTCCTACAACCTTGGGGTTACACGTCCGGTGCTCTAACCACTGAGCTAACTCCCCACCCCAATACATATCATATGTTAAAACCCGTTCTGCATTAAGATGGTTTGTCATATATACATCTGCTTTATCGTTTAAAGTGTTTGGTTAGACTCGCAGACATTAAGCAAAGATTGGACGGGTCCATACTGAATTCTGTTCCCTCCTCTCGATATTCTATGGACTAAGTGTAGGCCGTTCTTTTATCGTCAGTATTCTAGATTAAGTTTCTTTTATATCGGTAAGGTTCGCCACAAGACATGTCCATGTAGACTGTCGAGAGATACATGTTGACATTTGCTGAACCAACGAGTATAGAGAAAGGTCTGAACATAAGCCAACAGTCATACTGTACGAATATATGTACAGTCTAATTGGACACGGGACTCGAGTGATGTATATGACGAGCTCATTAAATGAAGATCACCTAGAATATACCAGGCGTTTCCTGTTATTACGTACTTTATGTGGGAACACCAATCGGTGGTGCCATGATGCTGGCCTTGTGCGTGAGTGAATTGGGGGTTGAGGCGTGGGATCCAACATGACTCAGTGATGTGGGGTGTAGGAACCAGTAGGGCTGCGGTTATATGGGCAATAGTGACAAGTCATTTGAGGAGACTAGTCATCCACTCTATATAATTATCAATCACTGATTACACTCACACCCACACATCCCCATGTGCCCTATATACAACAGTATTCATCCCACTCTTCTCCGTTCCAGTCGCCCCAACCCATTGTTCTGCCTCGCATATGAGTGTTGCAACAGATTTTAATGCAACGGTCATCGATGAATATATAATCATGTAAAGGATTCAAGTGATAGAATATTCATCCAAACATTCATGGTAGGTTATAGTTTGAGACCTGACCCGCCACTGCTTTAGAACCATGCATTTAATTTGACAGGAACTACACATGTATGTGCCCAATACATCAGGTGGTATACGGTCGTTTCTCCTGGTGTTTAATTGAGGGAATTCCTTGTGCGTTTCTCGTAAATTTTCAGTTGTGCTTCGCACTCTGAACCATAGTTTTGACTCTCTCCCTACTACGTCATTGTTCGATGACTGAAAGAAGAACGACGAAGTAATACTTGTTTTATCCATCTGATTGCTAGATTCTTCGCTCCTTTCTCATAACATATCTGCCGACCATAAAACATACAGATCACAGTGAATCCAACCTAGAATGACTATAATAACGTTTTGTTGGAATAGGAGAATCATACAATCATACCATCATAAATGTCAATATGGCCATCCTGAATACTGATCTCCCATCGGTGTTTTTTTAAGGTACCTCTCTAACTAGCGTCCGGGGTCTCTTCATGCTATTCCCCGATTTCCATAATTATGAGCTCCCTGCCCCCAGTCCAATTGACATTTCACCCGTCGTTCTACGCATACAGCATTGACACCACTGACCACATGTTCTGTGGTTAAGACGTAATTTCTCATTGATGACAACACGTCCAGATGGACGAGCTGACAGGTTGTATGTATCGAGCTGTCCAAGCCTTATCCTTCAACACTGATCAGCCAAATGAACCCTGTCGCCTACTTATCACCTCAACGTTAACCTTTAGGCTCACTCCGCACCTTTTTTTAAATATGAATAGCGTGTATTTACTGTACTGCTAATTGACGTAGCCTGTGAAAATGTCAAACTATGGTTATTTCAACAGTGAAATAAATCATTTTATAAATATTGATTATTGAACTGATGACAAACACACCAATATGATGACGCCATGAAGTATGACATGGTTTGACATATTACATGATTACAAAAATATATATATATATATATTGGTTCGTATCCAGGAAGTTTCATGCCCTCTGACATCCCAATATAATTAAAGTGGCGTAAAAAAAAAAAAAAAGAAGAGTATCTATAGCTCCGTCCAATGGATTAAGAGCGTGAATTAGGGACATATTCTGGAATCTTGGATTGAATATCATTTGTCCTGTCCTAGAACGACTAGCCATACACTACCATACCTTGAACCAGTTTCTATTCAATACCCTTCTCTCCCCGACTTTTGAGTACCAACTGTAAGGCATCCCTCCTATTTAAGTCAATATTTCACTTTTATAACTTTTTGGGAAAGCTATTTGAGAAGGTTCATCCGAATCTTGAGGAAGATTTCATGAACATCACCTCATTGCTATCATCCTCCCTGAAACCAATAACTAACACATATCTATACACCATCCTGAGAGAAGAACATCATAACTGTGGCTGGTGGTTTTCAACATTTCAAATCGTCGTAATAGGAAAAATGGGAACTCAGAAGTAACTGTAAGTATAGCACCGACTGACCTAGTCCAGTGATGGTGTCCTGCAGCTGTTCGGGGGTGAAGAGAAGACGTTTCAGGCGCACATTGCGAGCGGTGAGCACGTCGAGTCGGTAGCCGGCAGTCCCGCCGTGGTCGGGGGACGTTGGTCGCCAAATCACCTGAACCGCCGTCTGATTCAAGGCGTACACCTGCATGTCTGGTGGCTCCAATGCTGAAAACACACGCAACATTTCTCGTTGTAACAGCCTGAATATCTTTCTTTTCGCTAGATTTTATTTTTAAAATGTTGAGGTCTCATGGCAATACAACTACAATTTCTTAGGGTAAGGGAGGTTCTCCTTTCAGCTTCAGTCTAATCTAAAAGAAAAAAAAACAGAAAAAAACCACTGAGCAGACCCTGCCAATCCTGCTTAGTTAATGTTCTAGGTCAGACAGGACCCTCACTCAGGGCTCCCTCATATACTTAGGATGCAAAGATTAGAGTAGAGCGACTCACAAGTGGTCTTGGCATCCCTTACCCAATAGACTTACAAACAAGAGACCATCACCCAGTCAACAAGGGGAGTATTCCGCGCTGCTTTATATGACATTGCACAACCTTTATCGGGCTAGTAGTCTGCTAAGGTAAAATAGATACATGTCCATGCCTAGATAGGCGGTGCCACCCCATGAGGTTAGCTCGAAACACGGACTTTTCACAGCAAATTTCGTCATCATCCAGCTCTTCTAGCACCAAGATCGACCTCAGATTTATACTCTCATCAGATAGGAAATATCTGAATCTAATTGGTGGTTTTCCCTGATGGCAAATGCCACTCGAAAAAGCCTTTACCTTCATTTGCTTTTATGGAAGTTTTAAGAACCACATTCATAATATCCCTATGGTTGTTCTGAAATGTATTGCATACAATCAGAATACATATACACATCACATACCGTCATGTTGAGAGTTGGTGAAGGCGGTCCTCCACGGCCACTCGTCGTCAGTGAGCTGCGGGAAACCTTTGGCTGTCTTGGCCATCACCCGCACATTGTAGGCCTTGTTCGGCTCCAGGCCTACGCAAAAAGAAAAAAAACAGTTCAATTACAAACATGTTTCAGTCAGCCCCAACACGAAACTTAGTATCACAGCCGAGATGTAAGTCACTGTACCAGCATCAATACCATTGTTCACCAACTTTGTCTATGCTCAAGAAACAAAAATCCATGCATTCATGGAGTGTATTTTCATGTTATTAAGGGTAACATCTATACCTCACAAGTGAAATTATGAATTATGCTTGTGTACATGAATAAGTATATGAGCATCAAATAAATTTGGTGCAATAAATAATAAAAGGTGTTAAGTCTATACACAAAGTTGATATCAGCCGTACACTCATAACATTTACATGTGTCTTACAGGGGAAGTTCATACTCGAATTAGGTCTCCTACAAAGGGGGTGCACTTAGGCGGGTCTCACCTGAGAGTGTGTACTCATGTACGTCGCCCTGCACAGTCTCCACCCTGATGGATCCCTTGGCCTGCTGTTCTCTGTAGTAGATGTCATACTCGGTGATCACTCCGCGCGCCTTCTGAATTGGCAGCTTCTCCCAGGTCACCTTGAGGGAGGACGCCCCGATAGGACACAGTGTCACCGCGGGACCCGCAGTCGGCACTGCAACACACAAAATACCCGGTCCAGTGTAAGTGGCCTTGACCAATATCCTCCTCAGCAACGGTAGCAGGTTTTAATTTTTCTTCACAGACAGTAATGTCAAAGAATTAAAAGGTAACTGTACATGTATACAAGCTTTGTAACTGTAATATCATCAGCCAATAAATAATTTAAGTGGTCAAAGGCCGCTTCGAGAAGTAGCATTTCAACATCTTTTATCATTCTTTTCAATAGAGCCCAGGGATTTGACAAATACGACTAGCTTTGTCTATAAACTAGACTAGAGGCGTGGCAGTTTATCAGATATCTGATGCAAAAAGTTACATAGGAAACAATCTGCCTTACGCATATATACTGGTGCTAAAGGATCATTACATTCTAACTAGCTTTCTCCCTTTTTTCTCCTTTTTCTTTAATTAATGACAGTATCTCTTGACAAAACCCCAAGCGATTGACCTCGCCCTATGATTTATAGGGCGATATCCCCTATCACATACTAGAAAGGGCACAACCCCTACCCTGTGCTGATGTTGGGTTGTACAAGTCTCCACCTCTCCTTTTCATCAACTTAATGAATTGGGAGGAGCAGAAGAAAAATTTCTGTTACCCAAAATAGTGACAATGTCACATGTCTTGATAATAGCCATATTAAATATACCTGATGGGTCTGAACTGGATAAAACCTTGCCCCCCCCCCCCCCCCCCCCCAAAAAAACCAGCTTTATTGTTAGGTCAAATACAAGAAATAACTTGATGTTTAGACTCCCACACCCATAGATGTGCTTGGAGAGAGGGGACTGGATCTACATGGTTCACAGGATTCAAAACAGACAGGAAACTGTCACTTTCAAGGTAGTATCGGTTTGCCATAGAGGTGTTATTGCCACGTCAAAAAAAATTTCAGTAGCTTTCTCAGTAGTATTAAAGCGTGTGGCACATACTCGGTTCGGAGGCCACTTTGGTAAAATTTGAGTTTCTGATTATTTTTCTCCATACAGAACTAATCACTGTTAACCACTCATGGATGCACCTCGAGGCACAGCTAGCGGTCAATGAGATCCTAGATCATCTAGAATCTAAGGGATCAGGCGTACTGTTAAGCCATAATTAAGGGCCATAAGTTGAATATTTTATTAAGACTGTTATATTATCAACAATATCATCATTTTCATTTCTACCGGTTCGCGATGTCTGGTGATAATCGCGTTTAACTAATATTTTCTCAGGGTTTCTCATCAAAATTTTGACGGAAATTTAAAGATCCAAACACCAACAGGATTGAACAAGTCTCAATCGTACAAGATATAATAAATGTAGAAGAACAGGTTAGAGCGCGTCATAATTGTCATGCCCAGTCTGGGTACGTCATTACTTATCTCCTACTGGCGGCGTATTTTAGAACCTCCAATATTTAAGTCAGTGGATTATTTTATAACATCCCCTTATTTGATAGGCTTACCATCTTCCCCAATGAGTTGGTAGATTAAGTCTGAGCGACTACTAGCCGACTGACTGTTGTAGGCAAGGACATAGATGGAGATATTGGAATAGGGCTGTAGTTGTTTCAGTTCGATCGAGGTTTTTTCCAACGTCACTGCTTGCAGTTCTAATTGATCTGAAATAAAGATGGTGCTTTCGTTCAGCCAAAATACCTCAATCAATACAATCGTTTTTCAAGTTGCCGTTTCATATGTATCAATTAATCACTATCATTACACAATATTAATCAATTACGAGTGAAACTGCCTTTTTTGTATCAGGTAAATAAACAGAGAAGTAATTTATTGTAATGAGGTTAAGCGGCCCAAAACCACCGTGTAATCCTACAATGAATAGGGGATCAACGGATCACAAAGACACTGATGCTATTATATAGTTATTACATAATACAATAAGTGATCAATAAAAAAAACGGCACAATAAACATTGGTCTACACAGCGCTAAAGATAACAACATCTAGGCCAAACGAATTATATAGTGTCCCATTGAAATATGAGAGAAATGTCGATTTCTTGCTCTCGTACAACATTATCTCTCCGATATCAGAGTTCAAGAGAACAGAATACAAACCAGCAACGTTGCAGTAGTGTACTGAATAGCCGTGGACCTTAATCCCGTTCTTTGGGGGTACGGGATCCCACTCCACAGAAAGGGTGGTAGGCCCTTTTACGACGGCCCTTACATTCTGAGGTTTGTCTGGTGTCAATACTGAAAGGCAATCACAATCTTCATTAGCTTACGCGACATGGTGAAATGAAGGCATCGGCCTGTACTGACACTTCCATGGTGAGACCAGCGATTAGACCCCTCACCTGACTTTCATCTATTGAATGAGGAATTGAGGAGCACTAATGCATCGTTCTTACACAGGCATACACCATGAAGTCATGAAATGTGTTTGGAATCAGCTGGGCATATATGGATTAAACTTCCGACACGCTTCAGTTACACTAGCGCTCAGCCGCTTGCGATGGCACACCGCCAGGCGTCATTTCTTCTTTTTTATTTTCACATGTGTGCTGGTGTCAAGTACTTAATTAGATATTAATATATCTGTTAGCCAATGTTCAGCTATACAAATTTACCGGGAAAAAAACCTCCATGCAAAGACCCAGCGCCTGAAATGTGTCTCTGCGCTAAACTGACTCTTTGGGACAAAATCTGTCCAATCCGCAAATTTTTAAGATATCGTAATTTCTATGCCCTCTGGAGAGTCGTTGGTGTTCTATTTGTAGAAGTGAGATATACTTGTAATAGAGCAAGCACTATACACTCATTCCTGTCGTTTGTGGTGCCAAACCTGGCAGTTTCGGAGACTACTTTCTTGACTGGATATTTTTGAACTGAACAGAAACCTAAATAATGGGATATGAATAAGAAGTGTTTTTGATATTCCGACAACCTACATCCATGGTTTGAGGTATGAATATACAAATACACGCAACCGTATTAAAATCCATGTTGTACCGGTGTACAAGAAAAAATACCATTCAGACTACTTATTCATTATCCACCTAATACGAAGTTGTCATTATAAACGTATAGATTCCCGAGATCGCTACTGAGGAGAATATGAGTAGTCGTAATGTCAATCGCCTAGGCAATTGAGGAAAAATTTAGAAAAATGAGTCTCTATTGTGGGTTGGAAAATCGGCGGTCTTTTTTTTTTAATTTGCGGTGTTGAATGATAGATACAAAATTACCATGATTTTGATTGGTCGTATTCTCTCTCTACGCAATATCCTCCCATCGAGTGCGCGTCAACTACGCAGCGAATACGGCCACGCAGGTCAAAATCATGGTAATATAATGTATATCTTCAGAAAATTGTGTATTTATTTCCTTATGAGAGATACAACATGTACTTACTTGAGGGTTTAATTTTCAATCTCATGGTGGTTGTTACTTGTCCGGCGTCATTCTCCGCACGGCACTGGTAATATCCTTTGTGCGTGTTGTCTAGGTATGTAATTACCCACATGTGTTCCGCCTAGAAGAATAACAGAAGATAATGTATCATACGTTTTGTTTCGTTAGCGTCGTGCTTAAAATGATGATACTCAGTAAATGATCATTTACGGATAAGCATGGTATACTTTGTATTATCCTCAGTAATTAAGCACCGAAATGTTGTTTATTCGATAAAGTACTAGAGTTAAAATTAAACAAATCTGAGGTTGATGATATGTACTGTGTATTACCCTCAGTAATTAAGCACCGAAACGTTGTTTATTCGATAAAGTAGTACAAAGGTTATAACTAAAGAATCTCGTTGCTCTTTCATTAAATGTGTCGTTTTTCTCTCTAAAACAACCTAGATTAGACTGGTACCGGCTAGATACATGTGTATACCTCGTTTCCCATGCCCCAATTGACCAGAGCGATCGTTGAGGTTTCTTTGATACGGTGCCATTTCGCATCTCGAAGAACAAAGTATGATAATCATCTAGTCCTAACCTTAATGTACCATAACGACAGGTGATTCCCCTGAACACAACCCACGTGAGTAATTCTGACTGATTAAAACGAACCGGATCCGTAGTTGTGGTCCCCTTGTATACGCCGTCCTTGAATGCTGTGATTTTCGGAGTCGGGGACCCTTTGAACGCACAATTGATTCGAACAGTGTCACTGAGTTGGTTTTCCATGCTAGGGGTGCTCTCGACAACCGTGGGTGGTTCTGAAAATAAAGCAGTCAAATTAAATACAAGAGATCAGCAGAGGGGTCTGAAAATGTATTTGTTCAAATTCTTTTTCAATTATTATGTTTTCGATTTTCATATTTTCCTCAATTGAAGAGGCTCGATTTTAATGTTTATTGGTTCCTAGGGCGTTAACGAATTCTCCCTGCTCCGGCGATATCTTTCGATTCTTGAGAAACCAAAATTGTCAGCCATATAACATCTTATCACATATAATGAGATGTCGCAACCCTTCCCCAACCCTCAAAGACATGAGGTCCTTGAGTAAATCTCCTGCCTCTAAATCCATTTCTCTGAGGGTGAAAACACGTCTATTACCTGCGACGATGACCCTGGTGAGCACAGACCCTACTTGTGCCGGGTTGTCGGGGTTGGTAGCCGTACACTTGTACATGCTGGAGTCGCGTCCTTCGAGGTTCCGTATCCGCAGATTTCCATGGCCAACAATCTCTACCCGTGGGCCGTTCACCGCCGTGCCATCTGTAATAAATCCAGTGCAACTTAGTCACAACTAACAGCAAGAATTGGTCGCGGGATACCGGTTCGTAAGTAATCCAAGATTCATGTTTAACTGATTTCCATTATAACATCAGGGCATGCAAGATACATAGGCATATGTGGAATTAATATTTACTTTTACTAGACACTGCATCCCAAGATATTAAAGAAAGACTAATCCCTTTACTGTATCGTACGCGTGGCTCTAGACAACGGGCTTCAAAATGTACATTGAAGAATACAAGTAAATGACGAAATAGTGATGTGACTGGTGGTTGCCATGTCCTGTAACATAGTAGCTGTCTACTTGGTTTCACTTGCATATTTAAGTTTGTCTATTGTTGCCAGTTTGCGTCAGAAAAAAAACCTTGAGATATTTTTCTTGCAACACAGGGTTTACGCATTACATATACATTACAGGGAAAGCTCAAGTTTTTTCATGGGTTAGTGAGGGATCATGGGCTGTGGCTGGATCGGGTACTTTAGCAGTTGGTATATCAATATTACAGAGGAATTATCTTTTTTATTCTGAAAATGAAAACATTTATTTCAATGAGAACATTGAAAACTGGCATCCCTGAATTAAGCCCCTACCCACAAGATGATGACGTTGTCAGCCAAAATTATATAAATGTTGCTAAAGCATAAATAACAGCGATATTTCCTTTTACTGGGACAAAAATCTCCACTTGTTTAAATGACCACTCGAGTAATACGCTTAGATAAAGAATGACATGTAACATGACTTACTTTGAAACGACCAGGTCAGGGAGGGTATAGGTAGACCGGACGCTGCACACTCTAGCGTCACTGTTTCCCCCACCTTCTTAGTTACATGCTGCGCTGGTAACAACATTTCAGGTGGTTTTCGACCAGGCGGCGCCTCCGCTGAAACAAAAATTTAAGAGGGTGTGTTAGATCTGACCTTTCTCATTTTCTGAAATAATCCCTAAATTGAAAGCGAAAAAAAATTAGTTGAGGTTAATTTGTTTGACGCAAAATGTTTGACATTTTCCGAATCGTTGTATCATCTAGCGAATGGCGTAGATACATGTGTATGTAGTTTCCACACAAGTTGCTGATTTTGAGTAACCGCAGATGGTGGATACACACATTATACAATTCGAATAGCCCCACATATTGAATCAGCTAAGGGTAGAGCCACGCGGGTAAGTAAGATTAGAGACGGCTATAGCATTACCTAATACAAGTTGACAGTCTGATCATGTGGAGCTGGTTGAGGTTTTGCGTACTTTCAAGACAAGGCCTATGTGCAAATACTATAATAATTGTGCTTCATTTTAGAGCATTATGTTCTACCCACTCCAAAACACTTGTTCGGTTTATCGGTCCCCATTATAGAATCATGCTTGTTTAGACTGTTTGCCGACAAAGTAAGAAATCCAGTCAGTATATGCTGTTATATGAGATACAAGAACTTTCTCTTATGCGTATTTTAACGGAAAAAATTTAAAAGGAATTTTTCGTACTCAGCAAAAAGTTAATCGTGACAAGGTAAAACATGTATGTATCTATATGACAACCAGAAGGGAAACAGTTTAGCGGGGACACGAATTTCCCACCATCCAGACTTCCTTACACTACACGAGGTCGTATTTTCGTTTATGTATGTATGTAGTTTACATAGAAATGAGAAGTAACATCAGACGCGGCAATAGTAGTCGCTATCACGTGTTGAAACCCTTTGCACTTGATCAGCACGGCCACTTGGGGGCGGCATACTGTCAAGGCGTGCGCCTCGGGTCGACCTAGTTATAATAAACCCCACCATTTATTGGGTACCTGCCCAGTTCCGCCCATTACTTTTGTAATGCACTGTAATCATGTCTCCGTCGGCGGCTGTTAACTCAGCCAGTAGTTAGTTCCACCGACTCGTGTCACTTGTGTTTATCCGCAGCGGAATAAAAACCCACAACTCCGCCTGACCAAATATTTAAACGACGATTTAATCGGTGGGTAAAAAAAGATATGAGAGGTTAGTTAATTCTTTAAAAGTTACCGCTTTTATCTGACATAAAAATGTGGATACAGATTTTCCAGTTGGAGAGGTAATCTTCTGCTGTGCATACAGATGAATTCTCTTAAGGATTCGCTGGACAAACAAGGTCCTCTTTCCTCTCCATATTCAACGTGGAATTTAATAGGTAATACGAAGAAAGTAGTTCCTACGGCGAGTAAGAACAACATCAAGGTATGGAGATACTTACGCCTTTGTATTATCAATTCGTCTTCTCTGCTGAACTTTGAAGCAGCTATGTTTGTAATTTTACATCGATACTGCCCCGTATCTGCCTCTATGACGCCTTCTATTTGTAATACACCTGAGTCAAGTATTGTATATCTGGAAATAAAACAGTAATTATTACAGAGAATACCTTTGATGGCTTTGTGGGTTTTATTTTTCGTTTTGTTATTGTATATTTTGGTTACTATTTGTTTCCTTTAAATTTCATCCCAGCGAGCATAAGCCCGTGTTTTACGCTTGTAAATATTTTCAATGACATAAAATGGATCGTGTATATGTCGCATGATTCGTAACGATACAAACGCGAATCTGAATGTGTGGGACTTTGTACATTTGTACATAGCTTTCTCTGTGTGTCCCGACGCCCGTATCGGGATAGGTTACTTCTTGTGAATTTATCTAACTGCATTTAAAACTCCATTAGTATCATACCATTCAACAAGGGTCAATAAATATTAGACTCACAGTCTACGGGTTTGTGGTTAGTGTTCGACCAGAACAACTTCATTTTAATTAGCTATTGGGTATTTAAGATTTATCACCGTTGTGTGCATATCCTCCAAGTAAGCTGTCATTATATTGGTATTTCAACGTTATTTTCAAAACAGCTACTAGATAACTTTACTGCATTTCTGTACATGCGTTCTGTATATTGAGTATTAGCCACGAGTAGATTATGCAGCAAGTCCAATCTTTCCAGCATCTAATTTTTCCTCAACTCGGTTCTGATCAAATACAATCAAGGATGAGACGTTGTCGTATAGCCCACAATCTAACTGCAACGAATGTATGTTAAGCTAGATTTATCTTATATGGTTCTATCTCAATCTAACCACAGGTTTCTGGTCATCCTTTTCTAGATAATTACAATAAAGGAGACCGTGACATTTCTGTACTTATGATACGATCCAGGGCTACACAGACGGTGTTAAGATTATCAGGATATACCTCGATAAATTGGTAAAACCTCTCACTGCAGTACGTTCAGATTTGCTCTAGAAACGGCCTAACTTAATGAAAGGTGTAAGCAGATAAACATGTTTACCTTTCAACACGTTCCCTCACGTGTCTGACGACAACAATGACAGGAACGCATGTATAAATGAGTGGCTTCCCTTTATGGTTGATGTATTTCTTTTAGTTCTATTAATAACATCTGGCTTGCACTATAAAAATCTCTGCTCTTCAGATGAAACGATTACAATGACGCTAAAGAGGAAGTAGCACACTTCCGGTTATTTCAAGAGCGATATATCAAACTCTATGGACGCCTTAAGGGACAAGAGAGAAATAATTTCGTGTGATTGATAGGATATTAATATGCTGAGGTACCTGGAGTCGGGTGGCAGGTCTTGCTTGTCCTTCTGCCAGGTGAGAGTGCCCGGCGGGTCTGCCTTAAGGTTGCACGGCCTCCTCACGAGTTCCCCAACGACGGCGTCCTGCGTCGGCGCGCTCTCCACACGTTCTATCCCTGATAAGAAACAGAAAATAAATATGATCTATAACTTCCATTCGAGTTTAATGGGTTTTTTTCAAACCATTATGTATATTTCCTTTTTGCGTTGACTTTAATAAAACTAATTTTTCGTAAAACTATTTTATTTAAGTGCTGGTCCCACCAACACGATGGATTTGCCGTGGTATGTATTGGTCAGGGATGCCAGTTGGGATCAGAAAAAAACATTGAAATATTTTTCATGGCAGTGCAGAGTTTAGACATTACGTACTTACACCCAAGGCATCAACAGAGAGGGAGTGGGGATCTTTAGGATTGATGCCAATTGCGTACGGCCCCTATTATCGCTCACTGTCACTAAGATGAAAATTCAAAATGAATTCAACAATAACAAACACCAGCAACTTCTGCTGATATTGATTGCAAAGTATTTGTGATAACTACCTACATTATTCAGCTGTAACTGTGACAATTCACTATCTTTAGTGAATTGTCATGTCTGCATTTCCCCTGTCTGCTAATCCAAGATGGCGGCCTCCACAACAAGCACCACATGGGTTGGTGGCAGCAGTAAATTATCCAAATTTTAGAATATAAAAGGGATTCTTTTTAGCCCATTATATCATGAAACACTGAATGGTGTATTAATTATTATCTATACTCATATTTTACACACAAAGTGGGGTTTTATTAGACCTAGCAATGAATAAAACTTGTCACTGAATTTTGACCAATCACAGCCATTGTCTCTTTTCAATCCCTGACTCTCCCATGAGTTGCTGCTGACAGGCGAAGCTTGAAACATGTAGCGGCCAGGCTTCCAGGCTAGCAGCGGCCTGAGGCTGAGTGTCTGTGGGGAAGACTCAGTGAGGGGGATCAATGTATCTGGGGAAAGTTTTGAAATTTTCACTGGTCTGTTGGGAGGTCCAGTGTGGGAATAAGGCTGACTTTGGTGATTCAACAGTTGTCATACCAACATTATTCAAGGAAAAAAACACTTTAACTCTCTGAAAACGAAAACATGAATTTCAATGGAAACATTGAAAACTGGCATCCCTGATTGGTATATCTTGTAGTGTCCTACAGTGTCCCGATGTGTCGTACCTCCGTTGTCTCGAAATGTAGCGCACAATGTCGTTTGTCTATTTTGGTGCTCAACCACCGCGATACCTCAAGACACATCGCGGCAAAGATGCACGCGATTATTCAAGATCTAGCAAGACAACCAAATCGTGATTAATCTCGATATGTCTTGTGTGTCGGTGGAATCAGCACTATAAGTTCATGATTTATAAATTAACGAATTATAAATTAAGAATAGAAGAAGTTTATTGGGCATATTTCCTCTACAACTTCAGACCTTGCTGCATCAAAGAAACTGAGTGGGATATGAATGTTAGAAACAGGCAAGTAATTACCCGATTTGGTTTGTCCAACAAGATCCCCTCAGACGAAAACATGACAATGTTTGTTGGTGTGACATGAAAACTGTTCGAGGGGAATTAACCCAGTTCACTCTGCTGACCATGGAATAGGGTTGAGGGTGTGTGGAGAGGTTAAATCCACTTTGTTATTGGCGTGAATGAAGCCCAATCTACAATCTCTTTGTTTTAAATGAGAAAATTATATTAACTGAAATTTTAAACAAGAACTTCCATGGAAATTGGAACACTGCCAGCCTTGTATCCAAAGGCAATTCTGGTGGGGTTTTTTTCTAAATAAAGTCGTGGTCGTTCGAATGGGGGAAGTAAACAAATGCAGTCTCGATCTATAACCACAAAGTCACTCGATGGAAAGTCGTGCTTGCTTATTTTATCCCCACATGTCGGTCCGGATAACCACATAAAACACAGATACATGATGTACATAGTACACATACTTTCATTTCTGTGTAAGTTCGGACGCAACATCTGCTTATACGGAACAAAAATAAAGCTATCTATCCTTCAGTCACCACTCAATAAATGTTCACATTGATTTAACTTTTCAAGCTTGTCGTAATACTTTCTGTCAGTGTTCAACTGAAAAGTATTGTACACCATAAATATGAAGATCTTCAAAAAGTTAGGCACTTGTCTGCTTGAGTACCCTTCGCTAGTCTCGCTGCTCTATACATCACGTCTAAACACAGCAGCTGGGAAATAGTTGATTCCCATATGACTACATAATACTTATACTGTTGGTATTAAGGGCCTTAAACAGCATAAGGACAACACGAGGTCCATAAAAGTAACTATAAATTCTGCATTGGTCCGTGTTCACGGCTCCTGTTGGCCTGATACGATAGCAACGGGATCACTATGCCCCCCCCCCCCCCCCCCCCGCCACACGAGAGAAGTATAGCCAGAGGGGTTGAGCAGCAGTTTACTATTTCAACATTTGAGGTTCCAAAAGGGTGGTTTATGGTGGCTGACTTCTGTCAATGATTAATATCTGAACTGCACTTTCCTTTCAGCTACTTGTAAGTCACACACAACAAGAACTTTTTCTGGGTAAAAACTGTGGCTGATGATTGTTGGAACAGATTCGCTCCATCTTTTTATTCAAACAATCCGTCAATGTATTTCCGAGAGTCAATTCATCTTGTAATGTATTTGCGGTCCGCAATACTAAGAGCTTCCACCTAAATGACTCGTATGTATGTATCATGCACATGAATGAACATATATGAATTGAGAGTATCTATAAAAATAATTGATGATATACAAAGTACGGTGGTCAGCAGCTGATGACCCTTTATGTACTCTGATCTATTTCTAGTTAGTTTACTTACTCGATTCACTTTTTAACCTAAGTGACCTCACTGATTAAGAACCCACATAATTCATTAATATATATCCCTAGAATCAACCTGTGAATTTAGTGTATCCGTCGTCTTTACAAATGGCTGTGCAGGAGCATGAATAACTGACGCTGGTCATTGTTAGATATTCGGGTCTCGTGACCTGAAACAACCATCTGCAGCATGCACACTGGGCAGCACACATGACGCTCGCTCTACCTGCACTTGCCTCAATATTGCATGTCAAACTCCTACCCAGCTCCAACCTTCACCCCTACCCCCCCCCCCCCCCTTCACACACACACTATCACCCTGTTGCTGGTCCACGGGCCTCCCAACCCAGGTTCCATGGTGCTGTTGTTGCATGTCGGTTATAGTTAGTGCACCGGGATCACCGACGATAAATTCCCATATTTAATGGGCATTTATAGGGCCCAGTTGTCGAACAGGCGCCGGGCGTGTGGCGGTCTAGCCATGCACCTGGAGCACACCTAAAACCCGGTCCTATAGGCTTCAATGGGGTCCCGAGAAACAGGCCTACCGAATAGGGACCAAAGTTTCTTCCAATTGAGATGAGGCCTATGTATGTGTGCAGTGATTAGAAACAGAGAAGGTAGTCCATGCCTAATAACGCCCAAAGCCCTTCTGGCTTGATACTCCCTTTAATTCCAAAGAAATAAACTGTTTTCTGTCACAGAATGCCATAAACTACCAGTCAACCAAACCCCCTCCCATTACATAGCCTTAATGTTACATGCACCCAAATCCACTTACTTCCTTCTTTATCATTCATGGATCTGTGTTACAATATATGCAGGTGGATTACTGGGGATTAGATCCTTTGTGTATTGTCACTTTTATCTTTTGGCAATACCTGACATAATGTGTACGGGGATTTCCACAAGAGCTTTGCCATTTTCACATCAGTGGGCAATATCGGCGACCTGTATGAAGCCTGACGCAGTTTGGAGCCTCCCTATAGTAATTCTCAGTCAAAATAATGCCAGGCTCAATATCGTTTGATCTACTTATGATATCGATCATAAGTAGATCTTTGCCTTTATCTCCGCATGAATTGCTATACATTACGCGCAGATTACACAGGATATTACAAAGCAAACATTCTAGAAGAAGCATATGGACGTAAAGCGGCAGAGCCAAATTGGTATTTTCAGCTATTATTGTAACGTATATCAATGAAGTCTCTGATATTATGGTTGTATAGCAGGTCCTGCCAACCCCGTGCCGATGGGTCCCAACCCATTCCGATGGGTCACCGTTTCTATACAAATTTCAGAGGTTGACCTCACCCTTGGGCTTTGGTCAGCATAGCAACCATCACATATATGTCGATGTATATTCGAGCAGAGAGTGGCATCCTCGCTCTTTCTCACAGATACCATACTGCAATATGTAACATTAGATAATCAGCCCCTTCTCCCCGCCATTACGGTATAAACGTTGTGTGGATTATACACATCGCCAAAGCTTATTATTAAGACATGCCATTCTAAGACCGGTCTCACACATACACAAATGTGGAGTGCAAAGATCTATTTCCTTTACTATGTCAACAAATAATCTACAAAAGCAATTTTTACATCAAAATCCATTCTCTCTGTATATATCATGCACCTACACCTAGTTATATTACACGTATTCATTAGGACTTGTTACGGAGAAAACTAGGCAGCTTTGCTACCCTGAAAGATAGACACACAATACTTCCGCTAAGGAAGATATTTGCCATCGCGGCATCTCAAGTTACCTCACCCCTTCCCCCAACGAATAGGGAGTGGTTGTTCCTGTGCTCTGTGGCTTCTGGTATCTCCACGATCTGACGGCACGTTGGACAGGGGTGAAGGGAGCCGGAGTGGAATGGGATGGAGTTTTTCATGACAGGCAAAACAAATTACTTCACCCACTGTCTACCGGCTCACGCTAACGACGCCGAGTCACAGAACGTGGACATAAATAAAATATGCACAACAAACATGTTTACGCTGGGTTCAACAGAGGTGGGTCGCCTCACGGTTTACAGTCGGGTCTTCTTGGGACGGCCTGCGTTTTACTCGACACACAACGGGGTCACGGACAGGGACAAGTTGCCATGACAACTGACCATAGACATGGCATCGCATCGTGGGCGGTATGCATGGGTAGCGGTCATAATATGTCACCGGTCGAGTTTGGCCCCGCCCTGCGTGCGCCGGGGGAGGGGGGGGGGTTGAGTGCTCCCCCACCCCCCACCCCCCACCAGAACCCTAGGGGTGTTTGTCCTAATGTCTGACCCTAATCCAGAGTTTTATTTACATGTGCCCCTCAGCAACCTTAATTACCAACATTGGAAGCTGGCCATAATGTACATCAGGCACGAAGGGCTACTCGTGGCGGAGATATACGGCCGGGGTATGAGCATTCACGGCCGGGAGAGTGGCGGCTCGCGGGGTGGGGGTGTGCTGACGCCCGTCCGTCCTTCCGTGTGCATCACGCCTCAGCTGTGTGGATTCAGAATATAAGTGACCTATCTCGTAAATTTATGGCACGTGTCGCCGCGTTGACACTACTTGCATTAATATATCCACCGGCAGAAACTAGGTGGATGAGCCCCCCCCCCCCCCCCCCCCCGCAACCCCGTCCTCCCATCTCCACCCGCCTCTTCACACTGCTTCCATCCTCCACCACTCTCCTGCGTGCTATTTCCTATCGTGCCACAACTATTCCTCTCCCCACCTTCGTCTTTAGCACTTTGTCATGTAGTCATAGGTTATTTCTCTCTATTCTTCAATCCCTTCTCTCCCAGATACCACAAACCACCACAACCCATAATGCCGTGGTCTGCCTTCTTGAATTATAAGGGCTTATGCCAAAAGTTTCGACGCAACTCGCCTGTCGACCCCGTGCTTTGGTAAACGTAGGCTCGGGAAACCAGGTCGACCGATAGTATCTCGTCGGTAAATCGGCAGTGGTAGCGTTGGTAGCGGCCTACCGTTTGGGGGGCCTCCACACCACTAATAGTGGTTCTACCCACATGTACGGTGACTGTATGAAGGGAGGTGGCGGCTCACATGGGAGGGGGAGGGGCAGGCATGGTCTGCTGGCTGTCAGGCTTGCATGGAGGTCGGAATGTGTGTCGTCGAGTACACACGCTCAAGTATTCCCTGAAGGAAAACTTCGCCAAACAGATTAAGAACAAACACAACCATGGTCTTCACTTGCAGCTCCAAGGGTGTTATGCTCAAGTGCGGCCTACACAGTGGCCGACAGCTTGGGACAAGACGCGTGAATAAACTACCTCTCCTTATAAATGTCCACTGCTATAGTCTTCGTGATCAACTCAACTTATCACCACCACTTCATGTAAGGTTGGCACTGTGTTACAAGTGGTCGCCCTTTCACTTGTCGATCGCAACATCCTGCGTTCGGATCCCAGTCGGCCCACCCCCAAGTCGGGCCACCATGTTTCGCTACTTGCCACTTGCTTCTCAGCCACATCACTTCGATTTTATTTTTGGCCTGGCATGATCATCATTTTTTTTTATTGACATCAACCACCCCTTACCTCCATACAATGCCCACGTGCCCTACCTGATACACATTCTTTAAAAAAATACTAGGTATGCATACTCTCCAAGATGCCCCTTACTAAATTGCATTGTAAAAGAATATCCATGAGCGTATCATTTCCCGCTCGAGATGCACTCCCCGGTGCTATCTGATACACGTGGGCCACACATAGCGCGGTATTCTGTTCTATTCTCCCACATATCCGCCCATCTCTCACCTGTAAATCATTATAAGACGAAATAACTTTATAACCAATGCGAGGTACGGCATACAATAACAAATGGGGATTGGTTAAAACAAGGCTGATGTGGCCATCCATGACGGTATGGTGCCCTGGTATGGAGGGGTTCAAATCAGCCCCCGGCTTTTACGTCGATGTGCACCCGGTGAGCACTCAACACCAACATCTTCGTGGGGACGGTGGGGGTAAACATGAGATGAAGGGTAAGGGACGTCCATAATTTAGAATAACACTAATCGTACGTTTTGTGTAGTGTATTTTTAAAGAGACTTTTTAAGCAGGTGAATAGTCCAATGGATAAACTGTTCCCGCAAACGTTGCCATAAATCACAAAATAAATATAACAGTAAAAAGATACGTCCGTGGCTTACTATAGTGACAACAAAGCAACTTATAGAGTATCTCTTTCATCCCTTAAAAAGGGAGTTCAACGTCTGCTCACATACAAAGGTATGTTCATAAGAGATATCTTGAATTACAAGTGTTGTAAGGGAGAGAACCAACGTAAGGTGACGCCAAATGCCAAGGGTAATGCATAATTCTTTTCCCTATTTATAGTTACCTTGAAATGCACTTAGACAACTATGTCAGCCAAGACGACATAGATCATACAGTAACATTTATCTATAATCCTTTAGTAGTAGCAGTAGTAGTAGTATGAATGTTTCTAGTTCCATTGCTAGTCCAGTTCGGAGAAATTCCGCCCAGTGGGAGGAAGAGTGTGGACTATGAGCAGCTCAATGAAAAGGGATTCGAGGCAAGCTAGAGCAGCTGCACCCTTGAACATGAACCCCTGCATTAACTCGAAAAAGGCGAAGGTAGTGCATAGTGTATTGAATAAAATAAAGATCACAGAAGAACGTGATTTAATCAGTTTTATTAAAGTATAATCCTTGATTTCGAGCGACCTACCATACAAGTATGTTTTAGGAACATCTACATATCAAAGACCATATTATGATTTCTCCTAGCAGCAACTACCTTAGTTATTTCCTTTATTAGGGATGTCAGCAGCCTCTGAAGAAAATCCATCAAGTCATTTGCGGTGATGACAACTCCCTACGCCACCCTATTCATAAACAGTTAAGCACTAGTACTATGCTTGTAACTAACAAATATGCCATATAGAGATGCATTGTTTAAAAAAAAAATCAGTAATAGGGGTTTTATATACTTAGTTATTGACTGTTTATTTTCTCGTGAGAAATACAATGAACGCTGTGTCAACTGGTGGATAGGATTAGTACTACAGTCTGTGCTTTCCTAGCAGAACCATACCCTTAATAACATATTAATATTGAACCAAATATCTCCATGGCAGAGTTTTGGATGACGCTGGTTCCTGGTGACACCTATTCATTTCAGGTGATCGTTTGGTAGCTGATCAATGGTCCCCCCGGATTTCCATGAATTTCCTTCCATTCATTATCTAACTTTGTCATGGAAAAACATGAAGATCATCGAAGTAACACATTTACAGAGAAGACAGGTATATGGGGATCGAGAATAAACATTGAGTTGGCACACACAAGTTTTATGAACACCTTTAAATAGCAAGACAATATTTCTGTGTCTTAATAAACATCTCTGATTTCATGGATTTCCATGAACCCTGAAACCCCTGTACATCATATTCAATGTATTGTGTTCTAATGAAACTATTTACATGAACATCATTTTCAGTTACAAGATTTCTTAACGCAGATTCCTTGTAACCCTAAATAGATGAAACAATGCTGATACGATCCCGAGTTAAGTTGGAGGGAAGTAGGTCTCCATCTGTTGGTTTTTCAGTGCTTGTATGAGCGAGGATCGTGTAAACATTTCAAATATATATACCAATTTTCCTACATGAAATGAAAATATACTGTGATGAAATACTATATAGCTGGTTTGGAAATAAGATTAAGATACATATTAGAGTCTACATATGAAATGGTCGTGCATTTAGTTCGGGCATAATAGTATTACATACCTAGGGGTGAATGTCTCACTTTTACTGACTAGGAGTACGAATTCTGTTCGTCACGGTATGACGAAATAATGTTAATACATCCCTCAGTACCACGCGACCACTGTATAATGACGCTTTTAATGATTTACAGGTATATGTCGGTACCCAAAATCCAATCATTTCCTTATCATTCATAAAACGGATATAGTCCACCCCCGAGTTTGCGGGAATATCTTATTTCTACCTAATATGTACATGTACATGTACATACATGTATATCCTGTATGCGGTTCCCCGTTCGTAATGGGACTTCGTTAGATAATTAGGAGAATGCACTTACTATCATCATAGAACCTAAGGACTTCCGTCAAACGTAACATAAATTTTGCTTATATCCTGATTTTCTACCGAAATAAGTATACGTTGATATACTATCGTAAAACTGGATGAGTTTTAATCTTGGCCACCGTATGCCACGACTAGAGTTTGGCAAAGTGACTTCATGAGGCGAAGCCGAGTGAAGTCCGGAGACAAAACTCTAGGAGTGGCATGCAGTGGCCAAGATTAAAACGAATCAGGTTTTGATTTTATCCTACCCCGTCTCCTCGATTTTGGAATATTACGTGATAACAATTCTGTATGCCACTAGTGGCATATAAAACTCCGTATGCCAGTCAGCGTGGCATACGGAAACTCAATGTTAAGCCTATGGGATTTTATATTAGGGGTAGGATAATATCGTAAAACTGGATGAGTTTGAATCTTGACCACCGTATGCCACGACTGGCGTTTGGCATAGTGACTTCATGAGGCGAAGCCGAGTGAAGTCCGGAGCCAAAACTCCAGGAGTGGCATGTGGTGGCCACGATTAAAACGAAACAGGTTTTGATTTTATCCTAACCCATCTCCTCGATTTTGGAATATTACGTGATTACAATTCTGTATGCCACTAGTGGCATATAAAACTCTGTATGGCAGTCAGCATGGCATACGGAAACTCAATGTTAAGCTTATGGGATTTTATATTAGCGGTAGAATAAATACATATACCGGGCACTTAGCCTATTTATGTGTTTGCCCACTCACAATAATATGTCCAAAGAACCCTTATTTGTGAGACCCCCATTTGCTCATATCAGCAGTCTTGAATTGTTAATGAATGCTTCCGCGTTACTCGTTCTATAATTACAATACATCATTAGCTGAATTTCGGGTTTGTTTTCGTTTACTTTTGCCTAATTTGTTATTCATCACAACTTCCATTATTATTCTATAATATAGATAAAAATTTATAACATGATGATTCATCAACATGATACAATAATATATTTTCCTAAACATGGAAGTCCAAAATAGAAGCACAACCCAAATTCCAGATATTCTTGTTAAAACAGGATAGGGTGAGCAAAGATCGCAGTGAATGAGTTATTCCATTCAGGCTGCAGGGATAACCTTACTTGAACGATGGCTGGGCCCTCTGAGGCTGATGTGGCGCCATGGAGCGGGATCACAAGAGTCAAGTCTCCATCAAGGAGAGGGAGGGGTGCAGGGCAGAGGTTGGCGAAACCTTAGTACTATGAGGAGACGCCTAGCATCTTTACCATCGCCTTCCATCCTACCCCAATCTGAGGGCAACGATATTTGTCATCAGGAACGCCAGGAAAGGCGGGAAAAAGAGACGCATCAAGAAACCTTAACCCTCCAGATCCCCGGTTTCCACCATTTCCATATTTACAAGGATTGCCTGTTTACGTTTGCTTGGAGGCCTTTTTTAAGCCGGCATCAGATGACAGTTACATCAAAAGTATTGATTTTTCGTTGCCATCAAAACCTCTTCAGGAAAAGGAGTTGTCTTTCCCCTGTTGTCACAATTTTTTTGTTGATAAGAGGAAATTTCGCTTTTAAACAAATTGGAAAAGCGTCGAATTCTCATTTCAATTAGTAGGATGGAATTACAGAAGGAGAGAAGGGCATTTTAGCCGCACTCCTCCCATCCCTACCATGATCACGGCATAGTGTGATCACTGCATAGTGGTTCCCACACCATCCTAGACGTTGGATTCAAACAAGTTAATGTCTCAATCCAAAGTAATTTTGATTACACCAAATGTTGTACTTCCAAATACTTGGCATTGTAAATTCTCCATAGCCTGAGGACAGCTAAAAAAAATGTTACTGCAATGGGCATCCGAAATAAAAAATGTTCCTGCAATGGGCATCCGATCGAAAGGGGGACTTACTTGTTGGGCTCGGTGTATATAATGTATACGATGGTAAACAAACAGAGCTTTAAAAAAAAAAGGTTGCGAGAGCAATCGATCGGTACCTGCCTAGGCCAGCACTTGGCTGGTGTGAGACGGCCTTCCTTCGTCACTCACACCGGGGATGAAGGGAAGCTGACGGGCAGTGATCTGTCACTGTCACGCCGTCCTTCCACTGCCTCGCCCATCTCAACACGTGCCCGTAGGCACCACACCAAAATGCTGGCGGGACACTAGAAAGCCCATCATGAACCTGATTTGGGAGACGACGCTCTATTTTTCAAACGTTAATGACATGTACACGTACGATGGTTGTACGGCCCATCGTACGGCACAGTGTAGCGCGTACCCGATGGTAGGCTGCTCATAACGAGTGACAGGTATCTGATGACCGTTTACTGAGCTGCACAGTTCATAATCTCTACTTGGGAGTTTCTTGTGGGCCCTGTTAGAGTTACACACTCACCCAAAGGGAGTGGGGAGTTAGCTCAGTGGTTAAGGCACTGGACTTGTTACCCCAAGTGGGTTAGAGTCCCACTGCAGATGGTAGATTTACTGCTACATTAAAGGCAAATCGTCCTCATACCATGTGAACTAAAATAATTCTCACCTCGGTAAAAGTGCAGGAGTCTCATTTCTACCTAAATCCATCTCGTAGATTCGAACAGCATCAAACCCAAAGTAAGTCTAATGGAACATAACAACTGAGCCAAAGGCGGTGGCACCTATTTATGGTTTGGTGTTTTGTTTTGGGCTGATTGCCTTCAGTATACATGTTCAAGTCAATACAATTTCCTCAGAACTATTTAAAAATACACACATAAAAACCTGTAAAGGTATCTGCTAAAAACTCGCGTCTCTGCTTAGATTAGGTTTAAGGGTGTGAATCTGCTAACACTAGTGACCTAGCTCTGGTGACCTTCACTATTCAGTCAGTCAGCCCTGTCTTGTTTAGCGTATCTGTAATGGTGAGTCGACCCTGTAAACCTTCTAACCATGCCCAGCTCGAAGCATGGATCGGGTAAAATGTAGCCCCGCCCTCTTTCTGTAAACCGAGGCGTCGCTGAGGGGGATGGTTGTATAACAGTTGAATGGCTCACACTAACTCCATGTTAGTTCCTGACGTCATGGTGACCGATAGAGGTGCGTCATCATTCGTTTACCCCTACTGCGCACGTATACAGAGACGAACTAGTCACGCCATCCCTATTTGAGTTGAGTGGTGACAAAGCTCTACCCCTATCGGAACCCCTTGTAGTCTTACCCCCGCTATCATCGTTGTCAACTTGGGTGGAGACCATACAGTTCTAACACTACCACCCATACATACACACCCACGTAAAGATGGAGGGATGAGCAACCTTCACCCTACTAGACACAGTGTCGTCAGATTGGGCGAGTAGGCCTACATCAGCATCTCCACCCCTCCAAAAAGACAACAAAAAAAGACAGCGTCAGGATGAGTGTTATCCTGACCCGAGAAGGACACAGAGTGTAGGCTTCCTCTCACCACCCCTTTTACCCAAATACCATACACACACATTTTTTGTTTTGTTTTGACGTCATTCACAGGGTAGCATAGTGTTAAACAGTTATGTTCTTCGCTTCCTCCCTCCGAAATATCCCAGTACCATACCCAATAGATTGAGACCTATTTTCAATCATGCGCTATCGGTAGTCACCACTGTGTACATATCTATAGGGAGCAGCTCAGCATGGTCGATGCGCGTATAGTAGAGCGGTCCCGGCCATCGGCCACCTGTTTACATACATGAGCGAAATTTACAATTTCCAACACGGGAGGGGCCATGAGAACAAAACTACAGCGCTACTGGGTAGCGGTGGCAGAGGTCCTAATATAATGCCGGCTTTGGTGGCGGTGGTGCTAGTGGTAGCGGTTGTGGTGGTGGTGCAACGAAAGCAGCAGTCGGTGCTGCCGCCGCGTGTGTCACTCGTACCCATCACTCGAGCCCGGGCGCCCCGGGCGCAGCCATCCTCGTCGAGTTCCCCTTGTGTCAGCCCTTCAAGACCCAGAATGAACACTTGTTCACCCCACCCCATCAATAATGCAGCCATTTTCGTGCCAGTTCAAGGCCAAATGGACACTCATTTTCACCGATCCGCCAACCCCAATTCGGCGTTCCATCGCCAATCACTGGGTTTCTTTCCCACCGCAGTAAAATGTTTATGATCCGAATCACGTGGCCTGCCGGAACTACTTTCATACAGGTTTATTTATGAAAATGGGTCAAGGTAGGGTTGGTACGAGGAAGGGGGTTGGTGAGTCGCGGTTAAAAATAAACCGCGCTACATAGAATTAGCAAGACGTGACAGGCTGGTGGTGGCCCCTAAAAACCCCATCGATTATGTATGTGTGTGGACACGGAGAACTAGTGATATTGGTGGGTGGCGGCTGGTCATGGTGGGCACCGCCGACAACACGCGCGGCGCGAGGGCGGGCGGGCGGGTGGGCGGGCGAGTGAGCCCACCTCGGAGAGGCAGCGCGGTGGAGCGCGGACAGCGGCGGTGCGCAGGCGGCCGTGTGGATGTAAACAAGGGGGCTCGGTGCGCGGCCGAGTCGGGCGGCAGAATGCGGTCACCAGATGCAACCAGCCTCCTCGGGTCAACGTATGGATCGAGTGCGTGGCAGCAGCAGCGGCAGCAGCAGCGAACATCTGCGGACAGACTGCTGCTCGTGTTGTTGTTGTTGTTGCAGCCTCTGCCATCGGACGGGTGCAGTTGATGGGCGCTTGAGGAGGAGCAGGAGGCGGATGGGGAGGAGGAGGCTGGTACGTTGTGGCGACATGTGGTAGCGTCGATGGAAGGTAGTGCTGCCGCTGCCTGCCCTACTATGTAACCCGCCTACCTCCATGGTGCAGCCAAGGCTTCCGTACCCCAACAGCAACCGACATCAAAGCCCGCCTCGATGCCTACTAATAACCTCGCTGGGAGGGCGGGGCAGACGGTGCACGAGGCCAGGTGTGAGTGACCGCCCTCTAGCTCCCCCTCCTGCTCCCCAACCCCGACCACAGAGAGCGCCAACAACCCATATTTCTCCCCCGCTCCCACGGTCTGACCCACTTTAGAATGAAGATCCCAATGATCACGATTCCCTCCTCGCAACCATGTAAATGAACAGGAGGAATGCCGCGTCATCTAACATTAGATGACATCGATTTTCTACGCTAGTGTCGCTGAGGTGGGGGCTGTGAGGTGCTCCTCTCCTTACCTCACCATGCTTAAAAGGCATTATGCATGGTAAATGTAGAACCAAACAAATACCATCAATGACACAAAACTCCCCCAATGAATATCTGATAGTGTAATTACATAATGGCGAGATCTAACCCTATTAGTCTATCTCCTCCTCTACATGGAGTTCTAGAAATGATATAGGGCTGCCATGTAAGGTTTTATTGAGGCGTTCTAAGCTCCCCGCATAATAGAACAAGTATTTGCTTTCCTGTTGAATGACATGGGTTTTAACCAATTAGGTGGTTTCGACTGTTTCTAATCAGCTCACTAGCCCTGGCTCCACTGGTGCGACGAAATCGTGGCAAGTCAATAAAAGGTCGTAGAGGCCGGGGGAGGGTAAAAAAAAACCTCATGTACGCAAACCAGTCACTTCTAAATAAATTATACAATGAATTAGAGCAATGTAGTTTTGTTTGTTTGTTTGTTTGGGTAGTTTAACGTCCAATTTGTTCAATTAGACTTAAGAGGTGGTCTTTATACTCTATGAACGTAAGTTACGACGAAATCTTGGCCAGATTCAATACAACAGTCCATAATGGGCGTTTAAACCGATCTTCAGACTTGTCTTCTTGATTCTGAGTTTGGGGGTTTTATTACCTTTATTCAGTAAATAAATAATATTAGAAAAACGGTGTGCGCTTGCGCAATGCGACGGATCTTGAAATGTTCATGATTTGCGACGGATCTGTCGCACAGGTATAGAGCACTACTGCTACATTTTAGAACCACATGAAGGCCTGGCTTCCTTAAACTGGACAACCCTCTGGAAAATCTAAATAGTTTGTTGATGGTGTGTTTGTGTGGCGGATGTGTGTACACAATAATCTGCAGTCAATAATTAGCACACCTAACAGTCACCACTCAGGTGCCACTGTTAATTCATCACTACTCCATAGAGGTACAAGTATTGCTGTATGTTATTGCCACATACTCTGGTCAGATACTGTTTTTCAAAGGTGGTACCAGGAGCATTGCAATTGTGAGCAACGGGTCCGTCGCACTTAGGGAAATTAAAAAGGTCGACGGGCTATTTATTTGCCCACAAAATATGTGCAACGATCGTATCGCACCAGTGGTCAGGGCCGCCTAATTGTTATGCGAAGTTTCACGTCATGGCAAAAACTGGGGCCATATCACGGTGAGATCAAATCTATGAACGGCTGATAAATGAGTAACGAACCGCAGGGGCATGAGTCTGAAATTTGAACCCGCGACTCATGATTCGTAGACAAGCATGCCACCAAAAAATGCTATTCTGTCACTACGAATAGAATGTGTAGTGATAAGCAGTCCGCTGAGAGCTTTAGTGAATAATAGACTTATTGAATAATTAAGTATTACATGGTTTCCTCCTGGCACTTCACCAACACAATGCTGAGCCAGCTCCGACCTAAAAGCAGTCATCTTTAAAGCTTGAAACCGTTTTATAACAGAAACTTCAATGGAGAAGTGAGATGAAGCGGTCGCCTTATCTGATACACAAGTTTCAGGAGGATGATCATAATCTATTTAGATATTTTGGGAGTTGACACAGTTTAGCAATACAGAGAACGTTTGTTCTAATGCGCAATTCGCTAAATGCATCAACATCACCAGTGAAAGGTTCCACTCGTCGCCAATATCGACTCGGCCGATGCCTAGTGCAAGACCACCAGAAAGATAACCTCGAGACATTTAAAGAAGAACGACCAGCCGCAGATAGTTGCATCTAAAACATGTAATAAAAAGTCAAGGAATTTTCTTTATCAATTTTCATCGAAAGATTAATATGTTTAAGTCTAAAATGTGTGTGTTGGCTGTGGGAATTGACCAATTCCGACCACTAGGCTACACCTCCCTCTCACCAGCAAACAAAACGGCGGTGATGACTCACACTTTTCTCCGAATCTCTGCCTACTTGTTCATCTTCCTTGCATAACCGTCTCCTCTGACATGATAACCCTTTCTCTTGTTTACCACAACATCCATCCTACGACTACGTTTGGTGTCCTGTCAACTAGCCTTTTGGCATAGAATAGCAGTCTCCGAATCACGGGAGAGTGCAGTGCAAGATAGTGGCAAATAGCATCAAAATTACCCTCACACCACAATACATTCGTGATTCCAGAGTGGAAGGATTCATTAAAAGTATGCATGCAATGCTGCAATATATCTAGTGAATAGACGCTAACCACACACCATACCCACCAACTCGACTATAATGTATTTGTATTCTGAGGAGGAAGTCATGTCAGGGGGTCCCTTTCCCTGACCTGACTGCGCAGACCGACGAGGAAATTTACTACACAAATCGTAGCGTTTCTCACTAAAGATACTATCTGCGGTCTTAAGGAATACCACTCCAGGTCATGTTATCAGGTGACGGGTGGTAGCCGATAGAGTGTACATGTAACACCACTGCTGAGTTCAGATGGAGTGGGTTAATTCCGTTCCAAGAACTGGAGCCCGCTCGTGAAAATCACACTCCTTTCTGGGGTAAAGTGCTCGTTATAAACTACCTGATAACTGAGTTTCCTCTGTCGATAGGAAAATCAGAAACATGGGTTCAGACCTTCATCAATATCATGCCCCTCTTGCACATTTTACACATACTATTTCACTAAAGTCGCGTTCGTTCATAGGAGAAAAAGGTGCCATTTTGATGAACCCTTCAATGACATTGGTACATTATCAATGCAACTAACTTACACAAGAGCAAGCATCCCGGGGCTTACACTCACGCTGGGGGACCAGGACAGCTGGTTCATAAGAGTGGCACAATAATCCTTGTTATCTTTGTCAGTGCATAGTTTCAACCCTAGAAATAGACAGGTGCAAGGGGTGAAGAGGAAGTGCATATCAGTACTACCTACGTCAGTAGCGCGAAGTAGGTGTTGGTGGGGGCGTGGTTAGGGGGTGCGGAGATACCGGATTACGTTGCACTGGCGCACCGAGAGTAAATAACCAACAGTATCGATGTAATTGACGACGAAAGTGGACACAATCACCCCTATAGATATATATATTCTTCTCATATAACCCTAAATCATGTATTGGAGTCTTTGAACACTATCACAAAACAACCGATGCTAGAGTAGCAGGTATCTTCAGGCCTGTGTGAATAATTCTAGTCCTACCCTGAATTTGTGGAAGGAGATTCGAATTCAAATAGTGAAGGAATATGAGAAAAAGGAAATAGGTTCGTCAAAGTATTTTTAGGAGCAGTATCATGAGGTAATTCGTACCACTTATAAACAGAGACAACTTGCTGTGTTAGCTACATACATCTACCATTTACTCTGTCAAATATGTCTCTATCGGATAGGGCGCGCTCATTGGCGACCTTACGGCGGACGCGCGGGTGGGCGGCCGGTGCCGGTGCGGCCCATGTTTATAGCGGCAGGTCGGGTTTCCGGTACATGTGGGCTGTGGGGGCCGTCGGGTCCCGTCTGGTTGGGCCCCGACCTGCCCTTCCAGCCTAGCACAGGGCTAAAGGTGAACGGACACACGGGCCGGCAACCAGCAAGCAGCGCCTCCCGAAGCAACGCCCAAATCTTGAGCAGCTCCCAGATGTGCCCGCCAGAGATGCTCCTACATGGATCACTCAATGCGTATGGTAGCATCGGATGCCTCTTTCCAGATACAACCATGTACTCTGCCGACGTACAAATACATGGAATACTGGAGAACTCGACCCGCAACGAACTCGACCCGTAAAAAAACTCGACCCGCAACGAACTCGACCCGTAAACGGAACTCGACCCGCAACGAACTCGATCCGTTTTTCCGGCACTGAACTCGAATATCTTATAGATGCAAATATGGATATATATCAACTAGAATACTTTGGAAGTATTATTGCTATTTATATTACCTTGGCTTGCCGTAAATGTGAGCGATAATAAGAGTTTTGAGTGTCCATTCGGCACTGACAAACATGTCGTTCTCTCAGCGTCCAAAAGGGATAAATCTCAGGGAAATAAATGGAACATGCATGAAAACCATGCACACCTTAAAGGCCAACGCACACTTAGCGATATTTTTCCTTACGATATGCTTGCGATATTGCAAGGAGAATGTCTCAAGGGAGGGGTAGTTTGCGCAGCAGGGGAGGGGAAAAAATCACCATAAAATGTACCCCGGGCTTCGGCCTCCACAGTGGGAGGGGTGCCTCACATCCCAAGGCATTTCAAGGCACACCTAACGATATTTCGTTGTGATATTACCCGCTTGGCCGAGGTACAATATCGCAAGGATGGCTGCTGAGGCCTACCATATCCCTTATATATGGCAGTTAATTGAGTTTTAATGGGCCCTGGGACCGGCCCGGCAGCCCACCCAGCAAGTGGTTGCGTAAAGACGGTACAATATCGTAAGGAAAAGAATTGACATGTCAATTCCCAAAGTCGCATGCAACTTTCTCCCTTTTGGGGGAAAAATATCGCATGCGACCTTGTACCTCAGCGGGGGGTAAAATGGGGTGCAAAAGGGGTGGTACAATATCGCAAGGGGTCCAAGGATAGTGTACCGGGAAAACATCGGAAGGGAACTTTTACAGCGACTTTTTGCTTGCGATGTGCAAAAGTCGCTAAGTGTGCGTTGGTCTTAAGATTTTGTACCTGAAAAATATCGCAAGGGGAGTTTTTGCCCAGACTTTTCTCCTAAAAACTGAAAAAGTCGCAAAGTGTGTGATATCCTTTAACCCTAACCCTATCCCTATCCCTATCCCGAACCTTATCCCTATCCCTATCCCTAACCCATATCCTAACAGACTCTAACTGGCTTTAAATCAAGGGTCGAGTTCTCCAAAAACGGGTCGAGTTCTCTTTTCAAATTTACGGGTCGAGTTCGCGGGTCGAGTTCTCCAAAACGGGTCGAGTCCTCCTGTCAATTACGGGTCGAGTTCGTTTCGGGTCGAATTCTCCAGTAACCAATACATGCACATACTCAATTACATGCACAGACTCCAGATTTGATATCATGATTTGTACCTGTACATCGATCCAATTTTTATCGTGTGTAGTGAATATGAGAGCACCAATATGATGATCTATTAAGGAATCAGACCTAACTTAAAATAACTGAAGTAAACGATGACGCAGTTTCAAGCGATCAATGTTATTCTTATATTGATAAAGAATACATTTACTTATGTGTTAAGTGGGGTACTTTTAAACGACCTCTACTCACAGAACTTGGTGAAATCCTAAAACGAAAACCACGTCGACTAAAAATGAAAACCACGTCAACTAGTTAGTAGGCAAAATTGTGTGCTGCTATTATAGGTCCCTGCCCTATACACATGTATACTCTTTGCGGCAATACATCTTTAGCGAGGTGTCTACACTACACAAGACTACCTGAAACACGTTGGCGACTGGCTGTATAGATGTCATTATGAAAGAAGGACTGAGCCATCTGTCTTGTCCTACCATAAGCCGTCGACATGTGACATAAAGGATGAGGCTTCGTTCATCACCTGGGCAAAGTGAACTTTGTGATCAGGCCTTCTTTACAACCACTGACACCTCTGCTCACCTGTCTTAAGCCATCCCTCTCCAATCTTCTCACTCAACCCCAAACCTCATTTTCTCCCATATCGTAGATTTTGTCATATGTTCCAACGACCTTATTTTCGTCCTACACCACTATCGTCATACATACAACACATACCAAAAACAAGTTAACTTTCTCTATTTTTTTCCCACTTTGTATATTTTTTTGTTGGAGTAGGACAGTACCCTGTCATTCACTACTAAGTATATTCAGACACCCAGTAGAGTTGGATGTGACCGGCAAAAATAATACTGATGATTAGTAGAAGTTTATGGTCATACACTGCCCTGGTTATCCGTGCCCTTACAGCACTGCCTGTCGTTGGAATCTATTACGCATGAAAACCCTTCTACTATTGCCTATGCTATTCGACACAGATTTACTCCAGCCTGTCCATTTATTGCATTGGTTACATTGGTGTTTCAATGTTTTCAACAAATATCAAGTTTAAATTGTATCGAGTTCCGATCTAAATGGGAAATGGAAACAATAAAATTTGGAATCGTTGCTCCACTTGCTGAGACGAAATCTCTGACGCAACGGTAATCCCACTGATTTTGTTTCCATATCAATGTCTTTTTTGGGGTGCTATTTGAAATTTAATAGACGGAGCTTACAGTGGCGTGAAAAATTATGGGGCACGCGGAACGTATCGATCATGGGTGTTCATGGGTGCGCGGCCGGGTTTCTGCTTGACTCAATGCCTGAATGTCAGAGTACTACGGCCCGACTTAACATCGGTATTGTCCCGAGATTGGCTGGCTACACCTCTCTACAAGCTGTTGCTACTGCCATGTCTAATTACGCAACAGTGGACACATGTGTTCTGTTCTAGTATCCCTCTTGAGGCTTCGCTGTCCTCTCAAGCACTGTCTCACTGGCTTCATTAATTATTAAGGATGTCAGTTGGGGTCAGGGGAAAAAAGTGGAGACCGGTAAATCTTGGATAATATGTCCTTGTCGGCAATGGCATGGGGCGGAGTCTGTGGAGAGTCTCAAATCATTGTTATATTGACGTGAATAAGGCTAAATTAATATCATCTTTGTTTGACACAAGAAAAAGAGATTACATAAACTGAATATGAAAAAGTTGATTGCCACGGACAAATGTGTAAGCGACATCTCTGTTCATAAGTATACTGACGTGCCTATGATTCGAATAAACCTGTTGAACAAACTGGAACCCGCATGTTTGAAAACATAACGTATATTTAGAGAACTACCATGCCTATATTTGAAGCCTGAAGAGGTACATGTATGTATGAATTATAGGTATGTTTAAATTGTTTTATTATTACATACCTTAAGATGTCCATAAATATTAAGATTTTACCGCAATAAAACGTCAAATCTACTTAGTATGTGGAAGAACAAGGTACCTATTACGCACACTGTACCGCCTGATCGACATCGGGGAAGGGAACAAAACGGAGCAGCGCAGTATACTGTAGTTAAAGTTAGCTTGTTCCCAAATATTCTCCGTAGATATGTGTATTTTGAAGGTGAAAGGCTTTGTTGCATCGGCAGCGTTCAGACATCTGATCGATATCATAATCGTATATACAAAATGAACACTCCATAATTCGGCACTATCACATTTCGTGACATTAGAAATACGACAGAGAACTTGCGAAGTAATGGGCCCTATATCCGCCGCCAATAATGCTGGCGTCATTGGATTCGCTCTCCAGCCTCAGATATATGCTTCTATGTAAGCCATTTAGTCATTGTGCATTCATTTCACAGACTTACATGGTTTATACTTTTCATTTTAGAATTCAATGTGAATTATCCATGTATTTAGTGATTACAGGCGTACTGGCCATCTGGAGACTTTATAAAACGCCAGAGAGCTCACAAAGCGAGCAGACGTCCACCATTTCAGAAGTTTCCGTATAGCTGAATGTACCAGTCACTCAACCAATCAGATTGTGTTATTGTTACTACATGTTGCCATCAACTTCATGGATGGTAACCTTAAAGAATGACTCCAAGACTTCGTACTTTTACTAGCTTTATTGCTGGTGCTACTACAATGACAGCTGGCTGTGGACTGACTGGCGATGCATCTAGTTTCGTGTTTACGCGTGGGGTGACCTTGTTGATTTTTACCAAGGGATGCCCTTTGCGGAGTGTTATGTGGAGCTAGTCTGATTAGTTAGGCCAAGGGAAAGTGGACTTCTTTTTCCAAAAAGAAAAATTGGAACGTAACATTATTTCATTCCTTGTGAGAGGCGACACATACAGGGTTCTATGGTGTACTTTGCTCATAATAAATATATAACACACCTATAACAGCGGTGTGTATTCAGAGGAAGTTTGTGCACAACGAGTATACTTTCCTAGGCAGGTTACAGGTGATAAGGGAGAAGCGTGTGGCTACAGTTCAAAGGGAGCCCGATTACGTTAGAAACCAACGAACAGAAAGAGACTCAAAGGTTAGAACCGGTTTTCTCAGGGTTGAAACCCCATTTCATACACCTATAGTTGGCTCGAAAACAAAGGGTAGTATAGGTCAAAAGTTCTTTGAGTCCCGTGTGTACCTCAGTACATATATCCCCTGCTAGCAAGTACTGCGCTACATATTACTTATCTTACCTCTCTCGGTGTTCGCGCGTTCCTGACTTCTCACATAGTTCTATCTCCCTGTATTCTGGGGCAACAGAAAATAGTTCCGTAGTGAGTAGGAACTCATTTCAATAACGTATACTCAATACAAGCCTAAGATGATATATGACACAAAAAAAGTCAGTTTTTGGTGGACAGGTAAAATGGTAAACGGCAAAAATGTGGATAAAAAAAGTATGTACGAAAAGATGTTTGGGTGAAAGTATATCGCCGGTGTGGGTGACTGGAATAGTGTAGGTGCAGTGTATGAATATAAATGTAGGGCTGTATGGGTGATTCAGTGTTCAGTGTGTGGGTACATGAGTTTATCATCCACCTAATACAAAATGTCCATAGAAAACACATGGAGAGTTTGTATGGACATACCTGGCGCATACGGTTACAATGTATGCTCCGGGTAACGCACACGAAAAAATAGTGCGTATGGGAGAATAGTGCATAACTTAAATGAACTGATATCGACATGCCACTTGCCCAGAAAAAGTGGAAAGTAAATACAATATAGACTGGTTTCAGATCAACTCCGAGGAGCATACGCCCGCTTGTATCTGAAACCAGTCAATATTGTGTATTTATGGGTTAAAGACAGGACGTAGGGAGTAGTGACTCCACATGCACAACTCGTTGCATCAGTCTCAGGTTTATAGAACAAAATTTGCCAAAGATATATGGGTAGGACGTGGCTAAGAGTTGTCTATTATTATATACCTGTGCAAAAACACATACTGCCCTCTCCTACCCATGTCGTATTTATATCAGTACGACACAGTGTGCCGTACGGGGTATGTGATCACGTGACTAGATAAAATATCGCCATTTTTAGGTATATAATAATACGAAAACGGGCTGACTATCTTCGTACGTCAAAATACTTGGTAAAATTATTGATAACATACATCCCTCTGCCTACGGCATCGGGATGTATCTGATCAATAATTTCACCGCGTATTTTTGACGTACGAAGATAGTAAGCCAGTTTCCGTATATTATTGCACATGCAAGTAATGAACGATTGTCATTCATAAAATCGGGTCTTATAGAGTGCATGCATCAACTCGAATGTGACCGATCCAATACCATGGACAGGCAGAATCGAAACGGTGGTAATTGGCATTATCGATGTCAATTACAGGCTTTGTCTCAGCAGCACTTCCCATGGACAAATACTACGCTGTGTGGAACCTTAGAATGTCTTCGTGTATGTATCCTTTTAATACATAACCAAATATGACTCCTATGTAGTAAAAAAGCAAGCTTTTTCAGAACTGAAACTGGTGGAATGACAATGAGAACAATACTATGATATGGCACACTAAGATTTTAAAATGATAGGAATTGCAATATTACAATGCTCCTAGACAAACATTCTGTTGACAGTCAGTCTGCTATTCTAACACTCATCGAATCCAGCGCCTGACAGCAAAGTCATCCCTTACCATATTGTTCCCTCCCTCCTGCACCAAATAACCTCCCAAGAATGGCGTACACTTTGTTATATTATTACAGAAATATAATCCATAGATTTTAACTATCCACACTGGGTTTTGTGATCCAGGGATGCCAGTTGGGGTCAGACAAATTGGAAATATTATAGCTGCATAAAACAGTTATGCACACGGGACACCGGCGATGGCATTTCGCACGTGTACATTGCTGCCAAAAACACACAAACAAAATAGCCATGCACAGTGTCTCGCACGACAGCCACGCTGGTTTATCCAACTAAATGGGCTCTCCGTATCAGGTATCAATAATGTGTGACAATTTGACCAAACACAGCCAAGGACCATAGATGTCTCTTCCATCCACGACCGTGTGGAATATGTTGGTCTCTGCCAGGCGTGGCGTTGAGGATCTATGGGAAGGTTTAAACCAATTGTTTCTGTTCTAATACGTAGAATCGGGTCTTTTGGAGTGCATGCATCAACTCAAATGTGACCGATCCAATACAATGGACAGGCAGAACCGGAATCGGACTACACAGGAGTCATATTTGGTTATGTATAAAAAAAATAATTTGGTTATGCATTAAAAGCATACATACACGAAGACATTCTAAGGTTACACACAGCTTAGTATTTGTCCCTGGGAAGTGCTGCTGAGACCAAGCCTAATGGACATCGACCGAGATTATGAAATAATATACTCCCCAAGCAGGACAAAAGGTCTGTCAGGAGAGTAACAGACATGTCCCTGGAGTGGGTCAAGGCGGCCAAGGATTTAACCTGACCATAGCTAACGTAGTGTAGCTCTGGCGGCCAGTGTTTAAACTGACCATAGCTAACGTTGTGTAGCTCTGGCCGCCAGTGTAGTGGGCGACCTGGCTCTTCCATTGTTAGGGTTCACCTCCCACTGGAGTATTTGCATGGAGCCCCTCATTCTGTTAGGCCAAGGTAAAGTACACACTCGTTCCTCATGAGAGAAATGGGAGTGTAATACGATGCATGAATTTGCGTCAACGGTACAACTATAATATGCCATATACATTTTATTCACTTTGGCTTTGAAAGCCAAACTGGGTCATTGTGAAGAATTCATGGCATTATCATGTCCCTCGTCCTGGCAGGGTCACTCGTAAGCGCAACAGATGTATTGCATACGACGTTGAGAAAGCCAAGACGTAATTCTATTTATAGCATTGTAAACCCTTAATTAGTCATATGCTGAATATATTTCCGGGTATGTTACACCTTCTATAGCAAGCATGGAGCATAAGGCAGGCAATGTTGTAGGTACATACACGGTTTAGGACCCGACATGGACAACGCAAAATCTGCTTTAGTAGTTGTATTCAAGACAGGCCAACAGCGTTAAGCCGTGGTGGGAGGGGCAGCAGTGGTCAGCTCGCTGCAGCCTGTGTCCGTCCATCCAGTCCGACTACTACTTCTCCTGCTACTGTTACCAGCACCACTCGCGCTGCCTCCGCTGCTACCTCCGGTGGCAATGGAGGCGGCCTGGGAGGCGGCCGTGGCAGCGCTGACGCTACTGGTATTGGTGCTGCTGTTGGAGGCAGTGGCCCGCGGCGGGGTTGACATCCATCTGGTCGGTTGACCTTACGTGCCCTCAACTGACCCACAAACCCTGCTTTACACAACACCGGGAAAGTAGGGTAATGGCCGCGGGCACGCTGAGCGTGCATCCGACACGAGTGACCCCCCATCACCCCCCACCGCCAACTACATCCAATCCGATCAACACCAGGTCCACCGTTCGCCGAGCGCGTCTGCGCGTGAGAGAAAGGGTTACAGTGCCCTCGAACCCGGGACAAGTGCGTAATAGGGCAGCGTGAGCGGTTTGGGGCGTGGCCGGATGTACGAACGTGTTCCTAGACAGTAGGCGCCCTCATCCTCCTGCCGTTTATTGTTGCTGTTGCTGTTTAGTAATGCATTGCTGCTGTCAATGCTGTTTTGTGCTGCAGCTCATGTTTAGTGCTGCTGTTGAGTACTTGGAGCCACAACGTGGTTGACTACCGTACGAATGGATCGTGGTATTGGTCGATGACAATGCTCACATTCCAGTATTAGGCGACCGTGATGCTAGGTTTCAAGTGTTGTATAATGATAACGACCATGCCATGCTTGCACATTGACAACAGAGCGCGAATGCTTACCTTTCCCTAAATCAGAACCAGAAATACGGAGTGGTTGACCAAAAAGGGCATCAAGGGTTCCTCAATTCCCATTCCATACAACCTATACGCAATAGTTGTAATCGAACATCTATTTAACTAGGTTTATGAGACGTAGCTAGGAACTACCCTATGGCAACCCGATGCTGCCTTGAAAATGACAATTTCTTGTCAATTTGGAATCATATTCTCAGGTTACTCTTGTCCTGAGTATGGCAACGAGTATATACTTGGCGACCCAACCATGGAACGGATCCTAGATCCGGTCCACACTCACCAAACACAGAGCTGTTGTCAAGTGCAAACACTGAGCATATCTTTTCAGCCCAATGATTAAGACCGGGGTGGTGGGGGTGATCAAGGATTCATCCAGTTCCGACTCATCAAGCATCTAATCCCAGGCTGTCCTAAGTCCTCCTGAATTCACAAAACGATAAAAAGGTTCAAAATAAAGAGGGCTCTGCAATCGAACAGAATGCAGAATTTACTGTAATCTGCTTGTAACCCCTTTACAAAATTTACACTAACGACAGACCATATATAACATGGGGTACTTTGTCATCATTGACATGTCATCCAATCACTCATCTACTCAATCAGTTTCTCCTTAGTTACTATTATGTCAAAACCCCATTGAAGCCACTAATTCACATTGTCACGATTCAAAAGACGCAAATTTATACTCCCACAACGTTGTGATCTATATCAGGTGGGGAACAGGTTATTTCGAATTCGTCCAAAATGTTCTGACAGGATATCTATCAGAGGGTTAAGCGTCGGAATGCGCCTCAAATAATCAAGGTTTTAATTAATGTTAACTTCTCGTGTCCAGGGCAGTCTATATAACAAAACAAAGACAGTTGAGAGGTTGGCGGTGAGGGCGTGTGCCTGGTACTGACTGTCTGAGAAGAAAGCTGCTCTGGATGGCACATAATTTACGGCAACGCACCTGCTCGGACCTGCTCACCAACGAAAGCACAGAGAATCCCCTTGCCTACTGATGGGCCCACAAATATAGCACTCCAAACACTCAGGCTTCATCATCGTCCAACAAACACAGCAGAGGGAACTCCGAACCCCCATCAAAGCCAACCAAATATATAACTGCGAACCTAAACTTTGCCAGTGCCGGGCAATTATAGCATTGGGTATACCCATCCTCTGAGTAAATGTAACCCTGAGACTTGCCAGTCTTACATCCCTAGCCACACATGCGGGGAACTGCGAGATCCTAGGCTTCTAAAGTACCCGCCACAAACAAACCACTGAGAATCCCTGTCATATTTCACGGCTAATTGGATCGGCAATGAAAACTTTCGTTCTAGCGGTACACTGAGCATTCTCGATATTTGTACCAGCCTGGAAAGATAACACTGACGGCGTTCAACCCATTCCCGACTAGCAAGGGAACACCGCGATATGAACAGCCATCCTTGTACCAACGTAACGAGACTATCATTTTCTACTGTATCATAATTGCATCCTATCCTGAATCACCCACATTTCAATTCCTTTTCTTGAATCTTACACGAGTTGTAGAGCAACTCACTTAGGAATACCGTTTTGAAAATCAATGTCTCTGATAACTACTAAATGGTGATAATTGCAAGGCCTAATCTGCTTTATCTGCGAAGAACTGCCGACCTCCCTACACAAGACAAACTCTTGTATTTACCGAATTGATGTTTGTTTGTTTGTTTGTTTGTTTGTTTGTTTGTTTGTTTGTTTGTTTGTTTGTTTGTTTGTGTAGTTTAACCACCAATTTGTTCAATTAGACTTACCGAATTGTTGTGTCTCTGTAGATCAGGAGTGGTCTCTTTTCATCACCACAACCAGCTTGCTGAGATTAGTAAACTAACTTAATTCTTGAAGGATGCTCACACAAATCTAGTTGTTTGGTTTTTCTTTTCCTTGGTTCTCAAGATAGGGACAGCATCAACCGCAATACCACGAACAATGGCAAACGTGAAAACATGATCCAAAAAAAGAGAGAACGAGAGCTTCACATGAAGATAGCAAGATGAAGCTTAAAATATTTAATGGTCCACCTACTGGGAGCGCTTTCCCAAGTTAAATGACATTTGAGAGTGCTTGGTGCAAAGGGTTACTGACCGGTTAAATGAACAGGATGTCACTGACATTACTAATTATTGTCCTCTAATTAAAGGGACGTTCCTATTTAAGATCAATGGCAATACAGGGCCCCGTGGTAGCAAAGGCTACTCTACCAGACTGCACGCAGTATATCCAGTAATAGGTGCGTTTCAACTATGTCTCACAATAAAAGTTGTTTTGTTTTTTTTAAATTTGATTTTGATTAATTACCGGGTCTTGAACATTTATTGCGGTTATAACTCATAGGGTTTGTAGTGGACAATCATGCCCCCCCCCCCCCCCCCCCCCAGTGCTGTCCACCACATCACCTTGGGTTGCAGATCATTTAATAATTTAATGGATTGGTAAAGGTACAAAAACGTCACACGTCTTGCCATACCCAAAGTAGAAGGTCCCTGATGAGCCAGAATCGGATGAAACCTTGTCCTTTTTAACCCCCCTCCCCAACCTGGTCTTTTTTTTTAAACATGAGCTAGTCCAAGGACCGTTCTCACAACCCATCACGGTGCTTGAATGGTGGGCACCCGATCTAGGTTCTAGGTTTGAGTTACCGTTGTCTGATCCAAACAAAGGACTTTCTAGCAATCCTGGTTTGAACTGACATGAGGTTGTCAATAACAAGTAGCACACGCTTGATGAAAGGTGGTTTGACCGCGTCATATCATCGAGGTTTGGGCGGTTTATTTTAGTCTTCTCTGATCCTTATCATTAGAAGTATGGAATGAATATATGCTAAGAATATTTGTATTCATTTGCTTGTGTGAGTTTGTGTTACACTGCCCGACCGCGAAATACCAACACCGACCTGTAAACGTATAAGGGTGGGGAATGTATTAATGTGAAGCAACCTGAACGGCTACGTTTTTACGTGGGGTCAGTTTTCATTTTCCACTGTGTTCGGACAAATTGGATAGTTTTTTGTTCCACAGTGCTGAAATCTCGCGGAACCACACTTCAAATAACGATTGTTTTAGTCATGATATTAACCAGAATGGTAAATCGGGCATTATATTAACATCAAAGACATTCATATAACATAAAAGTGTGTCGTCAGCTTCCTAAATATGTACCTACAATAGGGACTGACCAGCAACTAGTGTAAAGTAGACTATGACACTTGAAAAGGCGTCGTTTACGTAGTTAGCCAGGGATTATGTATGACATGATAAACTTTGTTTTCAACAAGACTTAACAAGGCGAGGTAGGGGGTGTGGGTGGTAGACAAATTCCTGCCCTCAAGCGTTTGCATCGGTTGAAGTCCCAGAATGCTTACCATGAAATACAAACAGGAATTTGTCCCTCCATTTCTTTGTTACCTGACAATGTAGCATGAGATGGTCTACACTCAGGGTGTTGCATAGTTAGCACACATTTACCACCTTCATTAGGCCTGAGAAGCCTGGATTGCAGGTGATGATTAGAAAGTTAGGAGACTCAGTATCACTCGGCTTCCTTTTGGGCCAAAGTGGTTTATTGTGATAGAAGACAAGTGCTCTGTCAAAGGCCTCTTTCACATATGTGTAAATACATTTGTCTTGAGAATCAGCCATAAAGAGGTTGGCATATAAAATGAATAAATGTAGGATATACATGTACATTTGTACCATGTATGCTATATTGCTTACAATGAAATGAAAATGTTTCGACTTACAAATCACCCAGAACATGTTTTGGAAATCGTACGTACCTGAAATAGAAGAAAAACATGTTAATGTAAAACAGATAAATAAATAGTAAATCAATCATATTTATGAAGTGTGTGATGGCAAGTGTTGTTTCATTTAGTCGTTTCCGTTTCCTTTACAACAACAGAAACACGCACACAAATGGGAAAAGTGACAGCTTTAGGCAATTGTTGAACCTGTAACATATTATTGTCAGCGATTGACCAGTAAACAGATCTATACAGCCTGACTGGCATAAGAGCAGCTCCAGAATTGACTAGCTGTGGTTGGAGGATCATCCGATTGACGCTGCTAAACCCCGAGTTAATCGTGATGACGTTATTCCCGTCTATGGCCGCCCTAGAGGCGTCGACACCGACGGCTATGTTTCAACCGTCCAATTAGTGTAAATCAGCTGCGATAAGGTACCAGGCCACGCACATTAGTCAGTGCACATTTACACTGTACTTTACAACTTTCAAGAAGCGGAGTAATGCTTCAGATGGGATCAAATGACCAATTTCTTCCTAAGCTTTCGGATGATTTGTCAGGAATGTCAGTTAGGGTCAGAAAATGAAGTGGAAGTATCCTTCAAGTCAAATGTGCTGCCTCCGTTCTGTATAACTACATAACAGATCTTGATAAGTTCCTTGAAGAAAAGATATTACATACACGAGAAAGGGTTATTAGAGATTTCAGAATATAGTTAAGAGGATACCAAATTGTCTTCAATAAAAGCCATCAAAATGATATACCCAGTCACATTTTTCCATGAACAACATAGATTACATGGATGTCAGTTTCGGTCGGAAAATTGCTAACTCAGGGAGACCAAACGGGTAAAACCTGTTTCTGTCGACCATGGCGATGGTCTAAGCGTTTTATTGACGGGAATATGCCTCTATCAATATCATCTTCGTTTTACACACACAAAAATTCTTATATCCTAAAAATTTTATGGATTTCCATGGAACAATAGAAAAGTGACATCACCAACAAGGAGTACTAATCATCTACTGAATCAGGTTGTGCCATGACGGCACCCTCAGCTATCACAGTTCAGGCATATGCCACGTATATAGCTCCAATTGATCTATGGGGATATGTTTTTTTTATATTCACCATATATATAGCTGATGCCCCATATCATTTGGATCACATTTGGGTAGGCATTTCTAACTTCTTATATGGATTAATCAAGATATCAGTCTTTGGGCAAGCTTGAGAATATATGCGCATTACTGTGTGTCAATTTATGAATGAAATATCTTTCGACAGCAGTTACTAGGAAAGAAATTGATGAGTGTTTGTTCTGTGTCCTCGTTCTCCATCGAGTTAGGAGTGCGCAGTAATATGAACGAGGCGGTAGCCGAGTGAATAATCTGAAGCACTCCAAACTATGGCAAATGTGACTCAGACCAAACACGAATATATTTATGATTTTACTTTAGCCTGGAAATATTCGTCTGTTTATCACCCGTTGAGTACGAGTTACCGTACTCGCAAGCCTGTTGAGTACGAGCTCCTAATGTTATGTCTATGGACGTTGAGTACGAGCTCCTAATGTTATGTCTATGGACGTTTATACCTGGCTAAGATAAAGACGTGAATGATGAACAGTGCGGCTGATTCACTCCAGTCCTTGGACTCTGAAAGCTGGCCGGCACATAAGGCCAATGTTAATTACGAGATATTTCGTTTTCGTAAACAGTTTATTTGGGTCTTATTTATGTTTTATCGGTTTCAGGAACACACAGACTGTTGCTTTCTCAGTAATTGTGAAGATAGGTTAAATGCAGACATTTTTTCAGTACGTGCAGATTTTACTCTCTAAAATGCTGCAATAATGTTAACGTCTTTCGCTAATGATATTGAAATAGCTTTGTTCCTGACAAGTTGTATCGATTTTGGAGGCTATTAAAGAGTAGGTGCTCTTGAAAACAATTGAAATAAATACCGTCGGCAAAAACAAATTCGTACGTCATGTTAGCTCGCGGTGATTAGCATAACCATAAACATGGCTGGTGAAATGAGGAATGTAGGTCAACCCCCCCCCCCTACTTTCACCTTAATGTATACATCCATGTATACGAATGCATAAATCTGACCAGCCAGGAATGCATTCTATATGTTATTCCTATCGCACGAGATTGGCCTTGATGAAATGCAATTGGGATATGGATATAACAATGTTGTATAAATATGATACCCCCTGCCAGTATGACAGTTTCCCGTGCCTAATACTGGCGGGTGCAAGGCTCGCAGTACCATTCAGGCAGCTCTCAGCGTAAACCCACCTCCTCGACCTCGTCTCCCACCCACGTCCCCTATCAGTTAAACGTGCATTACACCTAATTAGGTGCCCTAATAATCTGCGTTTGTACAACTTATGCTTAGGTTACATAGTGAGCCGCCATAAAAGGCATTTGCCAACTAGGTTTAAAAACACAATACACATGTATTAGAAAACCACCTGAGTTGTAGGAGACCTAGATTAGAAATGCGATAACTCTCATTGTCAGTATGAAGGACTTTTATGAGGCTATTATGCATGAAAATACCCGACATGATGCGGGACATTTTGACCTTATTTTTATCGTCTATAATGTATGGCCTCCCGGTTCCAGTCTGTTTCGTGCTGGGGGCATTTCCACTGAATACACACAAGAAAATCTTACCTCTATGTATCATTGGGAGGAATCTTAAATAGCTCAATGTGATCGACGATATATCAGTTGTTTATCTTGACCGTATTGTTTCAAGCGCTATACTGACCGATATTTGTTTGCTTTCCACAGAAATGCCTATCCCATCTGAGCAACATTGACTGGCGAAGTCCTACTCGTATTTGTTATATAGGGCACAGAGTGATTGCTAGTTCCGCAAATATCCGCCAGAAAATTATGAGGGTGCAATCACCGTTATCAGTTGTTATAATCTATAGATAATATTGAGACGAGGCTACAATTCCTCTGTGGCAAGCCCCAACAAAATGTTCGGATAAAATCCATTGATTACTGACCCCGCTACCTGGCGTTTTGAATGGCGTCGGAGGGGGGTGGGGGGGGGGGGGGGCGCAAGATAGCCGCTTCCATAGCGGATCTGAGTCAATGGACCACACTCTGTCTCATTGGCCGTCTCGGTGTTTAATTTCTGTTCTCATGTCTGTTTCCTGTGCCTCTGCGTCAGTCTGTTACCAACCCTGTGGCCATACATGTCCAAACTCACGTGTGCCCTCCCCTCAGATTATACTTACATCGTCTGTTGTTGCCTAGGATACAAGTATATTTATTATATTACGACTTTGTGGATCCCTATGTCTCCCCATTACCAATACAATTCTTGTATTTATTGTTACGTACACACCAGTCTCCTACCGGCCCCGGTGGCCCCAGTGCGCCATATTCTGGCGCACCGGGACACTTTTATTGTATTTTTATTAACTTTCCGTCGACTTGGCCCTAGTTGGGCCAGTAGGGTATGGTATGGAATCTAGATGCACACCTTCCCATAATTGATTGTTGTAAAAAAGAAGTTAATAAAGCTTCATAGGGAATTTCTTTTATCACACTTACATGTTCACAACCGTTTACAGTTGTTCTTATTGAACTCACGCTCTCGCTGCAACTGTTGGAATTCGAATAAATATCCCAGTGTGGCACATTGAGGTGGACTGGTACAACTTCCCATAGGCGATAGTGCCCCAACCAGAAGACCCCAGCACGTCCCAGTACCACAGTGCACGGCAATCTACTGAGCAAGGCACCAGCAGTTATGATTCTCATTAGTACCCGGGATGACCATGACTGCCGTGGCATATATTTGAACAGAACCTCACACATGACGGTGATGAATGTGACGTATGTATTGAGAATAATAGAGGGTGCTTTCGAACAGGTCCTCGCTCCAGATAGTGGTTAAAGCCCAACTCTTTGGAATGCCACCCCCAGCATTTGAACCATCCCGTCTTCATTTGCACTGACCCCACAATAGGGTATATAAGCAGCAGCTGTACACAGAGGACTCACTTTTCACCAAGACACCGAGGCGTCAACATCTCCAGGCTGCTGAACATTACCACAACTACAGTGAGGAGGTTAGAACACCATAGGACTCTAGGCTTCAGAGGTCTTTATTAGCCTATGAGATTAGGCTTTAGTTACTGTATGTGACAGGAGTTACAATAATTCACATTTCTCATAGACAGTGAGTTACGCCTCCCCCATTCAACCCGATAATAACCAGCCCCAGTAGGAAACTGGTGTAAACGTAGCATTATGCCCCGATGAAGAGTTGTTAGAAATACTGGTAAGCTATTATAATACAAACAATCCACATGAGACTATCAAACCCCTTACAGTCTCATAGTTCTTCTTTAGGAGTTTGCATGATTATCACCACCTTTTTCAATATAAATTCAGTATTCCATCAGAGACAAAAATGAGCCATCCATTTAGCACTGGTACAGGACACCAGAGAATACTTGTACAGCAGCAATACACAGCAGAATTCTATTTTTCTCGTACATTGATCACTATGCTGAGACTAGCCTCACCTGGGCGATCTCGTCACTAAATCCGTGTTTGTCATGGCCATCCTAACGTCAGTAGCCAACCCTCCAAAATATACAGAGTTATCAACCTCGACTTTGTGCCAGCACTATCCACCTCATCTGACTAAACCAAAACAACACGAGGTGAATGTCAACCTACAACCCCAATTACCGATGGCAAGACTGTCGAATTTCCATGGCCAAGCCCTGCTATTTTGAGGAATATGAGACCACTCAATTCAATGTGTTTAAAAAGAACAGGTCACATCTATTGAACATAATGAACTAAAAATACTGAGCAGGGCCTATTGGTTCGCTAAATTACCTAGAAATAAACCTAGATATGACAAAGAGCGGCCCGGTCACCTATATTACTACGAATATGAATTGGTGCACTACACTGTATTCCTGATGTGGCAGTGTTAGGCGGCCTCGCCTGGCTATGAATCAAAATTCCCACATCACAGCCTGGTCAGAAGGTTGGTATCATAGTGCGACTCTAAATAACTGCACCGTGTAGTTTTGGGAGAAGATTCTGTATCGTAGTGTGCGGGACGCTTGTCGTAGCGTGACTGGAGCTCAGTGTGTCAGAGCCTTAGAGTCCGCCGCCTCTGCAGCTCTTTCACTGATACCATCGAGATGTTATTCATATAAATTTAGCACAATATACCTCTGATCATTTTTTTTATTCGTGTTTGGCTCCATTAAGAGATCTGAAAGGTTTCTCATTGGAACAATATAATTTTAGTAAAGTATTTGACAAATCGAATGACAGTCCCCCGGTTGCACTAGGGCTACGAAGAAAGTAGTCCCTAGCGCGATTAAGAATGACACTGGCAGTTTTCAAACATGAGCCTACGTCAACTTAACAGGGCCTACGTATGGATAAGATCACACATTGTGAGGGTTCCTGTACGTGTCGACGGCTGTTCCAAAGCCCCACGGTTTCCCTCACCGTGCTATAGGTAACAGGGTTGACGGGAGGTCATGCCGTGACCCCCGCATCAGCCGTCCGGACCGGGAGCGTGGCGAGGAACAGCGGCTTCCTGGTCACCGTCATGTGGCTCCTGAACGCCCATCCTTTAGTCGGGTGCTCTCTTTCAAAACAAAATCAGGTTGTCGACCACAGGCACGCTAACCTCAGGGCATTTATACTTTAAAGGTGCGCGTGACAAAAACACCTCATATCGGGGTCATGGCGACACGCACTTTTACGAAAATGCTAACGAATTAGCTAGGGTCTGTGTCGACAGAATTATAAGTGTGAGACAAGTATTGATGCACAGCGGCACCTCTAAATATTCCAACTATCCATCTATCATTAACATAGTTGAGATATGCAATGGCTTAAGGGCTATTCCATGGTGGTCTCCGGGTGTGGATGAGCTTTAGGGGAGCTATCTATTGACAATGACACAAAACATGAGAGCTACTGACGCAATACGACACAAAATTCCCGGTGTCGTAGCTGCATCTTAAGGGAGGAAAAGGTTGTGAATCGAAGTGCGTAAAACGTTTAGTTGGAACTGAAAAGTGACTATGGTACCAACGCACAGAATAAAAGATGTCCTGCATCTTTGTGAGTCAGGGTTGACGTGTAATAATAGCTAATTATCCGATTACTTACCTTTGGTAAAAGTATGAAGGAGAATTAAGGTTCTTGCGAGCCTAGGGACACTACTAAGTGCCCTAGGGGAACAGGGTAAGAATCCTTGTTTTATGATTAATAAGATGATCATTTTCAATTCCCTCACACAAAGTCATATTGACGCCATCTATCTGCTTCATAATACTCGTTATATTGACCAAAATAGATGGAGAACTGCAGAGGCTAGACCTTTTAGGTCAATTAAGAGGTTGAAATTACTTCTCAAATGAGCTTAACCTTCAACCTAACGTATTTCATCAGGGCGTTCATGGATTAACTTAGCAACTAGAAGTTATCCAACCAATCCAAGAGATATATTCAAAAGACGACATCTTTTCAATGCTTCAGGACGTTTACAATAATGTCACGGTCTTCCACCATCCCATTTCTCATACCTTTATTTGTTTGACATATGCTGACAAAGCACTAATTTAGAACATAATTAGCTGGTTTCGGTATGCTATAGAAAATTAACATAGAACCAAAAATGTAGTCACGGTTTTAGATGAGTTTTGTAGCATACGCGAATTATACTGTATGACAGTGTCGTTACTCTTCGCTTTTAATCGTTTTTGAGTTAGAATTATTCACTCTGATATCGTAATAATAATATGATAAAGAATACAATTACATATACATCCATATATATTACAAAACATACATAGATTGCGCACATATACAATAAGCTAGTAAGTTGCCCTAGTGGTGTACAAGGAAAACATCTGACAGTGACTAGACAGACTGATAAGAGTGCAGTGTGTAATCACCTAGTTGACAATGTGTACTAATTAATATCAAAATGTTTTTTAATAGCTTTCTTAAAGTCTTAATGAAGCAGATATTTGTAACCTGTGTAAGGCATATCATTCATTGATACTACCTTGTACATGTATTTAAAAAGTGAAAAAGAGCCAGAGCTTGTCTGGTGCTTTGATACCTCAGAATAGGACGAAGTTCATGGTTTAAGGTGAATTCCCGTCAGAAACGCCATATTGCACTCTTGCCTTGTATCAGGTCTAGTTAACATCCCTTCATCCGGGACCACCTTCCATGTCCATTTAACCCACTTGCTTCTATCGCGGGACATGCCCCTGACAGCAGAACACCATCAAGAAAAAAAGGTACAAAGAGACACAAGACAAGGGTCGACACGAGTAGTGTGGTTCTAGGAGAGGATGGTAGAAGGCTTAAGAAGAGAAGTGCCGGGTCGTGGTCCATAGAGGGTTGGGGTTGGTGGGTAACAGACGAAAGCCAAGCGTAAAAAAAACCCAAAGAAGATGTACCAATAGGAGCTGGATATATACGACTAGTGGGCAGCGAGAGGCATTCACGCTGCTGGTCGAGCTGGAGAAGGAGTACGGAGGGTAGAGCAGGCAGCCGCAGGTCCGGCTTTTGTCAGTTTTGATCGATATTGTTGATGTATGTAAGCCGACCTTTTATGCAATGTGTACAGCGATCGTTCATTATCCAAGGATGGTGCACTGGGTGAGTGAACAACCATATAATGTTGATTCTGGGTATCAGTGGGATATACGACAGGGAAGCGGTATGAGAGAACGAGCGAGGGGTGGCGCTGCCGTGACGATGCTTATTGGAACTGGAAGAGGCTCGTGGACTGGCTTAGTTGTGAATGGCCCTGTGTTGTTCAGCAACGTTTCAGGGGCGTATTCAATGGGGCAAGCGGGCACGTGCCTCTCTCCTATCCCCCAAATTTGTCAATGCTGGTCTACTCCGCCTGACAATTCTAAAAGCACGTATTTGAAGTGGATTTCTTTCATTTACATTTTAGATTGAATGTACGATATATAACAATGGTTCATTTTCAGGTGGCAGATCTACTTAGGGTGCCCCCCCCCCCTCCCACACACACACCCCTTGAAACCAAATACTATCTATGGCTTTGACGACCTCCTGTGTCTGGCACTCCGTAGCATGTACCCTACCATGGAATCTGCGAGAATGATAAGCGGTGTCTTTAGAGACGCGGGGGTCCTCGAGACATTCTTCCTATTTGAACAGGAGAAGTGGATCCTGTTCTTGTTTTGGGGACGGCCTGAAAGATCAACAATGACTTCCCAGGCAAAACTCAGGCAAACAAAAGAGTACCAATCCGAAAAGTCCCCATCCTTCTTTTAATACACATATTCATACATCACCAATGGTCAGGCCTCCTTAAGCTTCCTCTCTATTTCGGTATGTCAACCGAGATGCATTGGATCTAGGCGATTCGCTTATTTTCAACGTCATACTAGAAGTGAACGGAAGTTCAAGATTTATTTTGACGACTTGTTTTGACGCGAGGAAGGGTTGGGGCTGTCAGATCTGCCCCCTCCGAGAGAAGAAAGGAGAAACGTAGGGAGAGTCATTCTGTGCCTTTTATTCGGTGACATTTAGACCCCCACGTATGATGATCAGCTTGAATTATGCTGGTCATAGATTACTAGCATGTGTGCCTCTTTTGACCATGCTTTCTACGTCTTATCACAAATATCGAAATGTATATTATCTTATTGCTACGTATGAAATAACACATCCATACATAATGTTCACATCTCGTATCATTCTGAGACAATATTCATATCTGTACACTTTGCAGTAATTTCCAATGCCGTTGTTGGGCACTATTAAAGTGCGACTTAATAATTTGGAAGAGACCACATTCTTTTTAAGACGGATGACATCTTGTATTTACAGTGAGTAACATTCCCAATCCTCAAACGACTTAAAAGTCACTAACATAGGGTAATATACCTTATAAGCAGCAGGTACATCATGCGCATGCACATTTGCATGCCTTTTTTTATCGTCTATAAAATTCAATTGAAATCAGGACTCGTTGGACAACACGGGTTAAACAGCCTCCCACAATGATGTTCATTTGAGCTGCTTATTGATACAATATTCAGATTTCGACAATGGCAATGTATTCCAGCAGTGGTCCTAATCTAACAGCATCGATACATCCTCAGGGTATATCGCATAGGATTATAAGCACAGAAAGATGTGATGTCCTGCCCCACACCTGTGTCCACCACTGACCGTTTCCCACTAGCACAAGCAACCTACAGTGCGAGCATGCACATCCCCACCATGTGTATTCACTGTCCTAACAGCGGTTTTCTGCCGTCACCTCATAGCCGAGCCCACGCACCCCATCTGAGCCTATCCCATGGAGGTTTTCCGTCCATTCCGTAGACCTACAGTCGCTACCCGAACAACTCGCTCCCCTTCGGAGGGAGGCTGCTCGATCGGCTTTGAGTGCTATTGAGTAGTTGGTTGCTTGTGATACATTGAAGGGAAAAGGCCACCAACAGCTGGCCAACAAGGGCTCATCAGTCAGGCTGCTACATAAACACCCCCTGTTGTATCTATCACTCAGGCAGCGGCCCCCCTGGGTGTCATACACACAGGAGACGCAAGGATCAAAGGCCAGCAGTCGGTCCTAGCCTGTCGAGAGGTCCTTTAAGTTGCCCCACAAAAACAAGAATACAAACATAATGGATCACGATTAAACCGCTTGACCCATGTTTACATCTCTTCATTAACCCCGCTTTGCATCAAACGTTAAGTTATTTGGTAGGCCTATCTTTTTGTTCCGAATATGCACCACGTGCTTTCCTTATTCAGTGTAATAATAGTTAATTATTCACTAATAACGTGACTTACGTAAAGTACAAAGCTCGTATTTGATGGTAATTCCAAACGTTAACGTAATACGGATGTCGCGATCATGCAATCTCAGAGATAAACACACACGCTGGGGTCGGCGGAGGGGCAACATGTTCATGCTGGACAGGATATGATTATAAAGAAGCCGGAGGGGACACTTAACTAGGCATGTCTTAATAAGTAGAGGGCGTCACTTCATATCTTGGAAAGAACTGACGGAAGGTGTACCACCTACTCCACTCCACTACCCTTCAACTGTGACCCCTCAGCTGACCTGCGAGGATGGGTTGCAGCTTTGTGCACCCCCTCCCACCAAAGCTTTCAGCCCCGTCCCCCCTCCCCCCCCCCCCTCGGCCCCACCCAACCAGAGAGAAGCTTTGCCAGCACCCTCCATCTATACCTCCACTAACCCCTATTCGTGCACCGCCGACCCGACCTCAGAGCATAACAAACAGTCGGCGAGGTCGTGACCTGCCCGGCACCAACAAACTTGGTAGTTGACCTCTCAGTCACCCCAGATCGGCAGACGCTTGCGTCCGCCCAGAGAGTACATGTGGGGAGACCGCGCTTGTTTTCTGGTGGCCAGAGAGTGCCTCCGAAGCGGTCTAGATGTGCACTTGAGTCGGGTAGAAACATGCAAAAATCATCAAGTGTGAATACTCTGTACAATGTACTTACCGTAAATAAGATATAAACTGATAACCAACCTAGTGAATAGCCAGATATATATTTTTCCAATCTGCATGGTGGGAGAGGATAATAGGTTCAAGCCAGCGGTGGGTGGCAACGTGGCTTCCTCTGTTCTTGGTACCACAAACTTGATGGATACCCAAACAGAACAAGAAGATCTAGAATAACACTAGTTTCTCAAACTATTACACATTTGTATGATTAATTACTAATATATTGGCCCTTTCAGAATTGACATACCTCTAGTGCATATCTATGACGGTGGCGCTCTTATATTCAGAGGTTTTGCGATATGGTACCCATATCTCAGACTACTTATCATGTCAACCAAGTCATATCTCCATGGAGGACGGGGCACGCTTCCTGTGTGCTTGTTGACGCTGATAGGGCACACGACCTATGATTGCGATCACAGAGTGCAAGTATATCCGTCGAAAGCAATGCTCATTCGTAGCTTAATCATGATCCATGGTTCATGGCCGGTGTGTTATCAACAGAGTGATTGCGTTGGTCTTAGCCAGTGTAACCAGCCCTTTTCACAAAATGCCTTGGTGAACATGATGGGGTGAATATTTTACCTAAGTTGGTCTGTGCCTTCTCTTGCATATCATGATATTTTCTAGCCCTGACGTTGTTTACTTAATTTACGCAATATTTCATCATCCCCCAAGGAACTGAACACCGGCAACTCAGCGAGCACTACCCATGACCGACCAAGAAGCCAAAGATCTGACTTTTTCTTAGATAGGAATTCAACGAAAGGGCGAGGTCAAAAGAAATAAGTAGTGATTTCCAGATGGAACTGACGTGTTGTTACAACAAGTAGACTGTCCAGTATAACCATACGATGAGAAATTGACATAAGAACAGCGAGATAATACCAAGCTTATTGGTGTCTAACAATGGCGAAGTTATTTTAACTTCCAAGTAGTCACAATCGTTTTTTCTCCCCTCGAGTTATCTCCTAACTCCATCTTGCCTGCACGCCTTGTGTATGTGTGCAACCCCAAGTGGCAAAAGCAGGCATGCGATTGTGAAATTGAAAAAAAAATCCGAAAAGAAAATCATACGGAGTTGTTGGCCGCTTAGGCCCCAAACGGAATCCAGGGATAGTGCCCCGAATTGGGGCCCAAGAAGAGAATCCCCCGGTAGATGCTGCATTTGTGCTATTCTAAGTGTATTCTGGGCCTCAGCTGAGAGGTAATATGGCTATAATTATGCAAATATCTCTAACCATCTTTCAGGTTTTCATTTTGAACCCCACCCACCTTTGTATCATTCATTATGCTATCTTAACCAAGGGCTAAAAAAACACCAAATGGGTGGGACTTTCAACGAGAGCAATTGAAAAGCGACTTGACTGTAAAAGAGTTATGGGAGGGTCATCTGGGCCGTTCTATTTGTCAAAGTGTAGGCTGGTAGGGTTGGGAGGCAATCTATTCATATTTACCTGGTGCTCACCATGCAATTAATGGAACGGACAAATATCCACAGGTACGCATAAGGAGGAAGTGCGTCAGAGCGGCCAAGCCTTGGTTATCACCGAAACACGATGGCAATGTGTACACACGATTTATACTATCAGCCAGAACAACCCGCCTCGGCCATTAGGTCTCTGGCCCCACCGACCTAGACACAGATCCGCAGTAATCCCCCGCCAAAATATTTTCTTCTCGGAGGGAAACGATTTCCATTTCAGTCAACCTCTATATGCCATAACATGTTTGACTGAATGGCACAATCTGCACTGTGTTGAGTTTTCATTGACGACTACAATGTATATCCATCCATTTGATCTTGACCTGGCGAGATCAAATACAAATATATTCAATAGTACCTGCTGCTGTAACAAATAACTTAACGCATACGGAACGGAACAACGAACGACTGAAATAATTCAATTCAACGAAACCCGAAAAACAGAAAATATTCGCTTCATAAACACCTACTGGGCATGGTTTCGAAATCCGGACACTTATATCACAGGACCTACAGAAAAGAGAATATTTCTATAACACGTTTCCCTTCGTGGGACCTATAATTATTCAATGTTAATGCTAACTTTGTAGCCATTGTATGTCTGAACGTGACAGCGCATGTAATAAAAACCTTCACATTTCCATCTGTGTATATGCTGCGTTAACAATGACCGTTGACAGTAAATTGCTCGTTTCAAAATCCTACTGAGGTTGAATAACTTCTTAAGACTTCAAGATTACATTTTAGTAGATTTGAGTACTATAAGATACGAAAACAACCGTTCATCTTATCAATCTTGTAACCTTGATAAGAACTTGTAAGCTTTCAACCATGATAAGAAGATGCGAGTACTATAAACAAAGAAAACAATCGTTTATCTAGTAAATGTAACCGATTTCTTGAGAATTAGTTTGGAGTTACTGATTCATTCTTTTCTGATGTCTATCCCCGTTGAATGCAGTATTACAGGGCAGGGTAAATTCCTGATTTCTATTGTAGGTATGGTGGCCATCAGTAAAGTAAATATCTAAATGGTATATGTTTTTAATTACAACAAAAATCTGAGTTAACGAGGTTACAGAAACAGAAGTGTTATCATAATAACAGGAAACGTCATATACTAATGCCTATGAATATATCTACACCATGTTTTCTTCGATGTTTTTATCATTTCTATTGACAGATCTAAGTGCTCAACTGAGCTGTGACCATAAATAATGCAGACCTCTCAAGTGCTATGTCCTGATTAAGTCATTGGGTTTTGTCAGCCAGCCATAAAGCTCTCTCAATGCCAACTACCCTCACGCACGTAACCCACACCATGACACATGTCGCTACATATCAATCGCTTCAGCACTTACTGTTTAAAGTGCCATGGGCACTTTTATCAAGGGAATAAGTCATTACTTTGTGCACAAACCAAATTAAACATACGAACTGAACCTTCAAGTATGTTATGACAAAAGGGTAGACAGACTACATCGAGTGTTGTCATCCACACGGTCTTTCATTTCACCAAAAAACGAATGTTCAAAGCAAAATATCATGTTCGACATTAAGCTGATTAAAAATATTAATAAAAACAGATGTCAAGTTTTAGGAAAGTAACATTGATGGGTTTCTTTTGTGTCTTTCTCTAATCATTATTATTCTGGCGGCCATTCTTTCTCCTTATGTTAGAAATGAGTTACTCTTAGTAAAGTAGGGTTCGTAAATAGACAGCCCAACAAAATTCCAGGCCTTTTCCAGGCTTTTACAGGCTCTAATATTTTTTTCCAGGCACATAACAATGTGAATCAATACCATCTTGCTAGTGAATGAGAAGAGTGCATGTTATATCTGGTCATTGTATTTGAAACCATTTGTGATTCATCACCAAAGTTAGTTAATTGTATAATAACGGCATGATACTCTGTATTTGGATCTTTTGTTGATACTTATGATATAATAATCAATATAAAAAGTCAGTTGGTACGGAGAGACAATCTCCATTCATTTGTCATTGAGACAAGTAGTTGTGAGACATTCGTGCCCAGGTGTATAATAATATTATATCATAAGTATCAACAAAAGATCCAAATACAGAGTATCATGCCGTTATTATACAATTCAGAGTATATGTTTTTACGAGTATATTTTTTGCTTCAAAGACATTTCATATTGTAGGAGGGTATCCATCAGAGAAACCTGTTCCAGTTATCTGAAGGTGATACTCAATGATGTCTAAAATAATTTCATTTTTACACGTTACTGATCTAGGACTTCTTTGCAGTGCGGTCTTCTATGCTTTCCATGGCAAGGCCACAATGGTTATACACATGCCGGAGCGAAGAAGACCGTTACTGGTAAGAGTTGTACGTTGTCCCTCTGGTAGATATGACTTTCCCGTAAAAAGATACTTGCCATGAGTATTGACTAGTTTATTCTGAACATTTTGCCTTAACGCACCCTGTATTCCGTTGCATATGCCATATGAAGACAATAATACAGATAATGTATCGACGTACATCACACAATAATTGGTCGGGAATGGGTATCATTCTGTTAATTCTCTTTCACTGCGCCACTGACGCTGACCCGTGTTCAACGACCTGGACACCGGTATCTACTTGATCTGATGAGTGTTTACATAAATCTCGGTAACCAACTTATGTTTTTGACCTAGTTTTTTGTTTCTATTTGTTATAGTTAGTGGTCTATCAGTATTCGGTATTGTCGTTCTTCTGTCCTAGCTCATGAGTTAAACATATTTATCATCAGAGCAAGTATGCCAATGGAAATAAGGGGCAACAGTAGTTTTGTTTCAAAAATTCCCAAAGTCCTATATTACGAACGAGAAGCAAACCATTAGTTTTCTGCAAATAACACGCCTGCCTCTTCTTTCAAGGAAAACAGGCGGAAAAAGCTGTCCAGTCTGAGTTTAACAACCCTAAACATGAGTCCCTTGTCCTTGAGACACCGAACATCGAGGGTGCCGGAAACGAACACAACCTTTTGTGTTGCATTTGTGTACAACAAGAACGCCACCACCTGCTAATTTCACAACAAACCTTCTGTGTTGTGTTTGTGCACAGCTATAATCGCCGCCACCTCAGCATTTCACACCAACTCGTGACCCGAGTCGTGCGGGAGACAGCGTCGGCCACCTCCGAAGTGGTTGGGAGTTATTCACAATATGGGAATAACAAATAGCAGTTTTCTGCCATCAGTCCTCAAGTCTTCCTCTTCCCCTCACAACCACAAGCCCATCTGGAGAAAAGGTCACTGAGGACACGTGCCATGGCCTTTGACCTAAATAAACACCACACTTATCATGGCCCAGTAGACCTTGCGTGTTAACGTTTACCTGACAGGCCATCATCATGTCAAATATTATTGCATAATAGTATCTGACAATATTGTACATGTATTGTCCTATTGTACTGTCCACAGGGTGTTAGTGTGGAAGATCGTCCTTTGAGCTGAACTATTGAGGTCTTTTCTGTCAATTTATAACATCAGTACCTACATATGGTATTATTGTGGGCGTAGCTAATAACAAATCATATGATATAGATATGAGACATATATATCCATGCCATGTTACATTGATGTGACATTATAACATCGATAACATGCAATACTCAATTACATCCAAAATACATTGGATGTACCACAGCAAATAATAAGAAATATATCCCACACAGCTAGACTACAATTTGTCAAATGTCTAAAGCTGGAGATACATGAACGAGTTCAGACTCCTTGGATACATAGCGATGTCAATTCCTCGACACGGAGACGTTCACTTCTCTGACACACACAGGCGCTAACTAATCTGGCATGCTGAGGCATCTACTTTTCTGACTAACAGCAACAAGTTATGACAAAGATCTCTCTACTCGTGGCCCACAGAGAAATCAACGTATAAATCCGAAATCAGATGGATTTCTTTGTGTTAGCAACGAGGTTAAGATTCACTGCTCCTAAAATGTTTTGCTCCATCAAATCGCAACCCCTTCCGATATAATGCCTCTAACTTATAATATCATGGACATACTGTTGGGGCAAATCGTACCTCGCAGTCTAAAGAAAGATTTTTTTTTTAAACTAAGCACAGTATCATAACGAAGATATTAGTATGAGAGGTTGTCTCATACAAGTGTCAATGTCGTCTCAGTGATGGGTGTGGGCGTTGGGAGGGACTTGTTTCGACGATGCTAGACCGGGGGCCTATCATCACCGCAGGCCGCGTCCTGACGCGTTCCAGCAGCAACAGCTTTCCTCTACTACGTCTGTCCACTCAGCATATTGCACCCACCCAAATCTACCCCCGTCACCAACCACTCCAGGCATACCAGGGAGGTACAACATGTTCCGCCCAAGGCTATGTCCCTTCCAAGAATATCTATACGGCATAAGTATTGCTACCCTGAACAATTGGAACAACTCGTTCATATCAAGGGTACACAGTTTTTGCACATGCACACGAATAATGTGTGATACCAGAAGAACTGTTGGTCAGTGATGGATGCAAATTGCAACTGTTTTCCTATGATTGTCATAAAACAAAAACAGCAACTAGTAAATTAAGAAATCTTTTCCAGGGAGTTAGCTGAAAACTGGGAATCGAGATAATATCTCGTATGTATTTATTCATGTTGTGTATATTATGTAGTAAAGCAGGCAAGTCGGCAAATAGGTACATGTTGTATCATTCAACACCCTCCACAATCGCATATTCCGCGCACTCAACATGTTCGTGCTACTTAATACTTGATATGATCGTTGTAAATTCACGGAATCTTAAATATATGATATCAATACGTCTGTGCATGGAAGCCCATTTAACTGGAACCATCACCAGTAAGGATGGCATTCTTGATGATCCCCTTGTTTTGTGTAATGGTTTACTAAAGAGTTTTCTTAACATGTAATGGTGGGTAACAGTACAACTGACACTACACTAGCACCGGCTGGTATTGAAAGTGTTTTAAGATTGTACATTATCAATTAAATAATACATGAAGGATGCAAGAGGGACACACTTCATAGATTAATTTATCATCTGTAATGAAATTCAATAATCTCGGTCACCCAACAAATCAAAGTTTTCCCAATATGTATCGCTCTGTATGAACTGTTAAAGAATTGAAATAATCACCTCTGACTCACTGTACTTCACATATGTCATACAGGGAAAACCATGCTATCACCCAAAGCATTGGTTTGGGATTTTTCCTGTATGAGTGTTTATCATATCAGGGTAAGAGGCGAAAATAGTCGCATGGTCGAGACTCGAGCCGCATAAACCACGATAAACATGTTACCAAGTCCCGCACTTGTTACCTCTCGAAAAAATATATCTTCTATTATTTTCATTTTCAAGGTAGCATCGTTTGTAACAATATGGTCCTGACCATGAACTCCGAAAAATTAAATTACATCTCGTGACTGCATTTTAAATCGTTATACTGTGTCCAGATAGTTTAGCGTAGATTCACTATACAATCAGAAATTCGGTTTTAATATGTGCACATAACATGGTACTCGTTAAGTAGAACTGTGAAATAATCTGATTTAGAATTACGACGCAGTATATTGTCATCGCTCATATCCGTTATGCCTACGGACTCCGGATCGACGTCACGGATCGATCAACCCATCACGAGCGGCTTAGCTCGCATGCACTTGATATGGCGATTCAGTTTGCATTTAAACACCGCAAGCCGTGGGCTTTCCGAATGCCTGTGTAGAAAATGGCAGTGCGGGTGACTTTGTTTCGTATGTGGCGTGGCGTGGTATGGGCGAGCGCGTCGTATGTATGTGTGTGTGTGTATATATGTGTGTGTGTGTGTGTGTGTTCCCGCTCTCTTGTATATGTGGTCCCAGCGCGGCCGATGTGAATGCCCGAGATCTGCGGGCGGCATTTGTTGTGCTACGAACTCCAGCCGACCTCATCACCAACAATGTGGCCGTCTTGGTGGGCGTTACGTAAGTCGGCCGGGCCACCCCTGGGCTTACACAAGATTGCCGCGGCTCAACGTGAGATCACGCAGAGTGGCTGTGCTCCCATCGACCGGCACTACCTGGACCACGGTCACCTCGCCGAGTCCGGGCCCGAGCCTGTTCGCCCGGAGGTCGTGTCAGCCTGTCCTCTATGCGCCCGGATCCCAACCATGTGAAGTCACCGTAGTTTTATTGCGCAGTAGTACTCATTCTTCGTTCCATGCTTAATCACGCATGACTGATAAGCATTGACTCTGACGGCGGAGAGCTAGTTGCATTTGGCCCCCTAGAGAAGGGGTCTCACGACATGTATTATGTTATTCGCGAAAGACAACTATTAGGTACATCCTTGGCAATCAATTGTTGTTATTGGTGAAAAATGACTGATTGTGTCTATTACAACAGGTATAGCTAGCTAATTGTCAACCGTTGCAATCTGGGCGGGCTGCGCATAAACGTAAATACCAAGGCGAAGTGTGTTAGAAGTATACGTCTTTGTATTCAATGAAATATGAAATGTCAGTGCATACAAATAAAAATTGATTTGGGAGATATCACTATCGGACTATGAAGGCTTAATCTTTTCCTGGATGGTCAACACTTAAGCACAAAATCGCAATTATAATTCACTGCACCTAAATGGGCCGGCAACTGCGCATTTACTTTCAAAAGGATGAACTGAAATACATTTATATGCATTTCGTAATTTTGTCCTCTTATAATTGTAACCTTCCTTTCTCAATAAATCAGAAGATATTTATAGAGTTGTATTCTTAAAATATCCTGGAATTGATTTCGAATTTCCCTAAGCCTTTCCATAATTACGCTTATAGGTTTCACCTCTCTAAAACTGGATAAACCTCCCTGTCAGTATTTAACAGCAACAAGGTTGTCTACTACTTCATCCACACAAGGTTGAGCCTAGACTGGCCTCGGTCCCCGAGTCGTATCCTCGACCGTACCCCTACCCCATCTCTACCTCATCCCCTCCTCCTTTGGACCCGCAGGATTTGATTTTTATGATTGTCCAGCATAAATGGTTGGCCTCTTATTGCCTGGGTAAACGTTTTTCTTAATGAATTTTCATATATTGTGGCCAATAAAAAACGATGAAAAAAATGACTTGAGCAAGTCTAGGCTGACCCCCTCCCCGATCTTCAATGCCACCAAACACAGTTGGTGTGAACAGTTACATAACCACTCCAGTCAACGAAACTGCGCACAAACTTTGAGGGGTCAGCTTATTACGGACAACACCACCTGGACTCCCATCCAAGTTTTGTGAAACCGATGTTATCTCGTTGGGTCAGCACATGTGGCCGACACTCACGTGGCAGGGCACGATACAACGTTATATAAATGCACATATTACTTTATACGGTATAATTTCCGATACAAATATCTCTTGTTCAGGTCCGTCTCACATTTTTCCTTACGATCAACGATGCGAATCGTGAAGAAATGTCTACATTTTATAACTATGAGACACCAACATGCAGACTCTTCTCAATCACACCCAATCTTTCGTTTACATCCTCGTGAATCGACCAGATTAGGATCATAGAGTGGCCAGAAGTCGTGCTTGGCTGGAAACCAGGCCAGGTGGTAGGCCTTTTTACACAATGATGTAAAACCTTTGTTTTCAATTCAAGATATTGGAAACAGTTTTGAGATATCTCCCTCTAACTCCCCTACATATCGATATATAACACTTGAAAATCGGACAGGCGGTTAGGTACCACTGCTTTTCAAACAGTATGACCAGACTCGGGAACAATCAGTGAATTTTTTTTTTGAGTCAAATTATTTATTCTGGACGGTGATAAGGCAAGTTCTGCCTGTTTTCAATCAGAGCCAGCAAAAAGTAACTTCGCGGTACATCAAAATAATTGGGCTGTAACACCATGCTTTGGTACTAACTTAACAGGATTAAATAAGTATAGTTACAAATTGATCTTATGTACAATATGGGCACAATAGTGCTATTCATTTCATTCATAATGACGCAGAATGTGTGTACGTTGACAATCATAAGGTGAGGCAAAGTCGGTCATTACCCCTATGCAAGTAATGCCTGACCCTATTAAAATCGGGTCTCTTAAAGTCCACAAAACATCGTCATTTGTTCTTGATTCATCCCAATCATTGGCCTAGTGAGAGTCAGGAATAAACTATTGACGTCTTAAGGCCTGAACCCACTGTGCGATTCTTGTTCCTTTCCATGCGATATATGGTACCCCCCTATCGCATCAGTGGGTTCAGCCTTGCGATTTCCAGCCCTGCAATTCCGGTACCAGCCACCCTGGAGAGTACAATTTCTCGGCGACGAATTGTACCTCAGAGGGACCCAGAATCGCATGCGATAGATTTCAAACATGTCTGAAATTTTCCCTGAGATTCTGTTCCTAGGATGTAAAGCACTATGGAGTTGTCCCATTACACTAAATCCATACAAGGAATAAAGTAGACCGAGTAGCCAATGACTGCATTCGCAGCAAACTCCGACCTTGATCCTGACCTCCTAACATGATATTTTCTAGCGCCTTGGGACGTAGACATCAGTCGAGAGTTGACCTACAATCTAATGGGTCACAACCACCCTCTAAAGGGTAGTTGGCTGCCTGTCCAAAAAATCGCAGTGTAGCCCTGACCAAGGATAAAGATTTATTTGCTACGATTCAGGACCCCGGTGGTGCAATATTCCAATGAGACCACTAGATATGGTCACGTGGTGTCAACAACAACACTGCCACGTGCCACAACACATGCACACTTGTGTGATTACTTTTTCCAGAATACTCACTGAGGAAATCTACAAATACTCTATGATAGCCTTATTTTCTTCAGATAAGATTAAGGCAATGGTGGTAGGCCCTACACTGGTTGTGATAATATTAAGTCATTACTCATAGATACCTAAGACATATTTATCCCAGTTTTTCTCTGACTGTGCTGTAAGGTTTTATCAGAGAAAAAAACATATGGTTTTCACTCAAACAACCATAAAGCCTGTTTTGATGTCTGTAGTGTTAAATAGCAAGGCTGAACCCACTCATGGATATATATGTGTTCCATGATAAAATCACTGGAAGGAACATTTCATGGCCACTAGGGGAGGGGATTTATCGCAGGGGAAAAATCGCACAGTGGACCAGATAACACGTGCGATTCTGTACTGACACTGAGTACACCCCACTGTGGAAGTTGATGACCCGTGCGATAAACTGTCTCTCCCTGCGGCCCAATATCGCAGGGAGAAAAATAGCAGTGGGTCAAGGGCTTTAAGCCTATAATTAGGAGAAACCAAACGAGACTTAGTCGTGTTGTTTATCGCACGACGGAAAAGTCGTGTATTACTGCTCGAGGCGAAGCCGAGTGCAGTGATACGCGACTTTACCAGAGTGCGATAAACAACACGACTAAGTCTCGTTTGGTTTAGAATTTATCCTACCCCATCTAAATTACTACAGCAAATTAAGAAATAACATAAAACTCACCGATAATCAGTGATAATCATTGGTTGCTTTTCAAATGACGTCATTTGTTAAATGTATCCCACTAGAGCGATAAATTTCATTTTCCTGCGCCGTAGACCAAATACAGTCCGCAGGGCTGGAAATCGCAAGGCTGAACCCACTGTGCTATGCGATTTTGGGGGACCATATATCGCAGGAAAAGGAACAAGAATCGCCCAGTGGGTTACTGGCTTAAGACATCGAAAATACGCCCAATTCTACGTTTGCCTGACGGATCCGTTGTTTCAGTGAGAATCTGCACCAGTTGGGTCGATGTACGCATTTCACCGGCATGAGTTTATTGCTTTTCCCAACGTGTCAGGCATTACTACCGTATGCACTTCATAGATCGTTCCCAATTCCATGTAGGCCGCTTGAATAGCGATGATTTAGCGTCTTCCGTTCTACATACAAGTATTTTATACAGATTTGTAGGTGAAAGAGAGGCGATTATAGATGGGAAAACCGTTTTCTGATATCTTAAATAGAACAGAAGTTATTAAACTTTGCATTATTGCCTATGTAGACCGGTCTCTTTTATCCAGGAATAGTAGGCATGTCGATGTCTTATAGGTAGGTATAAGTTATCAATATTTTATTCCCGATTCTCACCGAGCAATGGTCGGGATGAATCGGGACCAAAAGTTGATGTCCTATAGGCTTTATTTACCCCTATAAGACATCAACATCCACACTATTCAAAATCACATCTCCTCCTTCTATAACCTCGTAATTTACCCGGGATGAGATCAAAGAGAGTGGCCGAGGGTATGGCCCGGCTAGGGCCTGGGCCGGGTGATAGGTCTATATCGGCAATACTCGGTCATTATGGCCACCCTAGTAATGCCCGACGCGTCGGGGAAGGTAATAAAATCGGGTAGGTAAATTGAGTACATTAAGGGCCGATTCCACCAACAGGTTGGATTTGCCATGGTATATCTTGGTATGTCTTGTAGTGTCTTACTGTGTCGCCATGTGTCGTACCTCACTTGTCTCAAAACGTTGGCGAGTGGTATCGGGTGTATATTTTGGTGCTCCACCAACGCGACACCTCAAGACACATCGCGACAAATAGGCACGCGATGATTCAATCCTAGCCCGATTAACCAAGACAACCATTCGTGACTAATCTTGCTACATCGTATGTGTTGGTGGAATCGGCCCTTTAAAGGCCAATGCCCATCTACCGATTTCGGAACATTTATGTACGTTTGTCGGTGACAAACGGAGGGTAATTTGTCTCAGCCAAGCCAAACGGAGTCGGTAGATGTAGGACAGCTAGGCAAGGCTACCAACCGATTAGTGAACCACCTCCTTCAGGTGTGCTTTTGTAGCCGACAAATTGTGGTTTCAATGTTCCAAAATCAGTGGAGATAAGTTTATCAACATGTTGATAAATATAGTCGGCAACAACAGAACGTTGGGAAATGAGGGTTGATTGGTTGGCCGGCACAGGCCGGCGCAGCAAATACAGCAATCGCTTGGTGAGGCTTGTAGGGGGGTGCCACACTCGGTTTCTTTGGTTTTTGCCCTCCCCCAGCGATTAGTGGACCATACACCGATTTTATCAGTGTGCTATATCATATATATGTCTATAGGACTAATACCCACCAGTCCCTCTCCTCGAGGGCCGCGGGTTGAGCGAGGGGGTTACGTAATTTGCCTGCGACAGATACTCCTATACGATTTGGGAACTAATCATTCAACCCTAAATAAATAGATAATATCACCGATTCTGACCGACCCAAAGGAGTGTTCGGGAAGAATCGGTGTATCGCTGTAGCCCCCTCCCTCGTGTAAGGGGCCATCCATAAAATATATACACCTTTGTTCTATTGCGTGCAAAATGGGGAGTGAGGTGTGTTGGGCGGAGGAGGGTCCGGAATTTTGGAAATTCTGCATACATATCTTATGGATGACCCCTAACCAAATCAATGAACCCCACCCTACCCTGTGACAATTTGCTTAGTTATGGCATGATTATGTGGATATTTTGGTAGCACTGTTTTACAGTAGTTGTAGATTATGACAAAACCATGACGCAATGCACTAACTCTAGTCGACCCCATATATTACGATGAATTATATATCGAGTCAAAATTAGCTTATTAAGCTAAAGATTGTGCCTGGATAAAGTTATGTGCTGGCCGTCCCGGGATGACAAGATGAATGCGAGATAATCAAAGGAAAGGAATGGAGTCTTCTCATGTGTCAAATTTGTCGCTCATTTGACATGTATACTGGTCTGTCCGTGGTTCTGAAAAACCTAGTAAGACCACTTCACAGTTTTGATTTGTTTTTCAATTTTTATATTTTTAATGTCATCATTGTTCTTATGTTTTTGTTTTACCGATAATAACATTTCCGAAACATGTAGGTCATATATGTCTCCAAGGTCATTTTGTTATATAATACGGCCCTTCGCAGACTTAGTGGAAATATCTTTCCTCTTAGTTTACCAGTATTAACTACAAGATTACATAGTAAATTAAGTGTATATATGCGCTGAATGCATACGAGAATTCTTAGCAGAAAGTTCGTAGTCTAACCACGTTTCCTGCGGCTCGCACAAAATGAAAATCCAGCACGTTGGATAAGTGTGACGCTGGGAAAACGGAGAGGTCAATGACTCAGCAAAATACCTGTTAATGCTGTGATATCTTAAACGGTAGGAAAAACACCAGGAACCAATCTAGATTAGTGCCTGATAATGCAATACTGCAATGAACCATGATTTTCTTTATATCTTTCAATAGGCCAAACATGGCAACAGGGTTTTTCCCCCCAATTTTACGAGGCTAATAATTTGTTGATGAGGCTATTATCGATAAATAAAATCAAACGGATGGGGTCTAGTAGAGAATCGATAGTATACTTCTTTTCTTCAAAAATAAGTGTGTTATTTTTCAAATAAGAGTAAACAGTTAATATGAGTCATTTGATCTCTGCACATTAAGAAACAAGCTATCGTGTAGACTACTATGCCTTTCTTTCTTATTATTAAATATATATAAGGTTACTAGCAAGTTACTCACTTCCATGATGATTGATATGACTGTAAAAGCCTCTCCCTTTGAATCAAATGCTTGTGTATACTATAATTCGGACATCCAAGTGTATGAATATCGTCACATTGCTACACATATTTTATATCATTTTCATCATCAACCTACTCCCGTAAAAAAAAAAAACCTTTGAAGAGGATACACTCACAAGTTATACTATCATTGGCTTAATAGTCCTCCCGAAATAGTAAAACATCAATCATCACACATTCCTGTGCACATGTTTAGCTGAGAACAATTATTGGCGTTCATATTTTGTGATCTATCAATATTTCAAGAACAGTATTGATAGGGATTAATTTTCTTCACGCCTCATCATACAGATATATATGATTCATGCCTACCTGCTATGGTGAGACTCGCACTCCGGCTGACAATGACTTCTCCATTTTTACGGGCGAGGCACTCGTAATCTCCTTCATCGCCTCGCCCGTGCTTTTTGCGCACGATGCGTTCAAAAAATAAGGATCCATTGGGGAGCACATAACGTCGGGCGTCGTGCACGAGGTCGCCATCACGGCGCCACGTGATGTTCACTGGACGATTGTCTGTCACTGAGATTGCTGAGCAATTAAATACAAAAGGTTCCCCCCTGAGTACAATCACGTCCTGAGGTTCTTCTGTGAAGACCAGTTCGAGCTCTACCTCGCTTCCAACTGCAATTAAAACGAAGGGGAAAATTACATAAATGTCTAGGATACATACATTGATTGCATTTAGGTGCTAATACCTTGTGGTAGCGCCAGCTATGGTACTGGAAGGTTTTAGCTCTAATTTTGCATGACATTATCCAGTATGCAACGCGAATCTAAGTTTAGGAACCAATAATCTGACATAGTACATATTCAAAAGTATCATTTTGTCATAAACATACGTATTCAGATAGGCACAATGCATACATCGTTCCAGTTTAATCTCTGGCACCTGTGCCCTTGTTTGAAATTGACAGCTCTATATTACAACAATACAATACCCACGGAGTTTGATTAAAATGCAAAACGTCATACGAATAAGCTCAGTTTTGACAGGTAGTCTTTCTAGTACTCTATACATGTCGCCCTGAGAACGGTCCATAGTACAAGGGAGTTGCATTATTAATAGAGACTTTCACTAGGTTCAGGTGGACTTAACATACACCTCAAGCGGTAAAAAATGGCCCTCAGTGACGTTCTCTGTGGGAGGAACATAACACCTATTTCAATACCACGCCAAATAGTTATCAAGTACTGTAATAAAACCAGCGCTTGGCACTCTGTCAACACTGACGCTTGCGGACCAAATTGTTGGCCAGAGTAGGGGTCGGTAACTGACAGGACTACGGGCAACAACAATGGGCACACCTCCTGCTCGGAATAGTGCTGTTTAGAGGGCCTGTGGGGAGCGCAGTAATAATTCACACCGACCCCTCCTGACAGTTAGCGCCCCGTCAACATTATCGATCCGGAGAGGGGTTGTGTGTACGGTCATACGACGCATGGCTGATGGTCATACCGCGCCCCAAAAAAAGCATATTTATTACACGTCAGACAGGAGAATCCTCAGAGGTTTAGGACAATGCATTGCATTGATCAATGATAAAGCAGGGAATGTGATCTCTGCCATGTGCTGAAAGCACCTTCAGCTGCATGAAAACTGCCAGCAGTTTAGCACGACGTGTGTTTTGACATGGATGGAGCTCTGGTTCATCAATTCCCAGGTTGTCAGTGAGGGCGCAACGCACGAGAACGACTTCAGTAAACATACGGCCAACTTCCGGTATCGTTCTGCACACATCCACGCCTCTAGGGCCTGGACTAGGCTAGAGTCTAGCAAATATTAGAGGACGCAAAATAACTGTCAATATTAGACATGTAAGACTCTTTCTTGACATAAGCGAGGGATATATAGATGATATTGTCATATTGCACACGTACGAAGGAGTCTGATTATTGAATTATGGGTGCTGTAGCAACAGGGCATGAGTACGTAGAAGGAAGACCCCAGGGAGGGGTGAAGGGTAAGCCTGAGCGAGTTTGCCTGAGAGACCCCAGTATTCGAATAAGCCCACTGCCTACTACACGATTTCGAACATGGTGTACCTTTGTCTATGCAAAAGTAATATGTTTTGTTGCCGACAATGTTCCCTGGCCGATTCGCCTCATGTGCCAACCCCTAAGAATTTGGAACTGAGACAATGCCCGACGCTCCGTACAAAGGGGATTTTGTCTGACACAACTGAACTTCCATATGTTCCCTAACCTCTTGAGATAAATTTCTCAATATGTTTATAAATTTTGTCGCCTAAAACGGAACGAATTAAATACTCATTATGGGTATGGCACACCGAAATGAGGCTCTAGTGTGAGACTAATGTATGGCTGGCCAATAGCAGGCCCCTTCTTGTCACGTGACATATGTAAATAACTGCGCATAGGCTCCATCAACCAAACTTATTCGGTAAGTGTTGGTGTAGGTGTTGGTGGGTGTTGGTGGGTGTTGGTAAGTGTTGATGGGTATGGATGTACGTGTTGATGGGTGAGTGGGTGGGGGGGGGGGGGCGGTATTGGTGGAAGTGGGTGTTGATGGGTGTTGGTCTGCTTTGTTGTGGTTGTTAATGGGTATGGGTTTGATGAGTATTGCTGTTGGTGGTATTCCTCTTGGAGTTGATGGGTATTAGTGTTTTTTGGTGTTGGCCAGCGTTGGTGTGGTTGTTAGTACAATGAACACCAATAATCACAATGAGCACTAACAACCACTGAAACCGACTCCGATACCAACCAGAACAAACACTCACACCAATAACCACCAACTAACAACACCCACACCCATTCAATGCTCATGTCCACCAACAACTCATCACCCACACACCCACCCACCTCCACAAACACCAAACACTCATCAATACCAACACCCACAGCAACACCCACCAACACCTACACTCACCAAGAACAACACCCATCACCAACACCCAACCGCACCCCTCTTCCACAATGCATACAGACATATACAACCAATCCAGCATGCCGTATCCATAAGGTCTCATTAATAACAATATACCCTCCCGATCACCCTCAAGTCAGAGCACTGGAAGCATGGGGAAAGGTGAAGGAAAAGACGTCATAGGGGTGGACGGGAGGGACCTGCCGCGAGGGTATCCGGCGTTCAGCACCAACAGCGGGCAGTACGGTGGATAGCAGGTGGGTAGGTGTGTCGATGGAGAACGGATAGGTTAGCGCAGGGCAGCAGCGGACAGGTCATAGGGTCAGCGAGTAAACGGACCCAGCAGACGACAATCTGTCAACAGGACCCCGGTTGGTAAACAGGCGTCCTGCGCGCCCACTCCTGGGTTAACCGGCTTCATAAACACTCCTTCAACGCGCCAACGTGGCCCTACCAACCCGCCCTCACTCAACGCTGCCCACTACACCACGGCTCACCCTGCCCCTTGACCCCCGACAACCCCTACCGTTCGCTATAATTGATGGACTTGTTCAACTGCGTGGCTAAAGTTAGATGAAAAAAGTGACACAGGTCTATAGATCATGTGCACAGTAAAATATAAAGGAGGGACCTTGGAAACGGTTCGACACACTGGATTGTGATAGCAGATATGGTCAAGGTCAAATTAAACATTTCTAAGAAATAGTAAGGCTTTCCGGAAACTATGTCTCAGAACGAGACAAAGCAGAATCCGATCAGCATGGATCAAATTATGCATACACCAAATACTTCTGCCCCTGCACCACCATTAGGCCTTTTATGTGCAAAATCGATTTTCAACCCACTGTGGTATTTGCCAATGTTCAGCCAAATACAGAATTAGATGTTTAAACATTGGGGTTCTTTGGTTAACTAGACATTGGAACGCTGGCATCCTATACAGCAGCAAACCCGATCTAGGCATGCGGCAAGGCTGAGCCAAAAACGTTACCAGGCTGTGCAAACCCAACCACACTGAATCACGATGGATAGGGGTAGAGGTGGCATCTAGCGGCACAACAGTTATTCTCGTTCAATGTATCAGCCCCATTCCTCCAGTCGCACACACCCCTAACAAACATCTCCGTGCCCTCCGCCTTCCCCGCACTCCGCGGTTGGGGCAGACCGAGGCCGCAGACGGTGGTGGCGGCGGCGGGGCCCGCGCTGATGATGATGTCGAGCCCTGACCTGACCTGATTGGGCCGGCAGCATCGTCCAACAACTGCGCAATAAGCGGCGCCGCTACTCAACCCGGGTCCGTACCCGACCTGCGTAGTTGGGTTTATTATGAGTCGTGAGTCTTTAGGGTTTGCCGGGCAGCCGCCTCGCCGCCCGGCTGAGAGCACGCGCGTCGGTGCAACCACCTCCTCCATGGTGGCGGCCACACCGTGCACCGAGCGGCAAATCCTCAAATCCCCATAGCTAGACGAACTATTTACATTACATTTTGGTAAGATATTCACTCCCTCATCTCCATTGTGGACAGGGCTAGTTATACTGGCTACATTCCATTAGGTTCCAATCTGCAAGATTCGTTTGCGGTGGTTCCCCTTGAACTGATGGTTTCCCAACTTTTCCGTATGAATTCGTTCACGTCTTCATAGACTTTTTGAGGCAAGCGACGGCATCATCAATTATTTTTTCCTGAAGCCTACAAGACATCGACACGCCGACTCTGACTGATTACACCTTTGCCCGACGGATACGTCGGGTCAGAAAGAATCGGTGATATATCTTTAGCCTTATGGGCTTAAAGCCTCTGTTTCGTTACTCACTTCTGCAAACAGTGAATAAATACACAATATTGACTGGTTTCAGATACAAGCGGCCGTATGCTGCGAGGTGTAGACGCGGAGTAATATCCGAGCGTATGCGAGGATATTGCGCAGTCAACTCAGATGAGCATACAGCCGCTTTTATCAGTCTATATGTCGAATCTGTTCATTGTAGTTATGCACTATATTTCCGTGCGCACTACTTTCCGTATGAGCCACCCGGAGCATACAACATAACCGTATGCGCCGGGTATGCCCATACAAACTCCCTATGTGTTTTCTATGGACACTGTGTATTAGGTGGATAATAATACATATGACCCTTGTTCAACGTACATGTATGCGATCTAGCATGGATATAATTAGTGCCACAAGAATTTTCAAGCGCCCTATCATTCCTCCCTTTTTCTGACCCTTGGTGGTGTGGAAGTATATAATACCTTGGTCAGGTGAAAAGATGAGGTTCTACAATATCCCAAGCTGCAGTTTCATATCCCTCACTAGGAAGATCGGGAAGGCGTCAACTGAATGGTACAAGTTACTGTGAACCACTGTTCCTGTGGATATAGCTTACTCGTTATGTACGATGTGAACGAAATGCTTGACATTCTTACTAAAAACACAACCTGTGAGTGCACAAGGGGCCGTTTGGTTATGATAAACGGCCTGTCACTTAACAATGAATTACTGACCTATGGGGTATTTATAACATCATGAATAAGGTCAGGATAATATGCCACCCCAAAAGTACGAGTTATGTATAATCCATCTGAGACCAACATGTGCTATGCATATGGGTGGAGACATTGATGAATCTTTGCTAGCATTCATCTCACATTCCACTGTAAAATGTCAGATAACGAAACACACAATTCTCCTGCTCCTGCCACCCGGTGCATATTGCTTTATCACAAAGATGTGCCTGCCTGGGTATATGGGATAGGCTAGTCTTGACTCAGTTCTACATGACTTGCATCGGAGGTTCAGTGGGTCTCGAGATCTAGATCATCGCCCACGCTTCAAAGCCAGCCCCGCACCACGAGCCCATCCTTGGTAGGTTATCCGGATAGAAGGGGTTTGCCCTGGGGTTTCACAGGGGAAAGAGCTCAATCTATGTGACTACAGGCACAATCAATGTGACTCCACCATAATGTTCTTAAGTTCAATATTTCTTGACATTCCTATAGACCTTTAAACAAGATTTCCTCCCTCTTGTAAAGTCGCTATTTCCACTTGCACTTATGCGTCAACTTGGGTTGCATTGATACCTCAGCTATGTATGCAGAGTATTGTCATGTATGTTTCAGTTACAGGTACATATATTTGTAATACTACACGAAAAAAACATACCGCAGGTTTGTATAGGTTTGTATATATAAGTATGCAGCGTAGCGGAAGAACAGTTCCCTGATCCCGTACATCGACAGAAACAGGCACCTTCGCCCCTCCCGACACCACAAGACTTTGAGTCCCTATTCCATACATCACACACCCGTCGTATGCCACCATTACACATACCAGACATGACCACGACCGTTTATCTGAAGATCTATGGGATACCTACCAACAATGACCACTATACGATTCCTTTTCCACCGAATTTGCGCTTGTCGTCGACCATCATAGCAAGATATCAGAGTGGAGGTGGGTGGAGTTAGTCCTAAGCAAATCAGTCTCCACTTGACGACAGAGATAAGATTTTCTACCCCCGCCGACTGTGTTACGATTCAGGAACCCTCCACCTAGTCGTTGGTCAAATCGATCGCCGGGGGCACTAATTGTTGAGGTACCTCACCACACAATGTAACAGTGCGTTGCACCCCCAGTTCTACTCACTCTGTGACTAATTATACTAATCTCGGGCCGATATCGCGGCTACGCACCTCAGGAGTATTTCTAAAGGACTGAAACCACTGTGCGATTCTTATTCCTTTCCTTGCGATGAATGCCGCCTCCATCTTGCATCGCACAGGGGTTCTGCCTTGCGTTTTCAAGCCCTCCGATTCCGGTACCGCCGCCCTCCTCCCCAACCCCCTTGAGGGTACATTTTCTTGGAAACAAATTTTACCTCAGAATCCCATGAGATATTATTTAAACGTAACTATCTTTTTTTCCTGCGATTCTGCTCCTAGACTGTACCCCCCGTGGAGAGGGACGTCGACCGCCTGTCGCCAAATCCGAGGTAGCCCTGACCAACTGGGAAAATAGGTTTTGCTGCAATTCAGGACCCTAGTGGTGCGATGGACCAATCAGGCGACTGGATATGGTTATTTTTTCGCACACCAAACCCCTGGAAATTTATATATTTCCCTAATAAAGAGGATCCTCTGCCATGAATACAAGAGCCAGATAAATCCTCCATTTTTCCTTTGTATCCCCTTCCCGTCTAATTTACCAGAAGGCACGTTTCGCTGGGATACACAGAATTTCGGAAAGTCTGGACCCCCCCCTCCCAATCTTGTATGCAATAGAACAAAAAGGGAGCATACGCAAAATTTCTTTTGAGTTTTGACTTGATCCGATTTTGGGACATTGCCCTACGATTTGTAAGCGACAACAGAAAATCTATACAGGGGTTGACCGGTTCACTAATCTCAGGTATATAACAGGAAAGCTGTGTCACACTAACCAACACCAGCCGACACTGTTACAACGGTTTCGTTACAACGCCTCGCTGAGACAAAGTACTGTTTCTTTGTAGATGATAAAGGAACATCCATGTTCCGAAATCGTTAAATGGGAAGTGGCCCTTAACCTGTAAAGCCTATTTACGAGGTTATAAAAGAAGGAAGTGTGATCGGGGACAGTCATCATGTCGGTGTCTTAATAGGTATAAGATACCGAAATTTTATTCCCGACTCTCACCGAGCCGATGGTGGGGATGAATCGGGAACAAATTTCGGTGTCTTATAGGTTTAACGATATACCTGTACATGGATATAGTTGAAGGACATAGAATGGGACCATGAATGGTCACTGCAATAAAAGCACTACTAAAATATGACACGAGCCAGTCTCGTCGAGTATAGGAGATAATATGCGATAAGCAGATATTCCCCGAAGAAGAGCCCCGACCCCATACCCCCGCATCTCACAGCACCCCTCTTTCACCACATCCTGTCGGGTCTATGTCATGCACGGTCTAGACCATGTTGTCGATATCATTCTTCACAACGGCCAATGGTCAAACAATCCATCACACATTTATTTTTATCGCGATATGCTCGTGATAGATTGCAATGCGAACATGTGTACGCGTAAAAAACACATCTCTGTTATTGCATTCATTGCATTTTGCAAATGTTGTTAAACACGAGTAACCCAACTCATCACCGTCGCTGCCCCTGTCGGTTTTTGAAAGGAAGTGTGTGGCATAATATTTAGGTTTAGGTACGTTGTAAACACGCCACATAAGATGTTTTCATATCTACGAGTATAGGGTACATGGGGAAAGGTATCATGTTAACGATACACTCGCAGACAAGGATGCAAACAAATGAACAAAACGAATTCAGAACAGGAAATAAAAGCTAAAGCGACAGGAACTAAATGACTGTTATCTTAAAAGTATCTCAAATGGTCGTTGACATTTAAAGGTTAAGTGGGTAAGCTGTTCAACGGTCCCTATCAGCCGACAATATGTGTAGACGAAACGCCATTATCGTTTTTGAAAAAGTTCAAAGTCATTCTCAATTCAAGAGTTATTCTGACGATAAATACCTTGCTGTTCCTTATACATTAAGCCCATAAATGTTACGGACCCTAGTCTCACAGGAAAGTTCAACAGGAGCTGACATATCACTCGAGTTCCGTCACATGTAAAAAGATTACGGCACACGTATGAAGAACGTTATGCCAAAGCAGCACGGGTCCATACTACGCGGCTACTGGGTTTACGGTGCATACTCAGAGATATTTATCAACTTGGAATAAGAACACCTGGCATCAAAGGAATCAATGACCGCTGCGTGTCGACTTAAAATCATACTTAATTCTTCGAAGGAATTCCCAATATCTACCAGAGGAGAAGACTAATCAGTTCTTATGTCTAGCAATTTGACTATCATGGAATGGAAATAGTCCAATTCACATGTCAGGAAGATCGAGGGAAATTTTGCAAATTATATTCTGAAGTTGAAGGACACCTCAAACCAGAGTATGCTCAGAAAACATTTGTAATGTGTTCAATTAGGTAACAATGCAAGGTACTCTACGACCAGTGATCTAACGAGAAACGCTCGACGACTGCTTAAATGAGCAAGCCTTTGCGAAACGTAACCAATGTGCCAAAGAAGAGGCATAACCCTAAGACGAGCAAGTTTTGCCCTTTCATTGTCAGTAACTTCTATCTTTTCTTCATTCTATACTATAAACTAAGATAATTATCAAAATGAATTAGAAATTCAGTTAAAATGGGATCAAAATACAACATCAATAGACTAAAGGGTTGGTTCCACTGACACAATGGATTAGCCATGGTATATCTTACAGTGTTGCAATATGTTGTACCTCTGTTGTTGCGAAACATAACATGCGATGTTTTTTGTCTATTTTGGTGCTCCACCACCATGATACCTTAAGACACAGCGCTGCAAATATGCACGCGACTATTCAAGACCTAGCAAGACAACCAAACTGTGACTAATCTCACTCTATCTTGTGTGTTGGTGGAACCAGCACTTAAAGTCTTTAAAAATTGTAGAAATCAATGCAAAGTACATGACTGAATATAAGGCTATTTCAGCATAAAAGGATATCAACATCCCGGTTCACATCCATTTGGCATCTGTGAATTTGCAGCTCCCAAATATGTTCTGCAAATCCCATTGAATTCCGAGCTGCAAGTTCATCCTAAAACATTCAATTCGGATCTAAACAAACTAGTTTGTTAATACAAATTTCATATACATCTTGAGAAATCATTAAACCTGTTTGCCATTGGCCTCTGTCCCATTAATGCTTGGTTCAGTAGGGAACCACCGTGGCCGTTACTGTAGATATCAACTAACAATTAATGGAAATGCATTACATGTATATGGGTGTTAATTCTTAAAATATTAAGATTTTTTTTTTTTTTTTTTAAATATTAAGAATAACAGAAGTAGTAACGAGGCCAAGAAACTACCCCAAAATTATGTAGTGTGTCTCGGATAATACATCATTATGTTTAGCCTACATGCAGTCCACAACACAACACAATTTAACCACATTTCAACACTTCTAACTCATGTCGGCCATATTTGATAGGCTGGGGCCTGGCAATCCCCTGTGTAGGATTTCCTGCACTTTTGATACCGTGTTTTGGCGCCTGCAGAATGCATTGACATGGATTTTACAAACACTGGCTCTTCAATTATTTAGAATTAATGCAAAGGTAGAAAATTACTGTCATTATACTGCATTTTGCCTCAGGAAACAGTCTACCACAAAATCGGAAGGATTCAACCTATATTTATAAGAAAAACGGCTGCTGACCTGAGATGTACAAATTTGGTCGACCAGTTAGCCCAGGGCTCTATGGGACTGCTCTCTGACTGTCTGCAGTGCTTGACAGTCGGAGCCTCTCTGACTAGGGGATTGTAAGTTGTAGGCTTGTATAGTTATCAATATCAAACAAAAGTGAGGATAAACACATTCATAAGCAGATTTTCTAGCAACCCCCTATACGATTAACCCTTTCAACACATTTCTGGCAGACTGGTTACATCATCTATGATTGCTCATCTTCATCTCATGTATCTTGACTTAGCTTAACTTCAGTTAATCATAGTTGATGCACATTGCTTACATAATAAATACAATTAAATTCAACAAAAACGTCATAATTGACATAACGAGTGGATCGGATCCATCTAGCACAAACACCACCAACTCAGAGTACTAGCGTGGCCTACGTGCGCTCCCAACGTGAAACTCATTACACTTTGGAGAGCGCTGGCTCTGAGGCGTGCCCGTGATGCTGAGCGCGTTGGCCGCTGCCAGTCACCAAGAAAAGCAAGATGGCTTCGGTCGGTCACCTCGATCGGGTCACAAGCACTGCACAATGCCTGCTCACGCCTAATGTCCCTGGATTTCTACCATCACTTCACTAGTGATATTGTTTTGAAAACACGAAATGCCCCTATACCACGTTTGCAGTGCTGGGATAAGAATATAAATAACGAGAACCTGTACGGTTTCCAGTAGCACCGTTCTCGGCATGATTTAATCTGCAGGCATGAAAACGTGGGGGCCGTACGTCAATCTCCGTGTGTACTACAATGAACAGCGCCCACCACGCATGTACACAATCTTGTTTTAGAATCAATACCGCCTCATACATGGATTCTTATTGTTTTGACGGATTATAAACAAAAACAAAGATATCCTGTGAATGTATAAACACAAACATACAGCTGGCGAGCGCTATGGTCAGCTATTTTTGTTGCACTGTGTCCGAACTTGACACTGTCACTAACAAAAACAATGTGACCAACACGGGGCTATTGAGATGGGTTTGCTGGTGAAGTGCACGCTGCATGTGCGACTGCACTGCTCATGCAAGGTACCAAAGGACGCTAGTTATAGGTAAAAACATCTCCCCTTATTTGAACAACACAAGTCACCCTGACCAGGTCACTCTAAGCTCAACAGTTGACCCCATTAAAACCAGGGCCTGGCTTGTACACACACTCTGGCGGCCATCTTTGCTACAATTCGTACATGCCCCTGAGAAACCGAGGATGCACTGCCAAAACGGAGGAACATAACATAGAAAAATAGAACTTACCTTCCGTAGCGAAAGTACACACTGCTGCTACTGAGAGCCACAACAGGATATATCTATGTAAGGACGCCATAAGTGATAAAATCGAAGGAACAGGCGAATATAGGATCGCAAGCTTTGAGTGCTGATCTGAGTATGAATACACATCCACTGAACCGTACCACAACTCTAATCGCCTTTAGTCTTGCGCGAGTCGTTCTCGCTGCCAGCAGTCCCCCCTCCACTTGAGGCAAGTTTTTGTGATATAAGTATTTCATTCCATAGCCTGTACATGTATCTCTACTCTCTACATTCATCCATATATAATTATACTCCGATTTTATTCAATAGTAGCATAAGATCATCCAAATTGTAATGCCTATTCCACGAAATATCTATATTAATTATGCAGCGGAGGGAGGGACCTCGCTACTCGGAACGGTCATTCAGATTAAGACCAACCCCAGCTCGGCATTCCCGCGAAAAATGATGCTACTCATTGGAACCCGCTCACACCCCTAATCAGCATGATTGTTAATCACCCTGTGATGAGTAGAGCTTCTCAAATGACATGGCAATACTCAGAATTCAGTTGTTATGCATGTCGATAACGATATCGGTATATATATGACTGTTACATGCAGTGATTTCCAGCCTCAACAGCTTAAACGTATAGTACGACGGACCTATGTTGGCCTTGGGACGCTCGCGTGTGTTTATCATTTGGTCTTGTAACAAGGCATGTGCGCATTGGAAGTTATAGTGGCAAAATCTGGAACTAAACACACCGTCAGGACATACTTGTTCATAATACTGTTTGGAGATGATATTAAATATTACCTATTGGCCTATTAGCCTACTCGCCTATTACTCAAACAAAAATCATTTACTATATACCCGAAATTTAAAAAAAAAATCTTTAATGAAATTAATGATTTTCCAATATTTTAATAAACGTGCGTGGGAAGGTAGTCCGTATTTTCCTGTACGGACCAGTGGGCCGTACAATATTTATATGATATTATATGGCGAAACGGTGCGTATTTACAGTAGGCTATACGGCATGGGTATATAGTACCGTACTAAGTAATAATCAGGAATGTGCTTCTTAGAGCTAGCCGTCCCCGATGGAGTGTGCAATATTTATATAGGGGGTGGGAGTTTTCCTCGGCGACTGCTTGAAAGCCCCCTAGCTCCCCTTGGGAATACCACAAAATGAAATCCACCCCCGCCCCCACCCCACCACCAAGACAAATACCTCTAAATGAAGCCCTCCCCTACACCAAGCAAATATACGGTACCTATATTTATCCATTGTCCCCTCCCCCGACATAAATGCCCTCCCATATGCCCATTTATAAATAAAGGCCTATATAGAACTGTATCGAGAATCATATAAATATACAATATTCCACGAGTGTGGATGTGACACAATCGTCATCGAGACGAAGCCAAGTGACGATTAGGGCCCACCCAACGATGAGTGGAGTATTTTTTATTCTACGATTCGGGTGCGGTTCTGGGCCCTGTTTTTCAGTGGAGATGATCTCAACTTGAGACCAGTTATGGGCCAAAGTGTATTTCAGTTGAGAGGATCTTAGGCGATCTCAAGTTGAGACCAAGATCGGAAGGGTTTGGGTGGTTTTGGTGTTTTTCAGTTGAGACGATCTCAGGGGATCTCAGGGGATCTCAGGGGATCTCGGGTGGAAGTATCTCAATCTCGGTCTCAACTTGAGATCATTTCAGAGTTGTCTCAGCCTATGTTAGTGTATGTGCAGAGGCCAGTAAAAATGGCAGCTCTACCACGCCGTCCTTACAAAAGGAGGGAATATCGGCCCAGGCGTAATCCACTGGATTTACTGGATGATGACATGTTCGTTAGGCGATATAGGTTAAGCAAAGGTATCGTCCGTGAGTTGACAGACCGGTATCGCGTGTCTGGGTTCTGCGGCAATTCCGAGTTGAACCGACGTGGGTTTGGAAAACCACCGGAGGAAAGGGTAAGATGTTTATAGTTACTTTTAGTAGAGGTTATAATACCGTGTGTAGACACTGTTGTTCATGTGTTCTGACCATATAAATTTGTTATTATTTATCTATGCAAGTATATGTGTTATTATAACGGCTATAAGCGTGTGAATTGTAATCCTATAAATAAAATAACAATCTACAGTGCAAGCGTATTATCCACCATAACATATTGAATTATTTTGCTATTATTGGGGGACGGCTCAAAGGAATAGTGAGGCCGATTTCGAAGTGGTAGTTGGCGTTTCTGTTTGGACAGCCCTATCTTCAGATGCAATGGTGTCCCACATGATTTTGTTAGTCACCTATGGACAAAGAGTCTCTGAGATTGAAAACTTAATTGACTTGCTAACTAATACAACTAAATTGGTAATGAGGAAGACAAAAAAACTATTTTATATTACTTGTTATAAAACTCTTTAACTTACTTTAAATATTGTTATTTTCAGATGTGTGTGGCACTGCGGTATTTCGCCACTGGCTGTAACTACAGCGTACTGGGTGATTACCACGGAATTGTGAAGGGAACCGTAAGCCGATGCATTCATGAGGTCCTGCAATTCTTCGAAACAATACAGGATGAATTCATCATCTTTCCTCAAACGGCCGCTTCACAGGAGGAATCGTCGCGCCTTTTCTTTGAACGGTACGGTGGGAAACCCATGGTGATAGCCGCCGTAGATGGGACCCATATTCCTATCCTGCGTCCCAAAGAAAACGAAGTTGGTTTTGTCAACCGGAGGGGTGTGCATACCATAAACACCCTTGTAAGTGAATAACTTAATTTTTTTTATTGCAATATGACATGCTATTTAGTATAAATCTATAAAGCAAAAGCGACATAAATGCTGTTAATATTTTATAACAGAGTATAATAATTTATACATATTTTGTTACAAGAGTACATGTTATGTGAATAAGGCTCGGTTCCAAAGGATTTAAAAAGAATATGACTTGAATATGTAGTATGATAGGAAAATGAATAATAATGCAAAAGTGAAAAATAACATATAAATGGTCTTCAATACTAAAAATGCGCTATAATGAAGAAAAAAATTTATTTTTCAGATAGCTGTGGGAGCCAATCGTCGTATTCTGCTAGTTAACGCGAAATTTCCTGGAAGTGTGCATGATAGTTTTGTGCTGCAATCCTCCTCTATCAAGCGGCTGGCCAACCGGAATCTATAAGGCGATTTCTTTGTTCTTGGCGACTCAGGGTAAATAAGAATCCTAGATTAACTGCAATTCCTAGTTATTGTCTATAATTGTCATATCTTCCTTTATATGTTATTCGTATTTCATAGCAGTCAATTGCTTAAAGACGCTCAAAATCGTCAATTTTGGAGATAAATAGATTTCGGTGAAATATTATAATTTAATAATAGTATTTATTTTGTTAGGTTTATTATATATCAGCACCATAGAATACATTAGTATTTACGACAGCTTTCAGTTACTGTAGAAACATCTTGGATACGTCCTGACAAGTCCACGCTCTCGATACTATCAAAGATATATAACATTGATTTTTTTAACATATTTATTTGAGCAGGCCATATTTTCTTTTTTCACCAATATTATTATTGTACTTGTTAGTCTAGTTAATCTATTGTTCATTTAGTTAAAAAGGTTTCATAAAAAAGTCTATTACCAATCGAGTTTAAACTAGGGCTCCAGATGACGCTAACTAAATCGGTTAGTTCATACAAAGATCATATTGTTTTTGTATGGTCTGGTGGTTCGCTTGAGTTTGGTGAATGCTTCAACAAATGGTATGGTTTCTTGGAAGAAGGCAATCCCTTCTTCCCTTGGTAAACATTACACTTTATTTAAACTATTTCATACTATATAATACAGATCGATTATTTCTTATTTCCGTAGATACGGTCTTCAGGAGTTCATTATGACTCCTTTCCTGCATGCCTCTACTCCGGCTGAAGAACGCTTCAATCGTTAGCACATGACCACCCGTGTCGTGGTAGAACAGACCATAGGCATCCTAAAACAACGATTCAGGTAAAACTAGGGCATTGTAAAAATTGATTTATTTATGGAGACAAAGGCCTCATATCAAACTTTGTCTTCATATGAAACTCTCAATACAATAAGTGTTCTTGTAGTTGAAAGTAATTCTTTAAATTAAAGTTATAAATGTTCTTGTTATAGGTGTCTTGATAGACATGGCGGGTATTTGTACCATATACCAGAGGTCTGCAGCCAGATAATAAACGCGTGTGCCTGTCTGCACAATATGTGCCTGCAAGAAGACATTCCTGTGCCCCCAGTGGAAGATGAACCGATGGAGGATGGTCCACCTCCACAGGGTCGATACGCTGGTCCACATCTGAATAGGCCACCTCCACCTCCCGAAGAAGCGAGTCGGCAAGGCCATGCCAAACAGGCTCTTTATGTGAATTCTCATTTCTAATATAATTGAGACAACCTTGGTTCTTATTCAATAAATGATTGAACGTCGAACAATTTGATTTTAATGGCTGTTTATTTAAAAACTATGAAATAAGGCAAACAATTATCACCTTAAATTGTAGTTAGTGCCGTGTAAATAAAGTAAAAATAAATGAATGTTTGCCACTAAAAGTCAACAGTATAAAGTAAGAAACTATAGTAAGATTGGAATAAAATGTATGTGTAGTCGTAAATGACTCAAGTTGATAAAGAAACAATAAACCTCAGTAGTATTACTAGTCAACTTCATGAAGGTTAAATGAAACCGTAGAAAAGTCAAATTGATATATGATGAACAGTTCATTTAAAAAAACGAGGTTAAGTTTTTTTCATTTAAACTATTAAATATATTCTCTTAACCTACAACGTTAAGTATTGTCAAACCAGTGACACTTGCGGAAACTATCAAATCACAGAAATACAACAGTGGAACTTAAGCATAATTGCATTGAACTCAAATTCAAAGTCAAAGAACATAATGGACTTAAATATCAAACTTGTATTTCGGACAGGGCACTCTTGACGATTTTCTGACATCCACTTTGAACATTTCCTGTTGCTTGACTCTGGCATGAAGTTTGGGGACTGCAATAACGCCAATAAAAATAGCACTTACCTTCAATGTGAATAATATCTTATAATAATACAAATGTCTCCATAAATTTTGTTAAAAAGCATAATAAAAATAGGAAAGACCGTAATTTATAAACCAACATGAATGATAAATAACTTTAGAAATAAGGGCCTATTTTGGTGTATAAAACTTATTATGTTTTTTTTTATAGTATTTAAATAAAAAATTATTAATTGTACCTTCAGATGAAGGTATGACTTCACTATCTTGGGTAGGCTCGTCTTCGGATTCGTAATCCTGCTCCTCCCATTGGGTTCCTACTGTCGATAAAATCTTAATCCTTGGGGTAGAATGTATCAACATCTTCAGCTCTTGCATTTCTTTTTTCATATGATTTAGTTCTCCTTTCACTTCTGTTATCTGATTCTGCATGTTTTTGTCATGATCACAGGTAGTAGCGATATGTATTCTTCCGATTGCTTCTGTTAATTTCTCCAAGTTATTAACAAGTCGTGGATTGTTGTTGCCGTTTGCACTTTCGGTCTGAATGGAAGCCTCTCGTCCCGCGATGTAAACATCTATCGGGCTTAATTGATTAAGCGTTGCTGCCTCATTTTCGGTGACTTCACGGACTAGCATATCAACAGCTGAAATGCAAAAACAATTTTTATATTTCCTACGTTAGCATCTATAGAAATGCATTGTGTTTTTTTCGACATCATGGTAAACAGGCACATGCTGTCAAACAGGCTGGTATTGTTAATATTTATAGGATAGAAGTAAAGTGATTTCAAAAGATAAACATATTTTAGCTGGTGGAGACAATATCATTTGTATATAGCGTTCATGTACTATTATCCATCACTATTTAGATGTACACGTTATAAATCTCACTTTCTGGATGAAAGTCGTCCAGTGTAGGGGCAATCACAGCATGTACTTCTTTCACAGAACCACAGAGAGATGGAGCACTACTCGAAGAATAACTGTTGACATGGCAAGGAACAGTAGGTACAGGAGGCGATCGTACAAACGAGAAGGCAGGAAGATCTTCACTTGGGTCTGACCTCTGGGTTTCCGAATTAGTTCCACTAGAAATCACTACGGTCTGTGTTAGGTTGCCTTAAATAGAGATATAAACCATAGCAAATTAGAAACGCTAGAGGTTTTTTACTATTTTTTATATTTTTTAGGTCTCTTCAGTTTACATTGCCATTCGTATATAAATACCGATTCAGAACGATAATATAATCTATAGAGATTTACCTCTTGTCTATTTTTACAAATAGACTTAAAATATTTATACTTTAATCTAAAAATAAAAGGTTGTTGTATACCAGCTTGGATTCAATAAAGCACTGTACAATAGTTATATAGTTAACAACTAAAATAATCACTTACTCATCGAAAGGGGTAGACTATCTTGTGACATTACGGTTGAAGGGGTTGAAGACAAAATACCCGAGGAAGCTGTTAACTGAATAGGCGCACTCTCAAGATTCCTTTTTTTATACAAGGGCTCACCGACATCTGTTAAAATATAGGAAATCGTTTTTTCTGAATATCAAGCACGTTATACATTTCGTTTTATTACATATAAGAGATGTAGGAAATTGATCGTTATTCCACTGGGTAATTTGTCTAAGGTATATAAGTTTATTTTCTGTAGTTTACTATGTAGGTTATGTGGAAAAAGAAAAGCGTGCCGGATGGAAAATTAAATATTGAAATTTATACTATTTGTAGGGTATAGGCTATTACGATTGAAAATTAGCGAAATACCGTTTTCCTCCTCCTCTGCTTTACGAAGTAAACGCGCCTGCAACTCGGCACGGGATTCTTTCACTACTGTACAACGGCTGGGTGTGGTAGTAAACGGTGGTTTAGACCTAGTACAGGAAGGTATTCTCCTACTGAGGTGAACTGACTTATTGACGACCGGAGGCTGAACTTGACATTCAGTAGTAGAAGACTGACTGCTTTCAGGACTGTCGATACATCCGACTTCCTTTGTGTTTGGCATTCCTGCATTATAACCACAGCGTCACATGAAAGTGTCGTAACATGTGTTTATACGGTATTAAAAACCATCAAAACAATGGCCACAAATTTTAATGCCTGTGGGAAAGAATGCCGCTGATTGGTCTATTAGAACGTGAGATTGGGCCTCTATAGCAAATATTACGTATAACTAGAAGCAACAATCTTCGCATGGACGTGAACAAGAACGAACTACTTGACGATGCGGCGGTGCTAACATGGCCATTGATAAGTTCGTTAGAATCGTCAAGTATACTACTATATAAGCAATTCTTAAGGTCAATATGCATTGTAGGCCAAGGGATTAGGTTAGAGAAGTCCGGTAATGTGATTATTTATAAACAAATGGCTTTCAGATTTCTTTAAAAGTGATAAGCAGGGTGAATTTTTACCTAGTTTAAGGAATACTAGTGAAATCTTACCCTTTATGTTCACCTTTGAAAGGGAAACATAGAAATTTTGTAGTATGTTCTATTACTTCATTTAATGGAAATGATAGTAAAAGATTGTGAGGATGTGAAATTATGACAACGACAAGGCGATTTATAAATTACATTACCTAGGACTGTATTCTCAGAGGCATAGAGTAATGCTAGATCGTCAATGGGGTTGGAGTACAGTCGTAGAGGAAGAGCTCCGTTTCCAGTCTGCTGCAGAAATTCATTTCTCTCCCTAGCCTGTAATTGTGTATAATACATTTAGTTTACGGAATAGTGTAATTGCAAAAAGACTAATATTGATACGTTCTAACTATTAGTGCTTATAAGTATTAGTATAAATAGTAGTTACTTGTACTAACCACTGGCTCAACCAAAAACGTCCTCGACAGTAATTGATCATGCAAATCAAACAAGTCTTATAACTTTTCAGTGACAAATAAATTTCAACGTACTTAATGGTTTAATAAAACTGGCAATGAGTTCGCCAAAACGGGCGGTGCTAGGACGGTCAATGACTGGGTAGTTTGAAATGAACTGCAACTACTTATATTAATGAAAGTATTTTTTTGGGTTTCTTAGAATAATCACAGTAAAATAAATCGAACAATCGTACATCTCCAGGGACACTAATCACTTCATAGCATGTTAGGCAGCAACCTCTACAGTAATTAGCCGAATATGTACCTTTGTTTTCAGTCAATATTGAAAAAGGATAAGCATATAAACAATTGGTAATTAGGAGTGTTAGTATATTGTATACTATGTTTAATTATACTTTATTAAACTGGCTTCTCCCTTATAGTTACTTACACGCTTCCGTGCTTGCGATACATATGTGATTTGTTTTTTTTTGCATTCCCCAGTACTGCGATTAACAACAGACAATCCGTTCACGCGTGCTGAAATATCAAACGAGGACCCAACTCACAGTTTTATTTTCAAATGTTCTATTTTATATATCTTATAACTGGTTGTTGTGTATTGCCATAACTGCACACTGCTGCCACCTAGTGTTATACTACTACTACGTTTGTAATTGGTACACACACAGAGTGTGCACCTCACTTTGAGCTGACCTAATAAACCACTAAGAACACAACAGTGGCGACGAGGATGGGATGCACCCAGAAAGCAAGTCATCCATGCAGCTAAGTGATAGAATCTAAAACTACAGACTTGAAAGAAGTTGTGTATGCCTTTTGTTTTACTGTTTCACAACAGTAAGGCTGACTATTGTGAAGTTAGAGGAGTGTCACTGCTGTCACTGTGAGTCACATGGTTGACAGTTTCCATACATAGTAATAGTGTGGGACAGTGACAACACCACATGTGTATGTGTGTATAGACAGTAAGCAGTAAACACACATATATTGTCAGTGCATAGTAAGGCAGTAAAGTGAGAGTGAAAATAACAGTAAAGTAACCTACCACTCTGTGTTCAAGTGACAGTGCAAAGTAAATGCACAAAAGACATTGTGTAAAATGGCTGCAAGAGCATTCACACCTATCAGTGAGTTCAAACCCAAACTGGAGAAATGGTCAACATACAAAGTGCGATTTACGTCATGGTTACTGATAAACAAAGTACATGAGGATGAGAAATTTGATGCATTTATTGCTGCAGTGGGGTCAGATGCAGTTACACTGCTTATTTCTCTATGTGCCCCCACTGATTTAACTACCAAGTCATATGCTGAGTTGGTCACGTTGCTGGACAGCCATTACAGGTCAGGGGTAAACGAGCTGTCCCGCAGTTACAAGTTCGATACACGAGTCCAGGGTGAAAATGAGTCCGTTCTGGAGTTTATAACAGAACTAAAAGAGATGTCAATTGATTGCGGTTTCGGAGACGTAATCCAAGTAGAGAAGAGGCTGCGCAACCGTCTCGTCGCAGGTATACGATCGGAAGCAATTCAGGCGAGGTTGCTCAGCATGGCGGATACGCTGACATGGAAGTCAGCTCAGGAAATTGCCACAAGTATGGATTCACCAAGAAGCATAGTAAACAAATGCACGCAGCTTGTGAGGTAAACAAAGTCTTCGTACCGAGAGGCAGAGGACGTGGAAATCCGTCTCGAAGACCAGACAAGCGACCATGTTACCGTTGTGAACAGTACCACAGTGGTGAGTGTCCTTTCATAAATGCCACCTGTTACGAGTGTAACAAAAAGGGTCACATTTCCACGGGGTAAAAGTAAAAACAAGTCGCAGCACTCATCGAGTACCAACCAGTCTAGAGGTAGAGGAAAATCGCGAGGTCGAGGGCGACGTGGCCATAGTGGAAATCGTTATCATGCTCACGAGGTTGCTGAAGATTACGACGAAGATGAATGCGCAGAAGTAAGCTTTGCGAGTCTATTCAAAGTGAGTCAAGAGGTTCATCATAACCAAGACGTGCTCAACAAAGAATACAAAGTTGATATCAAAGTTAATCAGAATGACCTGACTTTCGCCGTTGACACAGCATGTGCTGTCTCAATCATCGGGGAGGAGTTGTACAGTAAGTACCTCAGTAAGGAAGAACTCCGTCCTGCATCGACACGCCTGAAGTCCTATACCGGTCATCCAGTTGAGCTTCTCGGAGAAGTTACTGTAAATGTGAGTCATAACAACCAGACGAGGGTCCTGCCGTTGGTTGTTGCCAAAGGTCGACGTACATCTTTGTTTGGCCGAAACTGGATGAAAGCTATACGCCTGGACTGGCAAAATATATTCTCAGTAAGAGAATCAACAGTTGATGGTTTGCTGAAGAAGTACGAAAACGTATTCAAACCAGGTATCGGGGAGATCAAGGAGTTTGAGGCACGTATCGACGTTGAACCGACAGCCGCACCAAAATTCTTCAAAGCTCGTCCGGTACCATACGCGCTAACTGAGAAAGTAAAAGAAGAGCTTGACCGACTGGAAGACAACGGCGTCATTCGGAAAACAGAAAAAAGCGATTGGGCATCACCAATCGTTGTCGTCCCAAAGGCCGACGGTAAATTACGTCTGTGCGGTGACTACAAAGTGTCCGTAAATAGTGACATCATTGATCAGCCATGCACCTTGCCCACAACAGATGACATCTTCGCTACACTTGCCGGGGGCAAGTACTTCTCGAAGTTAGATTTGTCCAATGCATACCTACAGCTACGTGTTGAGGAGTCTTCTCGTAAATACCTTACTCTCAACACCATCCAAGGGCTGTATGAAGTTCTTCGTCTTGCAAATGGCATTAAGTCAGCACCTCGCATCTTTCAAACGACCATGGTAAAGATGCTCATGGGTATACCAGGGGTCTGTGTCTACCTAGACGACATATTGATAGCAGCTGAGACATGGGACGAAGCATTGAGAAGGCTTGAGATGGTGCTGGAACGACTTTCCAAATACAATGTCAGGATAAAAAGAGAGAAGTGTGAGTTCATGGTCAAGATGGTAAAATACCTTGGCCACCTGATCGATGAAAGAGGACGAAGACCACTGCCAGATAAGATTCATGCCATCCGAAATGCAGCAGAGCCTAAGGATGTGTCAGAGTTACGCACAATCCTTGGAATGGTAAACTACTATGGCACCTTCATTCCTAACCTGTCAACCCTGCTTGCTCCACTCCATCTTCTATTAAGAGATGACACACCATGGAAGTGGACCGCTGAATGCCGTAAGTCCTATGAGAAAGTAAAGGAGGCCTTGACAAGTGAGACGCTGCTCACCCATTATGATGTCAAGAAGAAGATTGTACTAGCCTGCGATGCTTCACCCTACGGAGTAGGCGCGGTTTTGTCACATATCGATGACAACGGTGAAGAACGCCCCATAGCTTACGCGTCGCGTACGTTGACAAAGGCTGAGTCAAACTACGCTCAGATTGAACGCGAAGCTCTTACCATCATGTTTGGAGTGAAAAAGTTCCACAAGTACATATATGGCCGTAAGTTCACGCTTGTCACAGATAACAAGCCCTTGTCCATTATAATTGGGCCGAAGGCGGGAGTGCCAACACTATCAGCACTACGTCTGCAACGTTGGGCATTGGTTCTTATGAGTTACGACTATGACGTGGTATGTAAGAAAAGCCAAGAAAATGCCAACGCTGATTTCCTTAGCCGAAATCCTGTGAACAAAGCCACAGTTTCACTGGAACAAGAAGTAAACTACTTCTCACATGTCAACCAGCTTCCAGTGACAGCTAAGGATATCGCTAGTTCCACCAGAAAAGATCGAGTCCTGAGTAAAGTAATGGACTTCACACTAAATGGTTGGCCGAACTACATGAAAGATGATGAGATGCTCCCGTATTACTCAAGACGCACAGAAATCTCATGTGACCAAGGTTGTCTACTGTGGGGGATGCGAGTAATCATCCCTTGTAAACTGCAGGAACGCATCCTGGAAGAGCTGCACATAGAGCACCTGGGAATCGTCCGAACCAAGTGCCTCGCCAGAAGTTACTTCTGGTACCCAAAGATAGATGCAGCTATCGAGGAGTTAATTGGTCGCTGTGCTGTGTGCCAAAGCATGAGAAAAGAGCCGCCACCATCGCCGCTCTACCCATGGAAGTATCCAGAATCCCCATGGGATCGCATCCATATCGACTTCGCTGAGTATAGGAGCGAGATGATACTGATTGTAGTCGACGCCCACTCAAAGTGGATAGAGGCAAAAGTGATGACATCGACCACCGCAGAACGCACCATAGAGGTAATGGAAGACCTCTTCGCTCGATACGGCCTATGTAAAGAGCTAGTATCTGATAACGGTCCGCAATTTATTGCAGAGGAGTTCAAGGAATTCCTAGCTCATCATGGAATTCGACATAGCCTAACAGCACCGTACCACCCAGCTTCAAATGGCGCTGCTGAGAGAGCCGTCCAAACAGTAAAAGATGCTCTCAAGAAACACACCATTCAGGAAACAAAGCTGTCCACGGTCAGGAGACTTAATAGCTTCTTGTCTGTGTACCGTACTACACCACACACTGTTACTGGCGTGTCTCCAGCCCAGCTGTTTCTGAAGCGTGCGCTGCGTACACGTCTGACGCTATGCAAACCGTCACTTTAGGAGGCGGTACAACAGAAGCAACAGAGGATGAAGGAGACCCATGATCGTCATGCATCCAAGGCTCGTGAATTCACACAGAATGAACGTGTCCGTGTCAAGAGCCATCGTGGAGAACTGGTCCAGTACCTTCCAGGTACGATCATCCACCGCCAGGGACCAGCCAATTATCTGGTTCGTGTTGGACGAAATATCCGCTTCGTTCACGTTGATCATCTACTGAAAACAGGTGAAACCACACCACTACCCGAGGAAGGAGTTGAAACACCTCCACAAGTTGCGCTAGCACCACAGCCGCAACCACTGCCAGTAGATGAACCGGAGCCTGTGAGAGCCCCGGAACCGAGGTTTAACAGCAATTTACCACCATCACCTCCAACACCGCAAAAGCAGCTAGTTGCCGTTCAGCTATCACCAGCGAATAGACAATCGCCCACTAAGACAGTGAGGCCTGCAACGCCTCAGGTGACAGCTACAGCTCCAGCTAGTGTGAGCCAGCCTGAAACCAGATCATCTGGGCGTGCTGCCATCCCAAATAAATGGTTTAAGGATCCAAAAGTTTGGACCACATAGGGAGAGTGAATGGTAAAGATTCACTAGCGAAGGTGATGTGCTAGCAACCGCTCCCTTCTTAGATAAAAAACATATCACAAAGTATTTTTAGTAGAAATAGGCATAGTCCTTAGTTTAAATCTACTTAAGTATGTTATTCTCATATATATATAAGTCTAAACTTATGATGCATTGTGCATGATATCATAAGTCATATTGAGCCAAGATCAAAAGACATTACTGTGCTATTACCTTGCCAAAACTAAAGATGATATAAGAAAACATGAACATTACCAAGAGCTCATTACAAACTTTACAGATAAATAAGATATACCAAAGACACTGCCGATATTACTAGAGCTTAACAGACATTTGATTTTCATCATATCTCGTTTTACCATTATCTGCTATGTTATGCTAACGTGTTGTTCAAAGAGGGGAGAGTGTTGTGTATTGCCATAACTGCACACTGCTGCCACCTAGTGTTATACTACTACTACGTTTGTAATTGGTACACACACAGAGTGTGCACCTCACTTTGAGCTGACCTAATAAACCACTAAGAACACAACACTGGTCAATACTTTTTTATTAATGCTATTTACTAAGTTACACATGTGAAAGCAGTTATTTGTATTGTTGAATGTGAAAACACCCTTTGCCATTTAAACTTACCAGCAACACGGGCCCAGGCATCGTCTTTTGAGCACTTACCACCACCAATACCCGTATGTGGGGCTTTCAGTATGTCCTTCTCGTCGACCGATGTGGAAAGCAAAACGTGTAATTCTCGTGTGGACCAATTGGCACGACGTTTTGGCCATAGTTTCTGGAACAAAAAAGTTAGATTTGTTAAAGTCTGGAAATTGGGTAAAACCTAATGAACTACGTGTCACACCGAATGATAATCCATTGAGAACTTTGCTGGTTCTTGGCAAGAGTGTATCGGTCTCACTTGAAATATTAGCCGTTCACCTACCCTTCCCTCCACACTGTCGTGTATTCACGACTTAAACGATCGGCCACATATAAATTGAATTCTTCATGACCACCCCCTCTCAAAGCCTCTGCGAACAGTCGCAGGAATAAACAACTAATAGCAAAATACAAATCGACGAAGTCTCTAGAAGGGAACATAAAAAGAAATATGGAATGATCTGCCAAAACACATAGACGATATGGGTCATTCCACCAGAAAATGTACTTTTGGTGAAAGTCACACTTTTTGGGGGTTGATGGGCTATCATTTCAATATAAATGAATTTTAAAAAATTTTTTTTATATGGACAGAAAACACCCTGCCCTTTCAGAAAATCTTACTTTTATTGGTCTATCTGAATTTTTTTTTTAATCTGTGGACTTTCAAAGTGAGAAATTATTAAAAAAAAGTGCATGTCCTTCTGATATTTCAAAAGTTTTGCACTATCTCTTTGGTGGAAACTATTAAGATATATTCCCTAATTGATTTATTTCCTGAACTTATGTATATTGGTTCTTGTTTAGTAATATTTTCCCGTATTTCTTATGCTCTGCAAAATTTTCAGGTGTATTCCAATGAAAAGTGTGCTTTTTCAGCAAATGCAATAGGTTAACTTTGGCATAGCCTGATGACAATATATTTTAATGGTATACTTCCCAAACATGGACTGAAAACTCTGTACATACATCAACTTCTGATATATGTATATTATTTCAACTGCAACAAGAATTTTTTTAAAGCTGAATTATGAAAAAAAAAGATTGATATCGCGGACATGACAAGTTGCATTTAGCACTCTCTACTTCTCCATATTGGTCCTATCTTGGTACAAAACTTACTAAATAATGTGGCCATAGGGACTGTAGTGTATGAGTAATAAAATATTTCCGCAGTCCCCGCACTATACAGGAACAGGGGAAGTAATTTTGGAGGAATCACGTCCATGATATTTATCACGTCCAAGGGACGTGTGCGACCCCTGGTGTCACTTTTCCAACACCGGTAAAAACGTTTTTCCACGTGAACGAAAAAATACAGAACCTAAGTTTGTGATTCTGTAGAATCCATTTTCTTGAAGGGTGTAAAAGTATTTACCAAGATTTTGTGGTTTAAAAAAAAGAGCAGATTGATCAGTTCCCAACATGGCCACCTCTGCAAAGATTGGGGATATTTTCAATGTGTTAGTGAATTATTGAAATAAATTTGTTTAGCCACATCATATTCAAGATGGAAATTCTTCTTTCGATTTATCTATGAGCAAATGTACAAAGAGGTGCAGAATTTATATATATTCCGATGTATTCTCAATGACAAAATGTATCTTTTAAAGATTGCATATTTTCTGGACACCAGTGGTACGCCTATCACATGGTTATAGCCATCACGGACGTGATATGAGTGAAATATTTTCACCGAATTGACTAGGAACTATGTTAGAATGAGATTAAATTATAATAATACATTATGTACACCAAGTGTCACTTCATAAGTCTAGGGGGGAAAAGTGACATTTCATACATTTGTGTAGCCGCCGTCACGTCTGGTATATGTATATCGGACATGATGCCCAATTAGGTTTTGTCTCATAATAAGTATGAAAATGAGTGTAAGGATCATCTGTTTTTTTTTTTTCTTAATATTTGCCTATTGTACTCCATATCTAATCAAAAATTGAAATGATTATGAGATTCAGCTACTATTTATAGTGGTTCTTTTTTATGTCGGACATAATGCATGATTTTTCAAAACCATACTTGAAGTATAAGACTTGAACAAAGCTTGGAAAAAATCACCTGGAATATTGAACAGAGTTATATTCTGTGGTATTATGAAAACAAAAATCGTTTTGAGGAATTTTATTTTTTTTACATTTTTGGCAAAATTCTGATTTTGGTTATATATTTGTTAGGCGTTGTTATATAACGCCCATCACATTAAGTTTGTGGGCAAAATATCTATTCTAAATATAAGTCTGGACATCAGTCATACAAAAAACACAATTTTTGAAAAGAAATGTACATTTTGAATCTTATTTAATAGGTAGTTTGCTAATTCTTTTTGTTTTCTCTTTTTTTCAGTTTTAGGGCCATCCATAAAGTATGTACGCAGAATTTCCCAAATCTTTGACCCTACCAACCCCCCCTACCTTATTTTTTACACAATAAAACACCGAAGGAGCCTATGCCAAATATATAAAAAAATTAACCCCCTACCCCCCCCCCCCTCAGTGCCTACATACTTTATGATTGGCCCCATACATCTGTTGAAAGAATGGGGCGGAAAGCGTTACCTCCGGATGAGAGGAAATCTCCAAAGGACTCTTCTAAGGACTGGAGGAACAAGGAGATGAGAAAAGCCAGTTTCTGTAAGAAGGAGGCTAAACGCAAGCGTATTAAGCACAAGTAAAATAAGGCCAAATTGACCGACAAAGAGAAGGTTTGGCGCCGCAAATTAGATGCTGCATGCGCATAACACTACAGAAAAAGGAAAGCTGCTGCACTGGAGGACACCAGTGATTCTGACAATGGCGTACCTGAGCCTGCTGATCCTATGCCGCCTGAAGTACCTGCTGATCCTGCACTGCCTCAACTACCTGCTGATCCTGCACTGCAATAACTACCTGCTCATCCTGCACTGCCTCATGTACCTGCTCCTCATGCGCAGCCTCATGTCCCTGCTCTTCCTGCCCAGCCTTATGTACCTGCTCTTCCTGTGCAGCCTCATGTACCTGCTCTTCCTGTGCAGCCTCATGTACCTGCTCTTCCTGCACAGCCTCATGTACCTGCTATTCCTGTTCCATCATTTCGGCTTGTAACATCACTTCCCAAGCTGGCCTCTTCTTCAGATGACAGTGACGATGTTGGTTTTTGTTTTTGCAGTCGTGTGTCCCAAGGACAAAAGGCGGGCACATCAGGCACAAGGCCTAAGAGGCTCCGGAGGGCTATGTCTGAAGAGACAAGAAGCAGTAGAGTTTCTCTGGCCTCACAGTCATCTCTTTCTCTGGCCTCACAGTCATCTCTGACTTCACAGCCTTCTCAGTCCTCTCTTACTTCACAGCCATCTCAGTCATCTTTTACTTCACAGCCGTCTCAAAGTTCGCAGTCATCTCTGACTTCAGTGCCAGTAGCATTGACTCCAGACCAGTGTCAGTGACTTCTTGACAACATAAAGTAAATAATGCATTATTCCATTGTTTCTTCTCTTTTAACTATTCTTCAGAACTGTTTTTCTATGTGAAATGGAAAAGTGTTCCTCCGGAGAAAAGACTGGCTGAAGGGTAAATTTCTGTTTTACTACTGAACTACTACTGACATGAAAGGAAAAGTCACACTACTATATTGGAAATTTATAATTATGCTATGCATTTGTATAGTGACCTTAATGGCTGTTATAATGAATACTTTTTTTTTATTAAATCTAATGGAACGAATTGGATGTTTCAAATCTTTTTTGTAAACTCTTTATTGCATTTCTTTTGTACAATCATTCTTCCTTGCAAAATGGACAAAAACTACCCAAACAATCAAACTCAATTTTTACCAATACGAACTAAATGGCAGTAACTACTCAATTTTTAATATTCACCCAAACTAAATGTCACTTACTTGATCTCCCTGAACTTTACAACAGTTCTGCAAGATTTCTTAAACAATATTTCCCTCATTTGCAGACTTCTAGACATCATCCTCTTTTGAAGGGTCAAGTAGCCAGCATACTCCCCGCAAGAACCACCTGTATTACAAACTATGGCTGGAGAGGGAGGCCTGTCATCTAGCAGAATGGGAGGTTGAGGCTCTACGTAAGCGGCTTCAATGACTGGAGTCGCAGGAACAACCTGTTGAGGTGTCATATGAGGACTTCCTTGCTGGTCTGGGTAAGCACTTCTTTCTTTACCACAGTTAACCCTTCAAGAGCCACACATCATTTACCATGTACCCATACTATACCAAGCACTAGAACCAATTGTGGCCTTTGTATGACCGGCTTTTGTAGTCAATATTATTAAAAGAAATTTTAAATTTCCAGTAAATCTGTATTTTTTATTAGAACTTTCCGATATTTTAAAGACCTACTGGCAACATTTAGCATAATATCTCATATAAGTTTTATGATTCTGCGATAATTTTTCAAAAAGTTACAAAGAAACAAATACAGAGTGGTTTATCCATTCCATATGGGAATGCCATATGGCATTGTCCAGCCCTGGCCAGGGGACTGCCATATGGCATTGTCCTGTCATGGCCAGGGGAATGCCATATGGCATTACCCTGCCAGAAAGGGTTAAAAATATGCAATACAAATTGTTAGTAAATATTCTTTTTGGTTATTGCATTTTTCTCTTTTCCAGGCACATCTCCTGACTTGGAAATCCAGACATTGAATGTAGTGTTGGCTATTGCATTTTTTCCCCAGGCACTACTCGCAGTAGAGGCACAAGATGTTGATAGTGATGTCTCTTATAGTTGGGTAAAAATCAATAGTCACGTGACCGTGACTTCCGAACCTCCATATCTCACCTTGGTTGTGTAGAGGGGACAATTTTGATAAAATTTAGCACCTATGTCCCTCTGAGTAGGTGGGGGAAGACTGAAATAACGTCTTTTTCAAAATTCACCCGAGGACAGCACTAACAGCCAAAAACGGTCTCCTTCATAGATCTAGATGAGGTGGAGAGGCAAATAAGGTGTCATTTCCCACTAAACTTAGAATGAGGAATTCAATAAAATGCATTTCAAATTGATGTGATATGTTCTACATCACGAAATTCAGTAAAAACAGTATTATAACACTTCATAGAGCCCTTATATAGAATTTTATCATATGACTACTTTTGTACACATACAACCTTAATATATGATAAAAAAGATTTTGCTACGGTTCGAACGTCTCCTCGTTCCCGGTGGGGTGTGGGCGACGGAAGCAAGCGTAGCAGAAAATTTTTTTTGCTACGCTTGCTTCCGTCGCCCACACCCCACCGGGAACGAGGAGACGTTTGAACCGTAGCAAAATCTTTTTTATCACACAATGAACACTACATCCCCCTCACCCACGAGGCGACTGAAATGTGGCGGAATTCTAGAATTTATTCCCCTAAATCACTTCTAAAAAACCAAGAATAATCCTCCAAATCGAGAGGACGATATTCATGTGATCAGCCATTTTAGCCTGACGAGAATGTACGCATTTGAAACTGCTGGTATGGTTCAGACAGTTAACATTAACCTGAACAAACCATTTACTTCCACACAAAACGATATAGGGAGCGCCACCACAGGCTCTCTCTAACATCAATGCCATAAAATCACACCAGAGGAGGCCACTGCCACACAGTCTACACTGGTTCCCCTCCACAGGCACCCAAACAATGCTAAGCCAGACATTCAGATTGGTTTAGAACGTTTCCCGCCTCTCTTTGTCTCAATCAACACCAATCAGTGACCTAATTAGACAGCATGTGACTAGCATTGACCAGTGGATACCTTCCTTTGAAGCTGACCGGAATAAATTAACTCAAACGCCGCCCGCCCGCCGAGAGAACGCCGTCACGTACCAGCAGTCGCTCGCCGATCGCACGTCGTCAATACAACCTTAATATATGTCAGTATCACATATAGTTCTCATTACTTTGCACCATTTCAATATTTATCATCAGAAGATTCAGCCTCAGAAGATTCATTGTCATGCCTCTCATCAGGGATTCAGAGTAAGTCGAAGGTGAGGGATGGCTCCTGTGCACACAATGTACTTGTAGATAGGCAACATAGTTCACCCTCTGCAGATGACGATCCAAAGTGTCCTTGTCTTGTGGAAGGTGCATTGTCTTTTTCTTCTCTGTCCTCTCCATTTTCTGGCTTTTGCTTCTCCCAAACTTTCACTTTTAGTGCCAAGATAGACAATCTTAAGAACAAACTTCCCAAGCTCACCAATAGTGTTCGGCATGATAGTAAGGCGCTGCCCACAGTCTGGGAATAACTTTTGAGCTTCCAACGGACTTTTTAACCTTTTCAACTAGCGACTTTGTCAATTCATATTTGGCTACCACCTACCCCCCCCCTATAATTTTTAACTGCTGTTGGGCCCCCTACCTGGTGAACGTGAAACCATCATGAACTCGTGGTTATCATTTCATCTCTTTCTCTTTATCTGATCTCTTTCTCTCAAGGAAAGGAGATCGGAAAACTACAGCTCTAGAGAAACACAAAAAAGGATAGCAGGATTCAGTTAAGTACAACCTAAGAATCTCACTCTCATGGCCCTTCAGTCTTCATGCAGAGGTCTGGTTCACTCTGTATCTATGTGTGGGAGCAACTCCAAGCGGATCTGACGAACAACATTTTATATGTGGTAGGTAAAGTTTGAAACCGTAAACATTGATTTGACTGGAATGGAATGGATAAATTTACCCATGTCTATGACAAGATTCCTTGGGAAAAGGGGTCAACAGGGTATTATATGCACTCTCCCTGCTCTACTACTCTATCTAATCGTGAGAAACTTGCATAAGCTGAAAAATACAGAGCAAAACTTGAAGCAGAGCAAAAAGAAGACAATGTTGAGGAAAGTCTTCATGTGTCTCCTGGTTAACCAGCACCTTAAAGGTTATGCTCAGATATAGGCATCATTCTCAACAAGGCCCTATGTGTTTGGTGCATGAAAGGAGAGCATAAGAAGGCCAGGCAAAATGGAAAAATGCTATGTCTCTTTACCAGAGCTGCATGGGCAAAGTTCAAAGAACATTCCATTCATATACAGAATCTGAAAATAAGAGAAAGACTCAATAGTCTAATTTCATCTCTCATTGACTTCCAAGGTGCAGAAGTTTGGTACCCTAGGGGCTGTTGGCTAGAGTATATTAATCATATATCTGAACTCACCAAGGAAACCAGATGCACTTGCAAAATATAACCATTAGGGAGGCAAAGGCCATCTTCATTCACCATGTGGAACAGATTATCATGGAAGATCATAAAATTTACAGTCTTGGCCAATACTACAAGAGGATTTTCTCAAACTTTAGCCATGGATCTACAGCCAAATCCAGCTTCATAAAGGAACTTCTCATGGAGGAATTTGGTGAAACTATTGCTTTCCATCCTCATCCTCAAAGGAACATAGTGAAGTGGTGTATAACATACGCTGGGTTTTATGTGAAAGCTGCTCTGTCCTAACTTGGTATTACTACTGACCAGCTTGACAAGAACTGTGCTATCAGGCTGAGGAAGTGCTGACCCCCATAAGTTTATGAATTTGATGATAAAATCCTAAATGTTAGTCTACTGATCTTCCTTGACTGAACAACATTCAGCAACTGCAACTAATCTGACAGCCATGCTGCATAGTACGAGTAAAAGTAGAGTGACTGCTGACATTCTACATAATAAGAAATTGGGAATCAGCTACAAAGATCTCCAGTTTGAGGCTGTAACCAGTTTAACCCTTTCCTTACTAATGATGCCACTATGGCATTCCCCAGCCACGGGCGAATGATGCCATATGGCATTCCCCAGCCATGGGCAAATGATGCCAAATGGCATCATTTGACATTTTACAATTTAGGCCCATAATTCATGAAATAATCAATATTATAACACCATTTTTACACAAAATATGTATTTAGATATGACCAACATAATTATTGAAAAAATAGGAAATGGTTGCCATAGTGACAAAAATCACGTCACGTGACACCATTTTTGAAATTTGGTGCTCGCCCTTACCAACCATACACATGGACTGGCATCGCCGCCTACATGATGCATCACAAAATTCGTTCGTAAGGATTGAGTTAACAAAGTCAATCAATTGCCCATTTGAGCTACCAGATGGTGAACCAGATGCAGGGGTAGTGGACAATGATGATTTTGAGAATGATACACTGACAGGTGCTGGACAATGTCTCAATGTGCAAATGCCATGTTTGTTCAGGCTGGTGCCTTTAATACAGCTAATGATATTGGCAGCCACAATATTCATCCAGCCTTCCAGGAGAGGTTTCCTCAAAGCTGACGGAACTTGGAGGGGAAATGCATACAACAGCCCAATACATGACACAAAAGAAGGCCAAACCACATAGGATAAACACCCATGTGGATCCTAGAGATACAAAAGCCCAGCACATGCAAAGTGTCATACATGTATTGGCCAGTAAAAATGGGGATGGGACATGTCCAGCACCAGAAGAACAAACTGTTCTTGGATTTCCTGGTTGTCAAGCCAACAAGTTCATACCAGATGAAATGAGCAAGGCAATGTAGTACATGACATCTGCTAAGCTATCAATCAAAACTTTCTTATATGATGTCATGTGCAAGCTCAAAAGGGCAATTGACGAAAGAGGAATGCTATTGGGATCGGTAGTTAGTGATTATCCAGTCTAGTTCTTCTTTAAGAACTTAAGATCGTACCCTTTATGGGTACATTCCACATCTAGATGAGCTACATGTGTACAATATATGAAAGATTCAAAGGCTCAGGCTTGGATGAAGTCATAGTGGAAGAAGGTGCAATTGCAGATGGTTCAGTTGATCAGGCCTTGTGAGGCAAACACTTTGAATGTGGTGTTGATTGTCTATGACTTTTCTATGAGGCACTTCTGCAAAGGGTGCTAGACAAGAGCATTAAGAATGCACCCCTTTTAAGAGGATACTCTAAAGAGATTACACCATCCTAGCAGCATTCAAGATGCAAATGTAGCACATTCTGAAATTACAAGGTCTACTGAAATCAGTGCCCTAGTGGATAAGTGCTTTGATGGGTACAGCAATGCGCCACAGGATGAGTTTTGGATGTCCTTCATGGAGATGACAGAAGTCTTCTTCCTAAACATTCATGTCCTAAGGACAAGAATACTTTCTATCTTTATCTGCATCCCTGTATTATTATTGATAAATATATTGACTACTACATTGTCAAGCCATTGCTGCAACAACTAATAGATAATGACAATGTATGTATGTGTTATTATTACAAAGTACACATATGCACACACTTGCAAATAGATTTGTAAAAGGAACCAGTAAAACTCATAATTGTTGCCCAAAACATTTTGAAAATATCCATGAAAACATTCCCACAGATATTCCCAAAAATATTCCTAATCCTGTTGGACTTTACTAAGCAGCTATAATGTGGCCAAGTCCAGTGTTTTCACACCTTGTCCCAGATGTCAAGACTCTCCACTCAGGTGTTATGCCTCAGGAGGTGTGATAGAAAAATATGGGCTGTGTCTGTGAATTTAAGCTTCTACACATAGCCACCCACTGCACAGTGAAGCCACACCAGGACGCACGCCTCGTTTTCGAATAGGCACAGTGAAGCTGGTTTTGGGCAAGTGGTGCGCGGTTATGTAAGACCAGCGCAACCTGTTATCACCGCGACCGACGCGCCACGCTTATGTGAAAGTGGTGAATAGGTGATCTCACACTGATCGCCGCTAAAACGATCTGAACTTAAGATCCCTAGAGATCTGTATAGAATGATCTCAAGTTCTATACGGGTGTACAAGCAGGAAACCAGCTAAAGTGAATAGGAGGCTAAAAATCGCCTATTATTCTCCAGTCTCCGGCCAATTAACGCCCAACTCTGGTAGACTCCTACAGACCCTTCCTAGGTTGTCCTATGTGCCTGAAGCGGTTGTGAAAGAGACTAACTGGAGAAACCAAATATAATTTGATATTTATACGTGAATATTATAACTGAATTTTCCATTTCTGGCATTGGATTTCGAATTTGAAGATTTATTTTTAAAAAAACCTGGTAAACTGCAATAATTGTGGGTTTTTAGTTTGAGTTCATAAAATTACACCATCAGCTACATTCCATGACTATCACTAATGTGTTCTCAATTTTTTCTCAGGTTCTCCTTTCCCTCGGTCTAGGGAGAAAACAACCATTGTCAAGCCTGATCTCAGTGCTACTAAGGTCGGCTGAGACAACTCTCAACTGGTCTCAGGTTGAGACCATTTGGGAGATCATTTCACTTGAGATCCCTTGAGATCATCACAACTGAAAAACACCTCAATCACCTCAATCGTCTCAACTGAAAAACAGGGCCCAGGGCCCTGTTTTTCAGTCTCAACCTGAGACCAGTTGATACTTGTCATAACTTATTTTTTTAGGGTGCTTAAACTTATTCAAATTAGAAAATATTTAGAGTGAAGGGTTCTTATAATCTGACATACCTATATCCCAAATTTCATAGTTTTCTTGTGGTTATTAAGACTGTGATAAACATTTGTCTGGAAATCTGAAAAATGCAGCCACTGCCCCACTCAAACAGCTTGTGTATACCTACTGTAATGCTCGATGTTATTTGAGCAGGGTAGGGTCAAGGTCACTCCATATTTATAAATAACAACACTACCCATTCACAAAGAAAAACATGTCTGACTCTTGAAATATTCAATAGAAAATTATGAAATCTTAGAATCCAATTAGATGGACATGGACAATTATCCGCTGTAAATATGGTCTAATTTGAATAAGTATAAGTATCTCAAATCAATAATTTCTGAGTGCAGTATCTTGTACCTGGCAGAAATGATCTCAGCTAAAACGATCACAACATGAGATCATCCTGAGATCCGCTGTGGCGCACTGATACCTTGACTGAAAAACACCTGCTGCCTGCAGCCATTGATCTCACAAACGGTCTCAGGATCGCTCATGGATCTCAGCGGATCTCAGCTTGAGATCGTCTCAACTGAAAAACAGGGCCCAGATCTCATCCACCTGACCAATGGAAGCATGTCTTTTGTATATAAAACCTTTAAAATAAGGCAAATACAGAACTATTACTTATTATGAGGTAGGCCCAGGCAAGACCTTTCTGGGCATATATATATATATTGGTGTGTTCAACCATTATTAAAGGCAGTAGAAGCTCATAAATGGTGAAAATTGTCCCAAAATGAATGTCTTTTTCTTTTAAAAAAAAAGGAAATTCTTGTGCATTATAAGTTAAAGAAGGTAAATGTGTTTTTTCTTTATAATATCAAAAAATATACATGATGTCCAGCTTCTTGAAAAAAGATTTAAGTCAGAAGGCCAAAATTTAATTCTTTGAGAACTTGCCACTTCCATGTCCAATTTTTGTATTCCCCGTCACGGTGAGCTTTACACCTTGCAACAATAGATTATAATAAGGACTAGGATAGTGAGTTTCATATATATATATAGCAAAAACTGTTCTCTATCTCTGAGAAATATTTCAAATTTGTATCTTAAGAACTTTTCTCCCCAGAGTGAAAATTGTACTGGAAGATTTAGCGTAATAGTTAAGCATGACGGTGAATACTTTGCCGTACAGCTGAGATGGTTGGACATAGCACAACGTAACACCTAACACAATGTCTCTCCATGGTTCCCTAATTATTTTAATACATTTTGTAAAATCAGACTATCAATATTTGCACACTATCACCCGAAAACCTCTATGTATTCACCGTTATGAGCGTGACGGTGAATACATGGCGCTAAACATTCCCGGATAACTACCAGAAACAGTAGGCGCCTCCTAGCTTTTTTTACCGGAACTGGCTGATGAGCGTTCATGTGCGAGGAGAGGCTGTCGTTTGGGTGAGTACTCGTTTGAAAATTCCATTTAATTGGCACTTATTGATGATGTGATCATGAAAATGTGTGATGTCTTGTTACTACATAGCATATAGATCATGGAGGAAACATGATTTTATATGTATTCTCACTCTATAACCTGTAAAAGATGCTTTTCAAACTTTCGGACCAGCTCCCGCACTTAGTCGCCCGCAATCTAGGGTTCCATCAATCGAACCAAACTTAGAGTGACGGTAGCGTGACAGTGAATACAGAAACCGACCTGTACCTTTTATATCCGATATTCTTGAATGAAACTTTCAGCTATTCTAAATGTTGTCATTATTAACTGTAGGTGGAAGGTGTATATTTATGAATTTTCTAACTTTTGATGACTTCATTGAGGCCCAGTAGTGTGCACAACGGTTTGACTACCTGACGGTGAATACATTTTCTAGTGAAATTATGGAAATCAGTTCTAAATCATATAATATATATAAATGACGGTGGGTTTTTCACTTCTCAAATAAGGAGGGTTCTGCAGTGAATACATTGAAATCGCTCTCTGTAATAATAAACATAGATAAACGTGCTTTATCGCACTTGCAAAATTTCGTGACAGTGAATACATTTAAGAAGATTTTTGTCTCCTGAGTTCCATACGGTGCTCTCAGTCATAAACTGTATCCATATTATTTAATCTATAATAATGTCCAATATATATTTGTATGATATTTCAACATATATTGCTAATTTATTTGCAATATACTAGAAAGAGTGCGTGACGGTGAATACATTAATTCACCGTTTCATCTGTAATTTATTTTCATTGACAATACCTGCAGTATTTCCATATGAAATTCATAGCCTACAATGATGTACATAGTTTCCATGTTTTTTTTTAATTGTAGGATGCCTCTTTATTTAAATAAGGACTGCATGTAGAATTTTTATGATACATCTACATAAAAAGTCTTTAAAATTTATAAAAGTAATAAGAGTTGTTATTTACCTAACAAATGATGATATATATGTTATAGTTATTTACTTATGGTGCTTTTCTTCTTCCAATCTTTAAAAGTCATCAGGTCTAGTCGTCATGCCACCGAAGACCCCAGCGGAGTGTGTCCGACTTTACAGGGCCCACCATCGGGAGGATCCGGCATATGGTCAGAGAGAACGGCGCCGGTGCCGTGGGAAGTATGTGAAGCGTGAGGATATGGAGCGTGAGAACGAGGAGAAAGCAACATTAGAAAGGGAGAGGGTGCGAATCAACACCGCCCTGCACCGGCTGCGGAATTGCTCCGCTGGGAGTCCTGATGGCCAACCCACTCAGGCAACAGCATCTGCAAGTAAGTGGTTTACAATTTTTCACCTTACTAATAGATACATTCAGCAAAACTTTATTGAGTTATGTACGTTTTCTGACTATTGATAGAATTCTGACAATTCTTATACACCAGGAATATTCTCAGTGTTAGAATATTCATTGCAAAGAGTAATTCTATTCCAATAATAATGTTGTGAATCATACTTTATCACAATTTTTTCCTCACTCCCAACTTTCATCCCTGCTTAAAAAAAAGGAAAAGTTTAAATTTCAATCATTAAAGACATTATTTGGCAATGAGAACTAAATGCATGCTTGCATTATTTCCAACAGGAGACCAGAGGTATGCCGCAAGGGCTTCCACGTCGGCAGCGGAAGACCCGCAAGCCCCGCCGGTTGATGACAGCCTCTCCTCATCCCAGGAGCCTCTCCCCTCCCTGGACTCCACATCCACAGGGGAGGAAAGTCAGCCACAGATGATGACACGGTAAAATTCCACATGAAATATATTTCCTGTCTTTCCTTTTTCATAACCACAACTCACATCACTCTTTCCATGTTTCTATTTTATAATACATGTTCTGTAAAATTTGCAAGTTGTTCTTTTTTTATGTTTAAAGTTCACGGGCCAAGGGCAGAAAGACGACCATGGAGGAGGAGGTGCTGCAAGTCACACAACGTTCTTTGGAGAAGACCGGCTGGACCACTTAAAATTTTCTTCTTACAAGTTCATTGATCATCTGTGATTTTCCTTTTCATGTAACAATCTTCTACATTTTCAGATCTTTTTCAACCAATGAAGCTGGCCTTTCATGAATTGACATTCTTTACATGTTTCCACCTTTTATCCATCAGTTTTAATGAATGTTCTTTGCATGTATCCTAAGGAACCCTTTAAAGTCAGAATGTCATTTGCTTGTCGTAGACGAGTGAACCGTCAAGTCAGCCTTACATTCAGGCAGCTTAAGAAAGAGAGGGAACAGAACAGCCGTCTATGCAGAGAGTTGTGGTGAATGAAAAAGAAGCTTAATAGAACTAAGCATGCAGAAAAGTCTAAGGTTGTAGATGGTGATTTGTGTGTGGAGGCTGATGTAACAATCGGGTCAGATCTAAATGATTCTTTCTTGATGGCTGAAGCAATAATCAGGTCAGATGGGCTCAGCCCAAGTAAAGTTCCCAAAATAATGAAGTCTATGTCTGCTCAAGATCTCCTTGTTTCAGCAATGAAAACAAGTATAAGTAAAACTGTGCGAAAGGATTTGTTGGCAAGTGAGCCCATTCAAAGTAGTCGTTTGACAAGCGAGATAAGCCGTCAGCTTGATGTTGACCAGCGGTTACTGAAGAAAACCATAAAGACCCAGCGTTGTACTTTGTCTGCCGAAAAGAAGGCCCATGTATTAGAGTATCTTCTCAGGCCTCAGAACTCTATGACCCTTCCTGGTAAAAAGGATTGTATGACCTTTAAGAAAGAGAAGTTACAAATCTCTGTACTGCTTGACTTTATGTCCGTTTTGTACAAAAAGTATGTGTCCGAGTTTCCTGATCAAAAGAACGGTTTGGCATCGTTTTTTTGGGCTAGGCCCCGTAATATTTGTCTTGTTCATTACATGAACCGCATGGTCTGTCTTTGTAAAAGACATCAAAACATGGCTCTTTTTTTGAAGGCTGTGAAGCCTCTAGGATTCGTGCAAAATCCTGACAAATTCATTGAGGTTGGGGATGACGTTTCCACCTTGGAAGCCAAACTTGAGGAATCTTTACCTGATGTTGTAACAACAGAACAGTGGAAGCGTTGTGAAGTGACATATGGTGAAGGCCAAGTCACAAAGAAATTGAAGCTTGTCACAGAACTTCATGATAAGTCCAAATTCAAAGAGCTTTTTATCAAGGAGACAAAAGATTTTCAGTCGCATGCCGAAAGACTGCATGTTCAGCATTCTCAGATTTTGACCCTCAAAAAGAAGTTACCAACAACAACTCAGGTAGACTTTGCCCAAAACTGGGCCATTCAGTATCACCAAGAGGTACAGAGTGCCTATTATTCCAAAGACGAGATCACTGTTCATCCTATTGTGCAGGATGAGAAGCTTCATCATAAATCATATGTCATAGTATCCGACGAATGAAGCCACATGGCAGGCACTGTGTTAGCATTTTTGCGTGCCTTGATTCCAGACTCCAGATTGACTTTCCTGGGGTAGAGTTCATTCACTACCTCAGTGACTCCCCTGCGTCACAATACAGAAATATTCACATGTTTGCCTTATTGAGCAAACATGCTGAAATGTTTGGCATACCAGCGAGCTGGTCTTATTTTGAGTCAGGGCACGGGAAGGGCCCCTGTGATGGGGTGGGTGCAACTTCAAAGCACACAGCCGATTTGGCAGTGAAACGGGGGGCCAACATCCAATCAGCCACAGAATATGTGGCTTGTGTATAGTCAGACACATCAGCAATAACGCACATTATTGTGACATGTGCAGAAGTCGCCATTTCTGCAAGTCAGCTAAAGGAATCCCTTGTGCCAACTGGTAAAGTGAAGGGCACTATGTCAACGCATGCAGCTGTTTCAAAACAGCCGGGAACTGTCTCCCTGGGTGCAACTTCATGTTTCAAAGACAGTTCACATTGCACTGTGAGGGGTGGAAAGAGTATGAGCTGTTTAAACGTCCTCAGCCTCAAACCGAGCCTGAGGAGGTTGAAGCAGCTGATCAGCTATTTGAACATCCTCAGCCTCAAGCTGAGACTGAGGATGTTGAAATACCGTTCTTGTATAGATGGATTGGTACCCGATGACTATGTAGCTGTTGTTTATTCAGAGAAGTGGTTTGTGGCACAAATTCTGAATATCTCTGACCTTGTCACAGTCACTTTCATGTGGCCGACAAGCAGCCAATGTGATGTGTTTAAGTGGCCCAAAGGAAAGAGTGATGTGATGGATATTGAGACATCATTGATACTCATGAAGGTTCCGGTACCAGTAGAGATTTGCCGGAGGAAGGGATGTTTCAGCATCTCTCCGGAGACAAGGAGGTCCATAATCCGGGCGTTTAAATCTATCAAGTAATTTTTATAGTCAGAAAGTGAAACTGTGGGTATTTTATAAATGTATTAAGTAAAAAGAGATTTCACCCCTTCCCCTGCCCTGACTCAAAAGGATTTTATATTTACGATTTAAAGACATGCAATGTTGTGCATGCATCTAGTATGATAAGTGTTAAATGTGGTTAAATGTGGTTAAATGTTTCAGCTTCAACTGTTTAAAAAGAAGTTTTATATCAGAGGTGACCCACCACAGATTAAATCTAGTCTTTGGTGGGTGGCCTCTGAAACAAAGTATTGGAAAACTATTTATCCCAGAGGCCACCCACCACAGATGCATTAATCTAGTTTGTGGTGGGCGCCTTCTGGTCAACAGTATTGGGTATAGCACAAAGTGCAAAGACAGAGTTGACAGTTTTAAAAAGTATCAATAGTATGCATTTATATCAGAGGGCCCCCACCACAGATTATTTAGTCTGTGGTGGGTGCATGTGAGTACATGTGCATGTGCACATAAATGTTGTTATCTAAGCAACATGATAGTATCATTAAATACTATCATCTTGCTTAGCTAACAACATTTATAAATGTGCACATGTTCATACATACTCTAGTATTTACTTTTGAATGTATCACTGACCTGATTTTGCTCAGCCCTCCACACTTCAGGTCAAATTAGAAGGAAAACCCCTCAAAGATTAAAAATTATTAATCTCTGATGAGTTTTCTTATTTGACCTATTTTTTCTGTGCATAGCACAACAAAAGTCAAACATTTTAAAAAGTAACTAAGTAAGAGTAAAGCAAAGAAAATGTAATACAACTCCTGTGTCAGCCTGTGTAAGCCTTTTTTAATCCTTTCAGGGCGGATAATGCCTTGAGGCATTCCCCCGCATAGACCTGAGAATGCCTTGAGGCATTCCCAAGCGTAGACCTGAGAATGCCTTGAGGCATTATTTATGAAATTTAGTAATATTTACAATTTTCAATTATTCATGAAGAAATAATCGAACAATGAATATGAAACTTTCAGAGAATATACCTATGATACAGTATTTAATGATATTTGGTTAAACAAATAATATAGATAAGGGTGATGTGTAATATCACGTGATCAAATAATAGAATTTGGATTTAGACAAAAATGGGCCCGTCCCCTGGCATCATACCAGTCCCAAGTACCCGCCATGACCAACAGGGCTCTGCAACAGACCCCCGTCTTTAAAGGGTTAAGTGGCAAATCGGAAGGGCCACCCATAAAAGATTAAATATATGTTCAATCTCTCATGAGTGGCCCTTCTTATTTAATTTTGTTTTTCTATGCCTCGCACAACAAAAGTAAACATTTCAAAAAGTAACTAAGTAAGAGTAAAGCTAAAGGAAATGTAGTACAAGTGCCTCCTTGTGTCATAATCTTTCAGCTTTTTTAAGTGGCAAATCAGAAGGGCCACCCATGAAAGATTAAATATGTTCAATTTTTTATGAGTGGCCCTTCTTATTTGACTTTATTTTTGTGTTAAGTAATACAATCCTAGTGTTTGTGGGTGACAGTGTGAGCCACACAGTTAATGCAAGTGCAAAAAACACACATAAGGTTTCTATCTGTTCAATATCTGCATGGCGTTACGGTAAATACATGCCTATTGTATTCACCGTAACGCCACTTTTACTGATATTAGTTATAGAAAGGATTATTAGATACGGTCAAAATAAGTGCCTTTGATTAGGTGGAATTGCACCTATGAACTACAGTAAAAATAAGCTGTTCTAGTTGTTTATTGGTGTTTTAAGAAAGCTATGATGATAATACAAATCAACCACACAATCGTCTGTTGTACAAAGTTTGAATCAGATTGGCCTTTCTGTACAATTATGTGGTTTCTAGTTATGCTTCATTGTGTTATCACACAGAAACAGGTGTTCATTTGTTATAAATTCCAAATTATGTCTCCAGTAACTTCAACTTGTTTGGCTGTGTGTGGTGTGTATTCACCGTCACTTTTCAAGTATTCACCGTAACGTGATGTCAGTGGACATTAAAACAATGTGAAGTTGTGCGAACTCTTTCCTTTCATCTTGTATGAGGACGTTGAATGTCTAGAGTATCTTTTCAGATGGAAATTTTAAGGTTTCAATGTATATTGCTCTTAGCTTGTGGTTTGTGAAAGGTGGTGAAATGTTAAATTTTAACTTTTCAGTCTAAATTGAGAAAAAAAAAAATTTCAAATTTGTACCAAATCGCTGCCTACCCAGCTTCTTTGTTGTGTTATCAGACAGAAACAGGCGTTCATTTTAAAAAATATCATTGTGTCTTCAGAAGTTTCTTCAATAGCCAACCTATTGTTTCTGTATCTTCTGTCACGCTTTATGTATTCACCGTAACGAAGTGATTTCGCATGTCAGAGATACACTATGGGTGTTTTTCTTCTATAAAGTTAATATTAATGCAGCCACACTAATAAAAAGATTATTTTTATTTACAACTATATGGGTTTGATTAATTCTTTTAAGAAATGTATTGATATTAATACATGTATACAGTTCTCTACAGCAGAACTATATTACGTAAGTGGAAATTTATAATTTATTTGCCAATAAACACCTTCTAAAATAGAAGAATAGACCATAATAAAGTGAAAATAGATTTTAAATTACTGTATTTCCATACATTTATTGATACTAACTTTTACAAAGGTGATACTGCTGAAATGTACTTCCTGTATTCACCGTCACGCTATTTCACGACTTTTCCTAGATAGCACTGTGTGTACATAAGAACAGACTTTCTCTAGGGGATTTTTTTTTCTGAAAGTACACATGCTAAAGTTAATGGACAAGAGTAAATAAATATCTAGAACTAACTGATACTTTTTTATGTGTTCTGACAATAGAATATAAAATTTAAGTACAGAAATAGCTGAATTTCTTTATAAATAACTGGAAATGGTATTAAAAAAATAGGGAAATGTACTAGGAGTAATGCCTAAAAAATAGTTTTCCCCTAAGGACATTTCCCTTTGCTATTAGAGTGTATTGGAAAATTTAAGTTAGATACTAAGGATATTTTCATATATCCAACCATTGCTTTCCAGGCCCAAACGTGACAGTGAATACATGTGCTCTGAGAACTATTTCTTTAGAAAATTCTCTTGAGACAACCATATTAGAAAGGATGAGGAGATGTCAGGTATGTACATTTGAGACCCTTCTCTACCAGGAAAAAAAATATAAGAAATCATTTAGGAAATTTTTAATTTTTTTTTCTAAAATACCCAATTAGTTTTTTCGTGCAGGTGGCCCAGATATCATGGATTTTCATGGTAAAGATTATATCGTCACCATAGACTATTTCTCTTGCTACATCCTCTGTAAACTTCTTCCATCATAGACATCAGGAAGACGTTCCAGAAGCTATGGCCCCCAAAAGAATCATCTCAGACAAGGGCCCTTGCATAGAGTCAGAGCGCTTCAAGAAATTCTGTTTTCAATCTAGGCAATGGACACACTACATCCAGTCCCCATCGCAATTCAAGCAATGGTGGAGCAGAAAGAGCTATCCAGTCAGTCAAAAACATGTTGAAGAAGAACCCTGATGATGTTGAAATGATATTGGCAATTCAAGTATACCAAGCATACCCCTCACTGACAGCCTTCTAAGCCATGCAGAGTTGATGTTCAATAGAAGTACAAACACACGTCTTGCTCCAATTCGTCAAAAATCACTGAAAAAGTCTGCCCCCACAGAACACCCCCCCCCCCCCCCCCAAAAAAAAAAAAGTTTTCCCCTCAACGGAAATAACAAAAATGTGTTAGCCCCCTATGGGAATGAAATACTTCAAGTGCCTCAGCTCGGTCTCGTGATGTGGGAGTGTAGGCTGGTGTCACCTGGTGATTTACATGGACACTATCAAACTCCAATCATTGCAGTCACAGTGATATTTATTTAACTCGACCTTTGTCCTCAAGAAGTAGCTACGTGAACGGTGGCCGTCACTCAGTGGGAAAACAATACATTTCCCATTCATTGTTCTTCAAATGGTTCTCCACATGCGCTCGTTCATCACATCTACTATCAAAATACACCTTCTGAAAGCTAAGATTCAGGGCTCTCCTGAGAATATAAATATAGGAGTAAAGGGGCAATATGTTTTTTAAATTGCCACTTTATTCAAGAAGGATTGGCCTGGGCCTATACCCTGCTCCATAGCCACTGCTCTGTCAGACAGTGTTTAGGTCATTCATCTGTTGATTACTATTTTAGACAATCAGAGGACATCTTAGTCTTCACTCAAGTGCTGTTACAAAATCTCTATGACCGGAACAACTTGATCAAGCACCAATTTGAAAAACAGAAAAGCTCAAATATGAATGAATCAAACAGATAAGTACCTCTACCATTACAAAGAGCATACATAGAGGATTAATTTGATGTATGATATGCCGCCTTCCGACATTGACACACCAACCCTACTTGTTGATTGAATTATGTAGTCGATTCCAGCACAGACTTGTATGACTGTGATATCAGTAAGGGATCACTGACCAGTTCAAATCCCAGATGGAGAATATCACTGATATAGTGCGTTGTTCAATATTGTAGGAATTCAAAGCCTAGATCATACAAAGTTTTACTATAAAATACTTTACTTAATCGAAACACGAATGTGTATTTCTTCATCCTGTTACGTAAGCTAAGACAATACTTTGTTCCTGAGCGAGTAACACTATAGTTATTTGCTTTGCATATGCGAGTTACTATCATAGTTTATGAAATGTTAATAAATGGTCTTTACGGATACTTAATATCTATCTGTACGCGTACTGACAGGGATTTGTTGTTGATACAGTATCTGCACAGAAAAAGGGTAAGAGAAAGCCACCTATGTTGAAATATTTATTTCACGTCATTTCATCATTCATCAAATGTTGACGAATAATAAATCACAAGGAAGATTGAAACAAATATTCTTCATATAACCACTTCAGTATTCTGAAAAATATAGACGTTATTCCTTCAATATATTTGGTATATGCCTTAGTCTAACATACTTAGTAGACCAACTATTATCACATTGCACAAGGAAAAGTTCGGATGAAATTTCAAAACAAACTTTCGTGGGAAAATAAGGGACCCATTCTTTAAAATGATCTCTTGACTGAATGTAGAACCATTTCCTTTCTCAACCCCTTCACAATGATCTTTGTTTGCACGTGAAGAAAACATGCAAGGGCCATACGTGTTCTGGTCCTAATACAGCATGATCATAATCGTAGCGAGTCATCTGAATGGATGCATGACAGAGAGACATGGCACCAGAACAAGTACTTTGGCTGGTAACTAAAGACGAGCTCTTGACGACGAGGACAAAATCGAACCCCACTCGACCGCCATATCCCAAGGGCAAAGTATGGATTAATTTATCTCCACAAGACTGGCAAATTAAGAAAACACCCAAGCACTCACTGAACAATTGAGTACAGCTTCCTACAGGAGCTGTACACTGAATGAATTGGAACTAGAATTCCGGGGCAAATGCATTGTATTAGTATTCGATCATTTCTGAGTTGTCAAGTGACACAAGATAAATTTCAATTTTGATTTATGTCAATGATATAATATAATTTTAGAGAAGTGGAAAACAGAAAGCGGGGTTAATAATACATAGGAAAAGAAAATTTGCATGAAACACTTGTTGATCTTAGGGTTCCAAGAGTGTTGGGAGTTCATCCGAACCAATCGCTTATAATGACTTTAACCAGGTAATTCCTGTACGATTCCTCCATCAACATTTATTACTGAATTGTCAACCAATTAAACGCTTGAAAGTAATTGCCAATAATTAATTCAGAAAAAAATGGGGATTCATAAGCAGAACTAAGGGTCATACCCAAACACAGCTATTACCTTCCGATTAGCACAAATATTTAATATTGGCAAGTGGTTAACAAGATAAACAATATGAATCCTTGTTTAATTTATCGTTTCTGGCAACCGAAATATTTCCTTGTTGTGTACGTAAGTATGCAAGGTTATATCTATCTACGTACACATTCACTCATAACCATTAATGAAGTGTTGTTACTCCTGATAAACTTTCTTGAAACCATCAGTTTTGATTGTTCGATGCAAATCAATTAGTGTTTCACCGAGCAAAGTTACTTAAGGTAAATCTTCACAAGAAAAGAAGCAAATAACATACATTCTAGTATGTTCATAAACCTACAATTCTATAGCTTTAAAATAATTTTACACCATAACAGGTCAGATTATGTCTTGTTACATGAAGGGCAGGTTAGAATTTTTACTCGTTGATGTAGACGTTAGACATTTCTAGCGCATTAATGAATGCTTTAATTTCAAAGATCGATCAAATTTCTGTAACCTCTTTTTGTAGTGTGCAAGAAAACAATCTGTTGGCAAAGATTACATCTTTCTGTAGAATTCACTGCTATGATAATCAAAGCAGGTGCTATTCTGGGAGCCATGCTATATATGGTATAAATGTGATACTAATATTCAAGTGAAATAGACGAGAAATAAAATCGGAAATTTCGTGTAAGTACAACTTGAAACACTCATGTGTGTCTGTAAAACATTGTTCAAGAGACAAGGTACACTACTTGGTCTCATGAATAAAGATTATCCATTTAGACGTCGACCGTCCGTTTGTTGGCATCTTTTTCGATAATGACCCATTTCTCTTGAGACAATCCAGTTTCAATGGTTACATTAAAGCACACTCACTGATCAATGGTCACCTCAGTATATCATATTTTCCGGCGCCTAGTGTTCTAGACTTAAGATTTTAAACTTGATTAAACTTAGTACTATGCCAGGCATCGTTCTACCCTTATATTTTACAAGTATAGATACATCACACACATATATACTTATATATGTATATGTAAAACAAGGTAAACCTTTACTATCCCAAAATGTTGCTACCCAGTAGGTAATAAATGCTTCCCTTGTTATGATGTTCCTGGTGGCCAGCACAAGACACACATTTCATTAACAGTGCAGTCATAAATAATATATGGAGACAATACTGAAACAGTAATCAACTTGAAGGAAAGTAACACACCAGTAGAACAGCATGACAAGGGAGCATGTTATCCCGTCACCCGTTACTCTTGTTTTAGAAAAGAGCCCTTGCCTCCCCTTCAAGAACAAGAAAATCCCTTCTCCATATTACCAATATATCTATTATGTCTATATATACGAGCACATTACTCTGTCCCTTAGGTATGAGGACGTCTGCTTCATTTGAGCAGTGTGGAAGACCAAATACTGCAAAACACATTTACCATCACCAATTACCGGGAAGCAGAATAAGGTTGGAGACGATCAAACACAAAATAGCAGTCCCCGAGGCGTCCATATATGACTCGCTTAGCGACTCGAACAGCTGACTGGTACAATTTGCAAGATATTTTCCTATTGTGGAGGAGGGGTTGGGATTGTTTACTGAATACCCGACAGATTATAGCATCATCGCATGAAGGTATGAAGGATTATACGAATATGCACCATTATAGTCATGATCAATATCGTGTCGATACATATATATCTATATACACATTAGAATTTCTGGTAAAAATAAATACTGTTTCAATTTATTCTATTCCAGCTTTAGGGAGATGCCATGTGGCGACTCTGGCGGACATCTCCACCTTCCGGTAACTCGAGGCATGACAATAGACAAACACTCGATGGACCGGAGGTAGGTTTTTGAGAGTAGGCTAGTTAGACTACGTCAAGTGGCATCTATTCCACACAGATGTATTTGGGATGTAAGTGATTCCATCGAAATAACCGTAAAAGAAAGATCTACGTAATCCACGTATTCTGTTAAAACGCTGTGAAGGAATCTTCCCTGGCTCGGGTTTGGTATTCATTAGAAATAATTTATTTGGAATAAAGGTTAACAGCTTCTTCATCAGATTCATACTGAAATTTGACTTATCGGTATGACTTGTCTTTGCAAACCAGCATATGTACCATCAGCAGCCTACAGTCATCCTGTCAAAGCTCAACCTGGCACTGATACGTATTGACATGAACCATCGTTCATTTATATTAGGAATATATAAGGTTTTTTTCCAATTAGCTATAACCGGTTTTATATTAAGAAACCTGTGACTGGACGACTGCACGTGCAGCATTGACACTGGACTCCTGTGTGATAAATAAACCTTCAGTACAACGGCAGTTTAATGAAAATATGAAAATCAATGATTTGTAGTATTAACACAATAAATTCTACATGCTGCTAAATTTGAGACCTTGTGCGGGACCTACCACTAAAGTCTATCCCCTTGATAATCGTGTTAAAATTTCCATTTGACTTTGTCGTATTTTCGTATTTTCGATGGTAAGAGACAGTACAGCAAGATGCGATAGAATAAAATGTATCTACAAAAATCACTGGCATATATTTATCAGTGAGTATGGTAACATTACAACCGTTCACAACTGAACATTCTTAGAAACATTAATTCGGCGATTTATCATGTCCAGTTTACAAGCACAGCAGAGGCTTCTATGGCATAATTTCTTTTCCAAACACAGTCAGACTTTTGACCAGCGTTTATATTAAACGTCACTACCATCCTGAAAACTCACAATTTTCTTTCGATCCATAATGCGCACAAGTTACTTGCTCTCCAGAATCCAATTGCGCAAGTACACGTGGTCGCACGCTAATGTACCATGTCTAGACGACCTTCGGCAATGACGCCTTGTGCCCATGCGTAAGAGGAGACTTAAAACGCCTCCACACTGTTCAGCTGCCCACTGCTTCAGAAGCATTGAGGTGCCCCATCCCCAACATAATCCGAATAAATGTGTCTTGAAGAGACATCATCCTGCCTAAGACACCGCCTCTGTTGTTGCCGAGCAGAGTCGACTGGTATTGAAACCCCTCACCCTCCCCACCCAGGACCCTTGTGGAATGGCATCGTACATGCTGTGGCAAATAGGAATCATAGATTGTGTGAACGAGCAACTTAATTCTCCCGCCTCGCTTTTCTCCTCTTCTTAACGGGTTTCGCTTCTTGCCAATCTGGAAAGTGAAAGGGAAAATTATGTGTGAACGTGAGCATAAGTTGTATAAGTAGTAGCTTGAGTAAAATAAAATGCCAGTTCAAGTCCTTGCTTGATTGCAGGTTATATATCTTTCATTAAAACACATATCTGCGATGCGGCAAATTATTTTTTCTTATAATAAGGGCCGCCAACAAATGATGTCATGCGGCAGGGGTGTGGCGCGTGGTTCCATGACCAAGCATGACGGGGGGGGGGGGGTGGAGTCATGTTGTGTATGACGTCACGTTTGTAAATAAGACACAGATAGGCAGGAGACGCGGAAAGGAAAGGTAGCTGGGACATTAACTTGGTATCAGGGATGCAAGTCGGGACTGAGGAACAAGTCGGAAATTTAAAACCCTTATAATAATGAAGCAATTATAGCATTTTGGAACAGAATGGCTAGGAATAGATATAAATTCAAATTTCCTTTGATTACATTGTCACTTTTAGAATTTGAAGAGGATTAAATTTACCTAACAAGCCGTTGACACTTGTTCATTTTCCAACGTTAGGACATAGGGTGAAGTCAGACTGAGGGGGTGAGTGTCAGTGAATGACATAGTTCTATTTTAGTGATCTGGGGAATCCCCTTCTTGCTCAAGAGCAAGAGTAGATTAGCCTCAGTCTCTTAGTAGAGAAGAAATTTTTCTTAATCAATCTGTATTATAATAACAAGTCAAAAATAACCCAATAGAGCATTAAAAATTCTTTTAGTAAGATTATCAAATATTTGGCATGTAGGACAAGAAATCTGTAAATGAATACATGTAAAACACCAAACAAATAAAATAAAAGTTACATGACCTGAACAACTCTATGCCGGCCCAAAAGGCCGGAGTTGGATGGCACCAGGTCGGCAGTGAGCACGGCAGTTAGAACGGTTTACAGCCGGCGCCGTTTCCCGTGCATACCCGCCGCCTTTGCCGGCCCATAATACGGCCGACTGAGGCCCAGAGGCCGGCACAGATAGCCGGGTAGTACAGTCTTTGTTGCCGGCCTGTGGTGCGGCCGTCAGGCGTCAAAAACGCCCTAAACCTATAACTGTTGCCGGTAACTCCGTCAATTGACGGAGAACTTGCATCCCTGTGGTATATCTATGCCGATATCCAGTACCTTAATCCTAGGGATAGTAGTGTAGGCCTAATGGGGATAGGGCCTTGTAAGAACATGTGAAGTAAATGCCTATATGATATGTAGTTTGTTGGTGGGGGAAAATATAGTGTCTGCCTATCTCCCCACCAACCTCCCAACCCCACCTCCTACCTACAGAAAGTGGCAAAGGAAAAGGTGTTGACAGCAAGCACCACACAATGCGTTGTGCATGTGGGAGAAATGTTGCCAACTTTCTGGACCCATGTCGTACGAAAAAGTTGGTAGGTATGACACTGGCTATCGGGTGGGGAGGGGGTTTCATGACAAACGTTGCAGGGGAGGATGAAAAAAAGCATTAAGTCATTCATGGACAGCCCCAGTAGTATTTGCACAAAGTCCTAGATGATCACATGTCACAGATATTACAGTCATAATCTTATCTGTTTGTTTGTGTAATTTTACGTCTCGGTAGGTAGTTACGTCCGTTCGAGACTAACTCACCATAATTTTATCTAATCTATTCTCCAAGGAGGGCGAAAAATTGTACATACCTCCTAATTCATCAAAAGATACTTTAGACGAATCTGGTTGTGCTGCAGGGGCACTATCTGGAGACAACGAACTTAAAACGGCTACATCTTCTACAGGAGATGCTGGGTTCAAGCGTGCTGTGAGACCTTCTGTGTCGGCAAACGTAAAATAAATCTTGATTAAAGTTTTATCATAACGCATATTGGTCTGCACGTTTTTTGAGGTTTGTTAATTCAATATAAGATTATCCAATTATAATGAGAAATCGCACTAAGTATCATTCAATTTGGAAACAGCATGTCAAAGTGCAGTTTGATATCTATATAGTTCATTAGTTATATAAATACAAAATGAGGATTTCGCCTGGACGTTTTGTTAATCTGACTTCCATATAACTAGCAGCATAATCAACTAACATTTACCTAAGATTCAGGATGAGATTGTCTTCCTTGTCGTATTCCCAATACATAATACAATCTCTAAACTATGACACTCAGGTCTTTCTGGGCATAATTGTGAACGGGCAATTGGGCTCTGATATCCATCAAGGCACAACTGTTTAAAAAGGTATTACAAGTACCTCATTACTGTTGGGCATAACACCGTACATAACCTTCAGTAGGAATAAGTTTTAAGGACGTGGCTACTAAGACCTCTTTACTTAGCCGATACTTATACAAAACCACTTTAGTAGGGAAAATACTAACCTGTAGTTGAAGATATAATGGGTTCCCCGGCTGTGGCAAGGGATGATGTGGCGTCAGCCACTGCTTCAGCCTCTACTGCTAAAGCCTCTAATGCTAATTTGGCACTAGCCAGGCTTTCCTAAAATGAGAAAATCACTGTTTTAAATATGGAATCAATAGACATATATTTAGAATTAAGTACCAGTAGGTTATCATCCCTCGTAAATACAGGATGACTTGATTGAAGAATATATTAACAATACTTTGAATACAAACTGATATACGATAGTGCAATCAGTATGTAGGTTCTTATTAGATGTTGTACACGTATCTTTTGACCAATACTTTATGTGGTGTAAACACAAATTTAATTTTACTTTTTTTCAAAATCCCTAAAATTAAGAATTTACTATAAAGACTACGGTATATTACCTGGTATTTATCTCTACTTTCTTTACTCTTCTTATTCTTTTTAGGACTTTTGGCGACAGGTCTTTCCAAAGTGTCGTCGTCTGCAGCCGCTGCTTCAAGTGCCTCCTGAATGGGGTCTTTGACCTCCACTACTGCGGCCTCTGGTACAACAACCTCGGTGAACTCTGCTGCTACTTCTACGTCACAGACGGTAGGCTCCTTCACAGGTGGAGCTTCAGGGGAAACGGACTTGGCTTTCTTTTTAGATTTCTTCTTTGGACTCGGCTTGGACTTTTCTTCTTCTACTTTAGGCTCAGGTACAGATGCAGTAGCAGGCTAGAAAGGGCAAGGTTAAAATATTATTTGATTATTCATACCCATGTTCATGTAGTTATTTTTCCCAGTGGAGTTTATATGTTCGAAGTGTAAGAAATGTGTCCTAGCTTAAAGAATAATTCGCAGTTTGACATGCTAACGTCAAAATTTGTATATGGTGTATTTACATATTGAGTTACAGTGGTAAGACACAGGACTCTGATGCATAAGACATACAACGGACTCGATCAACTTGTGGAGCGACTAAAACTGCTAACGGCCCTTTAGTTGTACAATAGATTTTGACGTTTCGAGATTCTGTATGAAACACTCCAAACCTCGAAGTTAACAGTCCATACTCAAATAACATCTTTTTCCCTGGATGCCCGCAGACAGACAGCTAGTGCATCGGATAAACAAGAAAACTGACTCGATATTCACTCGAACTAGTGCTGCTTCACGGCATACCCACCCTACACCGAAGCAGCGAGTACGGGACAAGCTACCTTACCAGAAAACATGTCGTACTACTGAAACCGTTATCCAGATAAATAATATGAAGACACATCACGAGTTTGAGTGAGTTTATTTATGTCACACATTTTGTTGGCTCCATAATTTCACGAGTCGAAGACGAGTGACATTAGTCAAACTCAAACGAGTGGCGTCTAGATGGTATCCTACCCCATTTCCACATTTTTTCAGCATCAAAAAGTAGTGACATAAACAACACTTATCACACCCTTGACATAAAAAATTCCTATGTTAAGCCTATGGAGTTTTTTTATTAGGGGTAGGATAATGATTTTTATGACTAATGGTATGGTAGCTGGAACTTCGAGGTATCAACTATGTTCATGACTAGCATCTAATTGATGACCATGGTTGGCAGAAATCTTCAATGCATTTACTCAATGAGATTCTGGAAAAAGTATGAACATTAATGCTCATATCCCGTTAAGATGAATACTGTTTGTCATGTTCAGATTTAAATACTTTATATGTATTCATGTCTTTTTTGTAAGCTTTTGTTCAACCATACTTGTTTGTGGTTCAATATCCCAGGGGACCCTGAGGGTATATAGGGACCAATTTGACCATGCAAATAGCTTTTACATATAATATGGGAAAATAACAACAATTATGTATTCCTATATATCCATTTCCGAACACTCTATAATTACATACTGCTGCTGGGGGTGCAGTAATTATGAGTTATGTAGTGAGGGTGATGTTTTCGTCCCGGGCTGACTGAGTGTTATAAAGAGCGCCGGGATGAAAACATAGCTGTTGCAGTTACTCGATAAGGGTGGCCATTATTCTTGGGGCTATCATAGGTTAAGAAATAACCATTTTCATCGATAAGTAAGCAAAAGTCAAAGTTACTCGGTGAGGACCGGAAAAATTACTGCCCGCAGCTGACGCCTGCACGAATGTCTCATTTAAACGCACTAGCAGTATAAATTCCGTTCGGCTGCACCGTGGTGTAATAAGTAAATTTTCCTATATACCTATGGGCAAACACTCTATGCTTACACCACGCTATGGGGGTGGAATAACTTTCGTATTCTACCCAAGGTTGCAATATACTACCCAAGGTTGCCGTATACTAGGCCTACTCAATGTTGACACATGACCAAGAGTTATGATCGGTGAATTTAAAAATGGCGGATATTACTGATTCAGGCCTTACAAGGTGGTTTAAAAACTTCCCGTACTAGCAAAGTGTATGTAACAACTAAGTATTGAGGTATACCATGTTTTATCTCACACCAGGATTTTTCTCCATATGCTTAACGTTAGGAACTCGTACTCCACGGCCGTGAAAGTATCGTACCTAATACTCAATGGCTAATTTGGCGAGTTATTCCAGCAATAAATGATGTTATACGGGGTGAGATAAAATCAGAAACCCACTCGATGATAATAACTTGGTCTGTACTCCACCTCGTTTGACTGCTATGTAATTCATTCAGCTTCGCTTCGTGGATTACTCCGCAGTCAAACTCGGTGGAGTACGGACCAAGTTATTCTCATCTCGTGGGTTTCCTTCTAAATACATGAACATGAATACAAAAGAGTTTAAATAATAGGAATGATCGGTGAGGGTGCAATCGGCGTGATTCAGAAGCCTGCCAAATGTAAACATAATATATTTATGCAGCTATGACGTCACCATAATGTTGTTGCATAGCAACCTGCAAAGTTTTTTTCACCGGAACATAGTTTCCCTCTAATACTACTCACTGTACGTGACTTGTTGACAAACATAGAAAAAATAAACAGACAAATGGCGGACGTTTCCCTGATTCGGAGGTATATCTACACATTACGATCGACTAGCACTACCCACGCACCCGCAATCAACATAGAATAAACAAACACACATTCAGCAATGTAAATACATACCGGATACAGACATTATCACCCTAAAATATATATGAAGCAACGCATAGCCCAACGTCCAATAGTGCACCAAAAGTTACTGTGTGACGTGATCACTACCGGTTACTCTCCCAGAAGATCTTTCGTAGTGCTACAACCCCCCTGCTATCACTCTCCATAACAACGCTCTGACGTCATCATGGAAGCGCCCCTAAGCGGATCACCCATGAACTATAGATTAAGTTGAATGTTCAGGGATTCATACATGCAGACAGTGAATTGTAAAATGGCGTGTTCAATGATTTTTTGGTATATAATAATAAAGAGATATAGTGAGTGTGACTGAATTACATTTGTTCCTCGATATCTTGGTCAGAAATACTCACTTCATTCTTCCAATTCGGTGAATATTTCTGACCAAAATATCGAGGAACAGATTCCATTCAGTCACACTAACCATGTCTCTATATATTATGTAATCCCATTTCCTTGACCGGTGGGATACTACTTCTTGTCAAGTCAACCGATCAATAAATAAATCACCAAGTATAAGTCTCTAAAAAACACCTTAGGTCATAACATAAAGAGTAACCAAAGTTGAAGCGGCCATGCAATGAAAGAAGTTTGAAATCAATTAGACAGGGATGTCAGTTAGGGTAAGAAAAAAGAGTGGGAATATTTTTCAAGTGGATTATGCTACCTCAGATAGACAAAAAAGGAAACGTTTCGTTAACAGCCACAGCATCGGGCTAGGGGTTTGGCCGGAGTTTCAAGCCACTGTTTTACCAGTATTACTGAGGTGCAATTAATATCATCTTTGTGCTATACAAGGAAAAAGAATTATACATACTGGAATTGACTCTCAAGGTTGGAAATAAATGAGATAGGGAACCCAATACCTTGACGCAATAGACACAATGTACTCTTTTTTCTACTCTAGCTCAAATCGAAATAATACTCAAAATGTAGAAGCAAAAGCATTCCGTGTGGTCTATGGTATTTACAGTAAGATGACGGAACTATCCAATGCACAGATGGATGGAATGTTTTACATCAATGTCTTCATTTATTTCCTCCTGGGCGCACATTACAACCAGCGTTGAGTGCGTACACCCAGTATAAATGAGTGTTTAAGAATAGAAAAATAATAGGGTCTGCCCGATGCTCTCTCTACACACGGCTATTAGTATCGTCACCGGCGTTTAAAAACTTGATTTATTTCAATGTCATTCATTCAAGGGCGACAACTTTAGACCCGGTAACTTACCTTGACTTCTGGTTTGGAAACCGGCTTCTTTTCTGGCTCAGGAGTGACAGGGGTAGCTTCAATGGCTGCTGGCTCTGTAGCGACCGCGGGAGTTTTTTCTGGTGTTTCCTGAAAGAGTAGGTTTTATTTGTTCGATAACTTATAACCTCTATGGATCTCTATGTTTACCAATATATACTTGATCACATATAAATAATAATAGTTCGCATCATATCAATCTTTACTTCCCTAAACTGCATAATAACATGTGATTATTTTCCATGATATGGGTCAAAAGCGTCCTTTATCATGATTCCAATTCATTTTCAATGGCTTCTACATATTCATGACGAATAATAACATATCAAAAATGTCTGTCTGATATTAAAAATTACAGTACTTGAACGTGTACAGTGTCGTATTTGAGAATACACATCTGATTCCTGTGATTATTACATGCGCGGCAATCAATGTCTACACTCCACACACATAAAGAAAGCTGCATGGAAGTCAGAAGCTATATCAATTTAATTCAATAGCACACCTTCTTCTTTCGGTCTTTCTTTGGCACTCTCTTCTCTAAGGGAGCTTCAGCCACGGGAGCCACTACGACCTCGGGTGTGGGTTTGGCTTCTACTGACGTCTCAGGAGTAACATCTGGCTTAGGGGCGGGGTCCATCTCAGGGGTACTCTCCACCTTGACAACCTCGGGGGCGCTGTCCCAGCCATCATCCTTTTTGGTATCATCTTTCTTGGGTTTACGCTTACGTGTCTTTGCGGTCATCCATTCTCCTGGTAGAAGAAGCGGATGGTAGGTTAAGTGATTCAATTAAATGACGTAGAAATAGAAGACACATGAAACTGTTCTGTAACAATTAATTAGTCAACAATAAAACCGTTTCACGGTCAAGTTCTTGAGCTATTTTCACCTCAAGTCAAATATCTAAAGAAATCATGGGCTATGAAACGCATAATACAGATATTATGTTGGGACAAGTTAAGACACTTCACAGAGCAGGTTTCGCTCTTGGGAACCGAACAACGTCTTCACTCGCACTATGATGATTTATCTAGGTTGTTCCTGTGAAGTAATTTCTATTTACAGGTGCCGAGTGAGTTCGTTGCAACGTTTAAATCTACTTACTGGAAAATCGATTGTCGTTATCACCTGAGCTTATCTCGAAAATACTTTATCAGCTTAAATCATATCAATTACATTAAGAACAGGAATGTCAGTTGGAGTTGTTTTTCGTGAGGAATTTGCTACTTCATAGAGACCGGCCAAACGTGGAAAACATGTCGGTGTTGGTCAGTGTATGTAATGGGGCTGAGTGTCTGTGGGAGAGGTTCAAAACAGTGTTATATTGGTGTGAACAAGGTTCAATTAATATTATCTGTGTTATACGTAAGCAAAAGTGGATCTTTTTTGGAAGCTGCCATCTTTGTTTGCTATTTCTAGTGGTAACTAAACAAATTTATTCCTAAGTTTTAAAAAATATGAAAAAAATAGTGCAGAACCAATTTAGTGGTCATTACAAACAGATACTCAAGGAATTGGAAATATGTACTTGAGATAATATGTTGTGTAATTAATTATCCTGACTGTCTTGGTTAATTCATTTTTCAGTTGCTTCAGGGTTACGATGCTTTACGACCTATTTACATACTTGAGAGTAATTGACGCTTACAGCTTGTATAGAGTTTAGAAGTCATTGTAACTGTAGAGGGCTTATGTCAGCCGGCCTGCTGCTGACAGCTCCCGTTATTTACAATTTAGACCTATCTGATAAGGATTAAACTAGTGAACGGCAATACCCAGAAAAAACTCACCCACATAGCCTGTATACACACTGACACCATTGCATGCAGATACGCTCACTGGAGTTGTTTCTAATTGATTAAAAAAAATCCTATTTCATACCTAACTACACTACCACGATGGCCTGCGTCATTCTGCATTGTTTTTATAATCTCCTCACTCAATGAGCCAGCTGGCAGTTGCATATATGGGGGTGACTGCTCGTCCTACACACCACCTCGCCCTGCTTACCCCTTGAGACTGATGTGGGGCGTCATGGAGAGGCCGACAAGTAGACAAGCTGGTCATACATATTACTGACACACAGCTGGCTCCGAAAGCAGCTGGGACGCCAGGAAGTACTACCCCCTGAAAAACCCGTGCTCGGCAGCCACGGTTGGGCTCGTCTCAGTTTGTTGTATACAAACAGCCCTGGTTTGATTGCCGGTGGGGACAGAATTGGTTTTCGCTCTGATTAATACATTACATAAATTGACTAAGAATCCCCAAATATCACCGCCCGTAATAAAACAATTACTAACGTGGCACAACAGCAGCATTAGATATCATGAAAAATACTATCGTAAAACTGGATGAGTTTTAATCTTGGCCACCGTATGCCATGACTGGAGTATGGCATAGTGACTTCATGAGGTGAAGTCGAGTTAAGTCCGGAGCCAAAATTCCAGGAGTTGCAAGCAGTTGCCAAGATAAAAACGAATCAGGTTTTAATTTTATCCTACCCGTCTCCTCGATTTTGGAATATTACGTGATAACAATTCTGTATGCCACTAGTGGCATATAAAACTCTGTATGCCAGTCAGAGTGGCATATGGAAACTCAATGTTAAGCCTATGAGATTTTATATTAGGGGTAGGATAAATGGGTTGAGATGTCAGGCATACAGATTGTATCCAAAGTATCCATTTGTATCCGTGACGTTGTCAAAGGCAAGACATCCAGATCAATGATTTAGGGAAACGTGGCTAGTACACTTCTGTCATCAACCGATGCCAAAAAAAAAAAAAAAGACATCCAGATCAAAGCTACTATTCTTTATAGGTTGAAGTTGCTGTAGTTTTTTTTTATATTTGCTAGAAAATCGTTCCACTCTTTCAATCGGCTGATAAGATTAGAGAAATAAGCTTAGAAGAGTACCCTTACCAGAATCTTCCTCTTTGTTTACTTTAATCCCGGTCGGCACCTCGGGTTTGGCCTTGGGCGTCGTTGGTGTCTTTTTAACCTATAAGACGAACAGATTAATTTGGTTTCACAGAAAAGAATGCGACAGGAAGGGAAATTTGACCTAAAATGGTTCATGTTTATATATCCTGTGACACTGGCACGTGGCAAATGTTAGCAACCACTTACCACATCTTTCTTTATTGATATTGTCTTTTAACAATGAAGGTACTACAAGTGCATGCTGATAAAGGGAAAGGGCTTATGCAACGCTTATTTTCCGGAATGATTTTCATTGTAAAAAAAATATTTGTCAATTGTATTAAAAGAAATTTCATGAATTCAAGAATGATTTATGACATCATCATGCCTGCTATTACCAATTTCATCTCCGAGCCTGGCCACCCACCCTCCTTTAAGCATCTAATGTACTTGAGATAATATGTTGTGTAATTAATTATCCTGAATGTCTTGGTTAATTTATTTTTCAGTTGCTTCAGGGTTACGATGCTTTACGACCTATTTACACACTTGAGAGTAATTGACGCTTACAGCTTGTATAGAGTTTAGAAGTCAACATTTTAGAAGCAACATTTACTATATGCTCTGAAATTTTGAAGACACAGGTCTCAAACTTTCTATATATCAAATTAGGATATCTAGGTCTGAAACTAGCGTGCTGACCCCCAATTTCTAAGCTAGATCCCTTTTCTAAAACATTTAAATGATAATCATATTCAACTTCTAAGAGATAGACTTCCGTATTTTTCAAGTTGAATTGTCCGATATGCCTTTAAACGCCATGATTTGGCCACGGTCATAATGTACATGATAAAGATAAGATCATTCAATCTATTGAATTATCACAATATCGAGTATAATATAAATATGTATTACTTTATATTACATACCTTCGTTTTCAGGGAACCCTCCTGTTTCTCTACGGAGGTTGCTTTGGGGCTTGAAGCTGGCTTTGGTGATGTTTGTTTTGAAACAGTCGTCACTGGTGTCTCAACTGTAACCACATGGCCATTGCTCTGTGGTTTCTAAAAAAAATTACATTAATTAGAGAAACTTACTGGACATTGTGTTTTCAAGGTGAGGCGAGAGCAGAAAGTATTCACACTCTGAGAATATTATGACACTTATTCTGATATAACACCGGATAAGATAAAAAGTTGACAATGATTAATATGTCCACTGCTTAAGTAGGAACAAATATGATAGTGTAACGGGCCGGTGGTGTCAGATCTCAGAGGGGTTCGGGGATGTGCACCTCTCAGGGATTCCCCTGGGGAGTGACAAGTCATGTGTTGTAGTGTCTTGTATTCCTTCCAGACTATGTTACTTCATATAAGCTGAATAGTTTATAACAACCCCTAAACTTGACAAGTAAACTCAAATACCAGAATCACGGTTTCATGTGATCCATATGGACTTCTATATTTCCGCTGACGTTTCGGAACTTGTTTTCAGTATTACAAATACATTTATTAAATTCAGTCTCAGTCACTCAGTAGAAGTTTCTCCAGGAAAAGTCTGGTTTGACGTAAATGTAATGGGATCACCACAACCATGTCCATGATAGCGAGCATCCGGAACAGGGCCAACTCAGCCTACACCGGGGCGGTGGGTGGAATTATTTTCACAGATTTATCACATAAGTGCACCGGAGTGATCCCTTTAAGTCCTTCTAGTGGAGCTGTATTGCTGGTATCATTATTCAAAATACTGTCCAAATGCTGCCAACGTCCACCAGATGTGACAATAGGCACCTGATCATGGGTATATCCGCGATCAGCCTAAGGAACCCCAGTGGAACAAGTGCCCTGATCAAGTGCCGATCGTAAGGAGAGTGACAAAAAACTATTCTTGCAAGAGTGGAGCGCTAATGGAGCAGCACCATTAAATGGCTGATTCCACCAACACGATGGATTTGTCATGATATATCTTGGTATACCTTGTAATATCTTACAGTGTCGCGATATGCCACACCTCTGTTGTTGCAAAACGTAGCAGCGCTGTGTCAGGTCTATGTTTTGGTGCTCCACCACCACGACACCTAAAGACACATCAAGACAAATAGGCACGCGATTATTCAAACCTAGCCAGAGCTAGCACAACAACCAAATCATGACCAATCTTGCTATTCTCGGGAGCAGAACGTTTAGTTCCTTTCACGGCCGCTTGGGGCAAAGGGTATTGCCAGTTTCGAGCACCCTAGCTTTCTGTTATTATCGCTCGATCGACAAAACGTAAATCGATGTTTGAACTCACTGTACATGATTAATATGCGTAATTAAAGGTAGTTTGATGTGTTTCTTACAAGATATATCAATAAACATTGTGGTATAGAAGAATAGATGTTTGGATCTACTAATTTTTGTACTTTTGAGCAAGTTTTTATTTTGACATTTGTAGCAGCCTGTCATCTGCAATTTTGTCAGTTTGCTGGAGAACACACCAAATAAAACAATCTTTTCATAACAAATAGATAAGACAAAACCCATCTACCCTCTTCTCCTGCTCTTGGCCTACATGTCAGTTTTTGTTTGGTGTTTCTAAGTTGGATATTTACTGAGATATCGTCAGAGATATACAGTGGATTTAACATTGGTTGCTATGGAGTGAAAAGTTGTTTAACCCTTCGTGCGTACGAGAGTGCACTGCACCGCCTTCGGGAAAATAAACTGCAGAGCATTAGAATCGAGCAACGCAGTGTATCTTCGTGACGTCGGCACCGCTCCCGAGAATATCTTGTGTGTTGGTGGAATCAGCACTTTATTATGGTACAAAGGCACAATTTGATGGAGAATAGGAATCAGCGCAATGGCACACCACCTTCAGTTATGCACTGTTTTTTCCCCTGTATGAGCGCTTTATCGCAACCTGGCGCATACAGTATATTTGTATGCACCAGGTATGTTAATATAGAGCTCCCTTAAATTTACCATAGACACTTTGTATTGGGTGGATAATAAATATAGGATAAGATTAGGGGAGGCTACACATACAAGGAACTCCTGATCTTGGTACTGATAGCTATATCATCCCATGAATGCCTTAATGGAAATGATCACCAAATCTATCACTTGTTAAATAATTAATACTGAGTACTCTTTCCGAATAAATTATGAGAAATTCTAAATATGTATACATGTAAATTTAACATTAAGTTAATGATTAACAACGAAGATCTTCGGAATGACACGTATTGAAATTATGGGAATTTTTTTTGCCCACATGGGACACGTTATACATCACATAAGTATTCAATATGGACGATTTAATGGACATTGGGTTATAATGAAAGTAAGAACATAGAAGTATAACTGATGTTAGACCATGGTATTACTAGTAAGTTCTCAAGATTTTACATATTCCCTGCTGACTGTAACTATCAGCCAGTCGTTGGTAGACTCTTTCCTTCTGAGGAACAATATAAAAATGAATTACAAATTATCAAGATGTTCCCACTGAGGAGTTTAAAATATCTGCCAACATATATCACTCATACACTTACAAGTTACCGTGAGATGTCAAATCGTATCTGGTCTATCAGAAATATGTTTGATGGATATACCTTTGGCTTTCTGTGGGTCTTTTGGCGGAGGCGGTGCTTCTCATCTCTCTCGAAGTCAAAACTTGGCGGCTGAACAGATGATTTAAAACCAAAGGCAAACACTAATACTGCACATATTACAACACCCACCACCGGAACGGCGAAGTGGGGGGTCACTACTTCTGCTAATTCCATAACAGACATGGAAATGCACTAAAATATGGAATAATTATGAACAGATTGCTCCTCTACCCACTACCAGTTCATGAGCCCTGTATGCTGACGTCGCAAATCTTTGACGTCACCGTTCTATGTGTACTCAAAACTGAAGATGAACAATGTTTTTTCATTAAGGATTCATATTGCTATATGAATAATCACATACATATAATTTTATCAGAAAAGACATAATATCAAGTTTAAAGGTGTGATTCTACAAGTTTGATAACATATCGCAATAAATCAACTCACTAACCCATGACGTCACTAATGTTGTGGTTTCACAAGATGATAATGGGGAATGGCGTGGCGTTGTTTTCCTGAAATTCTACTATCATATCGCCTAGAAATTAAGGTAAGGATTCTGGAACCACGACAATTCTACCGTTAACTGATATCCATATTTGAAAAAATACAACTGTACACAAGTCATATGTTTGAAAGACGTGAACTGTTGCGAATTCTGTGAGTGTTTATTGAATGGTAAGTTAGTCCATCATGGCATGGCTTCGAACCCTACGAAACTCTGGCCTCGACTGTAAATGTTCTCGGCGCTGAACTGAGTCATGCACAACTGCCGAGGTCTTAAGTAAGAAAAACTTTACCAAAATGGAATTATCGGAGTTACTATTGATTTGAGATATCTCGCTTTGAATGACGAGAAACCCCCGATAACTCGCAATACCAGAATGATAGTGACAGGATAATGCTGTCAAGAAATGCAGAGATAGATCTTAAATTTAAGTTAGGTTCGTCTAAGAATGACCGCGCATTTTATTGGTGCAGTTAAACACATTGCACAACTACTGTTCTGATCCTTGGCGTGTGGGGCTATTGATATACGTAGTAGAATAGTTGAACATTATTATCGAAGAAGTTGTAGGTTAGAAGTTATACCTTATAGTTATAGATAAAGAGATTAATACTATAAATAGGTGTAGATAGATCTAGGTAGTTTATTCATGCGACTCATAAAAGCTACCCCCATAACTTAAAATACTAGGTTGATAAGACAACTGGACTATGTCATCAACTATATTTTGGTAAAGTAAATGGGAAACAAATATATCCGACGAATTGGTATAACCGCGATGTACATTACAATAAGTCTTTGCTAACGGAATCATATTTTACGAAAACATTCTGAATGAAGCACTCAATTTTTTAACATCTTTTGATGATTGTATCTTTCAGAGAACATGAGTGAAGATAATGAAGAAATCTCAGAAAAGGACAATCTGCACAGCATTTTCAAGGAACTCAAAGTCGATCCATCTTGGTATGTATTGGACCATAATCTAAAATGGATTATTATGTTAAAATTCGTCCCTCTTTTTTTTAAGTTGATCTTTATTCTGGAGGTAATATAGGCTCCAGTGGTGCATATTTTCACAGTAACCCAGATCCATTATGGCACCTTATAATTAAATAGTTCTCACGCTTCTATAAAGACGTTCCTTTAACATTCTACAAAATGTCTTACATCATATGGCTAATGTTTTTTTGCGGAGGGTTTTACCCAGACCCTTGTCAGAATCGTGTCACTGTATTACCAGTAAGTCAGATATGGAGTTCTTGACATTATCACATTAATCGATAGTAATCTTGATTTATTGTGGGTGGGTGGGGGGTCGTCTACAGAGTGGTTTCGTTAATACTGAGGGACCACCAGAATACCCCACCGTTATCATGATAAAATTTGCGCAATGTAGTATCATATAATAGGTCGTCATCCCCCCTTTTTTAAAACTGAGTTTTTGTACTTTGAAAAAAGACATGGTGCTCAGCTATCAGATTAAGTTTTGACATATATGTTAGTGCTCAACAGAATAAAAGCTAATTGTAGGCAGAGAATGACAACTAAGCCACTGTCTTCAGTGGGAAACCATTGTTATCAGTTGTTTAATCCATTGATAGCCGCTACACCCATAACACAATAGCTATCTTCCCTATTTGAGGGGTGCCAGTTATCAATGTTTCCATTGAAATTCATGTTTTCATTTTCAGCATTAAAGATTCTTTTTCATTGTGTAATGCTGAGTGGGATGCCAGTTTTCTTTGCTTCCGCGGAAATTTGTGTTTCATTTAAAATATTTTTCCTCATGAAAATAAAAACTGCCAAATAACTCAAATCAGTCACAGTCCATGATTACTCACTGTACATGGGCACAGACTCGTATGATGATACAAGGATTTCCCTTGATTCCCTGATTACTCACTGACCGACCTTCCCAACGTCCCCTTGGTCCAACTCTGTTGCCGACTACGACAGGGTTTTCATGGAATGACAATGTCAGTAAAGTAGTAAACCCTGGAAAACCCCAGAAGGATACCACCCCTGAGTCTCATTGGTCAATTGATAACAGTCCTGTGTTGGAAAAGTGATAGACCCCCTCAGATAAGTAAAGGATCCGCTCCTCACTGGCTGGCCGCATCTCGGCCACTTGTCATCTGATGAACAATTATTTTCTGATTTCTAAATGGAGAAACCGAATATAATTTGAAATGTATACGTAAAAATAACTGAAATTTCCATTTCTGGCATCGGATTTCCAATTTGAAGATTAATATAAAAAAACAACCCAAAAAACCGTTAAACTGCTATAATTGTGGGTTATGGGTCAAGGGTCTGTCACCATACAACGACGGCAACCAGCGAACACCAAATCCTGTAAACAGACTGAATTATAGGATACCTCAATATCTATAGACACATTCCACATGGCAGTCAACCCTGTCATTCTGTAGGCTGAATTTTCACCATTGTTTGCCTTTAATGATAACTCTTCTTTTTTTTATAAATATTTTGTATTTGAACCATTTTCATCTTTCACATTGCTTTGTTTTACATAGTATCGATGTCAAATGAGGGCTAAATCATATGAGCGAAAATAAGTGCAAAATATCGACTCAAATGTAGTTGTAATTAAAAACCACAGAAGGCAGCACTGTTAAACAGTACACTGGCCAACAGAACCATGAAAGATATTTCCGTACCTTTTTTCTGACCCCAACTGGCATCCCCGACTGATATAGCAACTGCTAAATTACTAAGATATTGAGTTCTCCCTTGATACCTTGATTCCCCACTCACTGAGCTTCCGCGATAAACCTTCGGGCTCTCATCGCTGCGAATCCCGGCATGTATTTAAATGTTTACTGGCTTCCCTGAGGTAGCAAAACATTGAAAACCCATGGATGGAGACTAGTCCATCGCTGTGGACTCTTCAATCGGTACCGTGCACAGAGTGACAGGCAAATTTGGTATGGGTGTTAATTTTGACATTTTGTAGGCCAAGATTTCAAGGGTAGCTATCATTATCATTATCAAGCATAGAAGGCACCACCGAAATGCGAAAGTGCTATATTAGGACACTAACCAATTATATATCACAAAGTTTACTAGTATTCAATGACATACATCATTTCATCAGCTTGTAAAATATGCTTTGATGTGCTGGAGTCGAAACTGTATGGTGTAATGTCTTAATATATTGCAGTGCACTGATATAACTCCATGTGTTTTTGGAGGGGAGAAAAAAGAAGTCAAGATTCACAGCATCGTGTTCCATACGAATCCAAATTTTATAGGAATCAAGATAAGAATTGTTGAATTAAATCGCCTGACCCTCGTCCATTAATTCATGATTGTAATAGAAATGAATTTCATCATCAAGAAATTGTTGCTTATAACAATGTTTATATGATATGAATTGCCTATTTTACATTATAGTTGTGTCTCGAATGCTTTCAAATTACGCGATCAAGAATAAGGAAAAACATGTTCTCAACTCTTCAGTTACTAGCAGACAGTTTCCATCTACCCTTTGTACTTTTCTTCTCCTAATTAGAGCACATTTCGGAGAAATGATTTGTAGAATTCGAAGTGGTATCACATGCGTTTGGACATGGTCTATCATTTAATGTTACATACTTAGTATCAGTCTTACACAGTGTGGTCTCATGGGTGGGGCCATTAGCAGAGATGGCAGTTTTCCTTTTTTTCTTCAAGGAAATCTTTGTTTTCATTTTCAGTATAGGTAATAGAGGGGAATATTCTTCAATCCTAATTGGTTTGGTATTCTAGCCATTGCCAGCTTGTGTGCCCTAACCTGTTACCTTTACTCCAGCTCTCTCTCTCTCTCTCTCTCTCTCTCTCTCTCTCTCTCTGGAACTTTCATTCTGACTCATATATCTGTTATTGCGGGAGTCTCCCTTAGATTTACATATACTTGAGACTCCCAATCATATCCCTATCATCGATTACATTTTACACCTTCATTGTTTCTGTGGTGTTACCCAACCGTCATACAGTGCAGTGGTAAACACATATTTAAACTTAAAAGATCAACTTTATTAATATTAGGTGTAGATTGATTAAAGCTACTGGCATATATTTGACTTTCTCGCTTCGAGATAATTCAAACATTTATAGTGATGGAGAAAAACATAATGTGTGTATTTAAATGCCAGAATGTTACTTGCCCAGATATAGATATGAGTAGTGGTTAGAAACTAAACACAGGGTTCGTACAGCCTGGAATTATGCTTTTTTGGGTTTTCCAGGCCTGGAAAAGCCGGCCATTCTCACAAAGAAAAAAAAAAAAAAAAAAATTTTTTTAACGTAGTATCGAACCGAATCAACGGAACGACGCAACGGGAAAAAGATTTGAATCAATTCTCACAAAGAGCCTGGAAAACCCCGGAAGAACCTGAAAAATTTAGTTTTGCTTAAAAACTTTTTTTTAGTCTATGGAATTCTGATCAATATTAGATTTCCTTAACTATGGTACTTCACTGCCTATGAAATTTCAGTGACTTGGATTAAACCGTTCAAAAAAAACCTAGCAAGATAGTATTGATTCACATTATTATGTGCCTGGACATTTTTTTATTAGAACCTGGAAAAGCCTGTAAAAAGCCTGGAATTTTATTGGGCCATCTACGAACCCTGTAAATATTTTTTTAAATGTTGTGCTCATATCGAAAAATCTGGTTCTCCGAGCAAACTATCCATACCTAGCAACAAAGGGATGGCAGTATTCCATTTTTCCATGTTTTCATTTTCAGCATATAAAACTATTTTGCCCTATGTAAAACAAAGACGATATTAGTCAAACTTCATTCAGGCCAATAAGTCATCGTGTTTGAATCCCCCCTCCATTTACTTAGTTCCCCTCCGTGACTGACACTGACCTGTTTTCCTCGTTTTCTCGGTCTCTCTGAAGCAGACAATTTCACATGAACAGTATTTAAACTTTTCTTTCTGACATCCTTGGGAACGTGACTAATACAAGTTTGAATTATGATAAATTAGATAGTTCCTTGTTGACGATATAGCCTTAACTGTTGGAGGTGTTCTCCAAAAAACATAACCTATAAAATGAATGGGTGGCATTGGTATGAATTGGCATAGGATACAGTCAATAAGAAATACCACGGCATATATATGAAAAATAACTAAGATCAATGACAACGAAGGTAATATGGAGAAACTAAACAAGAGTTAGTCGTGTTGTTGTTTATTGCACGACGGCAAGAGCGCGTGTTACTGCGCGAGGTGAAGCCGAGAGCAGTTATACGCGATCTTGCCGGAGTGCGATGAACAATAACACGACTAACTTGAGTTTGGTTTAGAATTTATCCTACCCCATCTAAATTATCTATCTAAATTACTTCTACATTAACAAATGACGTCATTTGTCAAGTGTGTCCCACTAGAGCAATATTTTTCATTTTTCTGAACTCCAGACCGAATACAGTGACCCAATGTTAAGCCTATGGAGTTTTTTACTAGGGGTAGGATAATTGCTTGTAACTTCATGACCATAGTTTTCTCTGACGACATGGACATCGTTTCCATAGACAGAACTTGTTTGATTTCACATAATAAACGGAGTAAAATAAGTCTTTATGTCTACAACGATATATAATATTACAGGGATGAGGGCAAACTGGTCGCAGAAGCTAACAGGAGGTCCGTTCAGGAGTTGTGGGATGGGTGAGTCGATTTGGCTCTACTGTCTCTGTATCCACACATCCTGCAGAATGTGCGCTCTGATTGCATATTCATTGTGTACATGTACTTTTCATTTTGACATAGTATAAACATACTATTATGCTTTGCTTTCGCTTTACATTAGAAGGAAGTGGTTGATGTGGTCCTTTTAAGGTAGTCAGCTTCAGAAAAACATACTAATGAGCGGTCATTTTTTATGGGAAAGCCAGAGTACACAAATTGGGTTGTGAATGTTGTGTACCTGAGTTGTGTACAATTTCTGCATGATTTATTTAGATAGATATATCATTCAGTGGTGTAATGATACAAATATCTTTCTAATAGTCCTATTCTAGACAGTTTGCATGCCACCTAAATGTCCTCACGTTATGGGAGACATCATTTATAAACATGGTACAATATCAATGACGAATGCGCGTACTACAGCTTAGTAGTGTAATTGCATTATTAATGAAAGCATTGATGTACACGTTTGTATATGATATTTTATAGTGAGATTGTATCGTTAGTAGCTTTGTAATGTATTAATGACTAATTCATGGAATGTGCTATATATAGCTAAGTATATATCCCCTTCGTTGAATATTAAAGAATGTGGTTGGGAATCGGATAGCATGGACCGAGGTCTGCTGATCGATCACTGGCGTACCCATGTAATTTCACTTTCGTCCCATACGCCAGCATAATGATTTCTTTTATATCTCGCGATTTTATCGTTAACACCTATAGTATTGTACTATAAAAAATAGACTGAGCATGTATTGTTATGTTTTAGATAATTATTTTCTATGATATAATTGTGAATGAGAATGTAATATTAAAATCTCACTGTGTCTGCGTTTGAATCGACGTCAAATTATCGGTGGTTATCATTTGGCGGAAGTGAATGGGCAGTGCCATGAGGTCCTATTGTCAGTAGTTTTTAAGTATTACAAGAAAAAGATATATGTATGGATTAAATCTGATAATTTCTTGAATAAAGCCATGAATATTATAACAATATTCAATCTGTTAGCATATTGACCTGGTAAAGCTGCAGAATTTCAACTCCTCTAGGGTGCCATGCTGTTGAGATCCTCGTGGATGGTAATTAACCTTCTGTAGGAATTGCCCCTCTCTAGATCCTTTATATAAGTGCATTTTATACGAATAATTTGAATTAAGTATGTTGAGAGATATCTTGCACATCTTGAGTATGATGTTCTGTTTTAATAACTACATTACTCCGAAATACTTAACTGATCTTTCTTCTTCTTTTTTTCGAATTAGAAAACCAAAGAAAATGGCATCCAACACACCGACAACTGACGGAAGTGAGAATTTAGAATCCAGCGCTCCAGAAAAGAAAACTGTGTGCAGTAAAAGTAAGGCCGTTGGTCATCGGCCTAACCCGCGGGTGCGGCCGTATCCATGTGACGACAAGCTGCCACAACTGAGCAAACTTTCTCTCGCCCGTGATGAGTGCACCAATAAACTTTGTCAGTGCAACACAGCCAAGCAAACGGCGAATAATATGGACCAACATCGGTTGAACTATGCCCGTCTGTGTTCGTCGACTGCGGCGGGCAAGCCGAGAAACTACATCCAGGAAGCACACCTAAAACTACACAATCGGAATAAAGACACGCGCCAGTTGATCCGTGCCGCACGCCTCCAGCTGGTCCGGGGTAACAGTGCCAAACGAGGTGTGACGCGACTGGCCAGCACGCTGCCCACCTTGTACGAGGCCCCCTCCGACGTGTTCGGCCAAAACGTCGTCAGTGAGGGAAAAGACTTCGCCTCGCTCATTGCGGAACACATGAGTCGTAAGGATAAGGGCTCCAGTGTGATCGGGAAGGAGGTCAAAGTGGAGGCTGGCGATGAGATTAAGACACTAGAGGCAAAGTCGGTCACCAACTCCGAGTTCGTTCTGACCTTCAAAGGGGCGTCGTTTGGGGATTACCGTGCCCCGGCAGTTTCGGGACATGTCTCTCCGGGCTGCCTGAGCTTCTCTCCCCGACGAAACTCTTCCAGCGACGGCATCGATCTGCGCGATTTAGAAGAGGGCCTCCTGGAGGTATCCACCCAGGTGGACTTGAGTGTGTCTCCAGGGGCCTCGAGTGCAGGCAGCAGGGGAGGGTCGCCGACCGCCTCACATTGCCCGCTGCACCCCGGGCGGTGTAAGCGGCCGTGTACCTGCTCGGACCAGGCGCGCCTGTCGGTGGACGACCTCTCTGTGGACGAACTGGCTGGTTACTTTGAAGACTTCGTTTATATACCACGCAAGATGTCCAAGATGGCAGAGATGATGTATACGTGATGGCAGGAGAGCGCAAAGCCCACCCGCCACACGCTGCTATATGGAAACCTTATATGAGACACATTACCTTTTAGCCCAATTGGAACTGCAAACATTGTGTACATAAATCATTTGAGACTCATGTTCATTATTTCTATCTCAACGCCAAAGATCCTGACAATTATGAGACCCCAATCCAGAGTAATTAATTTACAAGAACATGCTTTTCATATTGGCGATAATTGAAGTCATATGAACGAGAACTGAACCATCAAGTGGTGGTAAAATGTACTGAGATGATTTTTGTATATACTTCAAGATAGGCCCAGAAATTTAATGAGTACATTTTAATCAATTTTGTTCAGTTTCTTTGTATTTACTCAACGGCAAATCCAAGTTTGTTCCGACTCCAATCAATTACATGAAACTGCATTTCCCCCTCATTTGTGCAGCATTTGTCGCTGTCATATGAAGGGAAGTTCTTTTGTATTCTATTTCAAAGAACAGCTTAAGCTTTGACATTGAAGAAGTCGTTCTAAATAATCATTGTTGTGTTACAATTTGAGAAACTAAACGCAATATACGTGTAACCCATTCTGATAAATTGCAATATTCTTTAATACTTGTTTCTTATTTGATTGCTCATTTGAGATGATGTAAATGCTGGTATCACAATTAATTGGTCGGCCTGAGAATAGTGTAATCACTTTAGTGACCAAGGGATTATTGGATATTCGAATTGTCCTGGTTCTCTGAAGCAGAAGAGAATAATATTTCGTAACATTTTTCTTAGACGTATCAACAAGAATAAATTATGAGCAAGCAATTAAAATTGAAGTTACTCAAAGCATTATTTAGGTTATCTAAAAGGGAACAGAACGACGGACATCCAATACTATGACGAGGTACCCCTGTAGATATAAGGATTTATGTCAATCGCTTAGGTCATTGAAGCCCAGCTGTACTATCAATACTCTGCTTGAAGGTGCCGAATAACCTTGAATTAAGAAGATATTAAATGGAAGCGTTTGGTTTACAAGTAATTTCAAAGCATGGGCATGACTCACTGTATCATAGTAGTTTTGTGTTTGCGCTCAAGGATTGTCATGAGTATTTTTTTGCCCTCAAACATCAATATTTGGGGAAGTTACGTCTTTTCGGATTAGAGAGAGACGGTTAGATGCAGGCAGCCATGAATGATTAGTTACAATGTTATTCAAGTATTTATTGGCTTCGTGTTAACATGTTTATATCGTACAAATAAAGGTAATTATTATGAAAAATGAGAATTGCTGTCATCATTTCACCGAGCACTGCTTTTTTTGTGTGTGTGGGGGGGGGGGGGGGGGGGGGGCATGGTTAAAATAAGATACAATGATGGAACATTCGGTTGTCATTCTAGTCAACGATGAAAACAATGGTCTATTTGATTAAAAACGGTAAAATAATTGAAGGATAAGGGAATCATTGAGTAAAGTGGGAAGAACTAGGTATGTTGAAAGGAGCAAAGGTTGTCTTTCGCCACACATTCCCAAATTATAACTATAAAATGATATCAGGTCTGTTTTCAATTCTAAATCAGTACATTAATAAATGAAAAGGCTTATATGTGAATAGTAGGTCCTAAAACGATCTGATTTAAATCTTTCCAACTGAAAAAAGTTCACATCTCACATCACTTAAATATGTATGTTGATCACAGGGACGTTGAGCTAGCTGCAGTCCTCTACGACTAGTTCAGGGAACAATAGAAGATGGGGAAAATGATGTTTAAAGAGAGGCAATACTGACGAATTATAAATGAACCAAATTTATACCACTTACATTTTTCGCTACCGGTGCTGCCGGTGCATCAGGATTTTTAGTTGGGGTGGGGAAAAAATGTTGAAAACTGGAAAAATGAAATCCGTCGTGTATGACCAGGAAACAAGTGCTAGGCTTAGGCAGGTTACCACCCAACTTATGTTTTGCCCATGCTAACCAATCATATGGTTGCAGATTCTCAACTTATGAGCTGAAAGTTAAGATTAACAGAGCAATAATAACTATGACTTAACTAATTTATAGCTAATTATGTGATGTCACCCTGCTAAAATATAATACATATATAACTTACTCGTGCATAGGCCATTAACATCATAGATATCTCATATTCTAGTTAAATATCAAGAGGTTGGGATCAACAATTTAAACTATTTTATAATCCACTATATTTATCACTAACTGGTTGCCATGACTTCGAAAAATTGATAGTGGTTAGTATCCTTCCTCTCTTCTTTTGAAAAGTTTTATTAGGGTCATAAACGTGCATAGATTATAGGCTCGGCTGTGGCCGTTCCGTCACCCCGGCCCTATTGTTGATATTTCTTACACATTTTTTCCTTATAATCATTCCCGCCCTGAAAAGGTCACACCCTTGGTCCGAAACATGGAGTTATTGAATAGGAACTGTTAACACGGACTAATGTATTAAATACTTTATTACGAGCATAATGATGATCATCCAAACTTAAGTCTGATGTGTGGTTTGTTGCTCAATCTCATCTCAAATAAGGAAAGAAATTAAGACCTGCCAGGTTCCAAACGTTGACCACGTCCGTTGTATATTAGTTTATTACGACCTATTTATATAAAATTTAATTTGAACACCTAACACTCAGTTTTGTGGCGGTTCTTTCATTTATTATTGAAAAAAAACGCACCAAACGATTTATGCGGATGATAAAGGCTAAAACATGAGATCAATCGAAATATCTCAAAAGCTTGCTAATCAAGGCCAGCACTTATCAGCAAACTAAATAAGAGATTGCAATGTCAATAGGAACATGACCAGCATGGCTGCTACTGCTGGTGTCATCAATTTCCAGATCCCCAAAAATAAGTTTGTAATAGAGTTTTTGCCATGTATTTTACCAAGTGTAATGTTATAGACCTGTGGCTCTATATCCTATATATACCGCAAGGTAAAATTTGGCTATTCTCATCTACAGTTTGTTTGTGGTTTAGCGTCCCAGGGGACCCTGAGGGTATATGGGTGGGATTTTTAAAACCTGCTAAATTGCCAAAATAAGCTTATTCAAGGTTCATGTTGTATAAACGTATCTCATCAATGTAAAAATGAAATGATTTGGTGCAGCTTGTGATAGTCTTTCTTTCCAACATAGAGTTTTGTAGGGCTCTGAGGAATTTTTCCTTCCGAAAATCAACAAAAACTGTGATTTTCTAGTGATTTTCACTTTGTTCAAAATCTATGAGACACAATTTTGAGCCAATTGTATTTATTAACATGCTTAAAGCATATGTCATAAGAAGTGTAGACAATACAATTTTGAAAATTGGTAAAAGATTGAACAAATATTAAATGGTAAAAACTATCCAGGACCTTCAAATTTTCCAACATAGAGACCCATAGAGCATGTTCTTCAACACCCCGACTTTCAGTGGACAATACTAATGAAATATATATAGAGAAATTAATTCTCCCTTATTGTACAATATTGACCAGAATTTTTGCTGTGATACCTGAAAGTTTCAACACAATCGGATTATCCATTTTGATATCAGAACATTATGATTCCATCATGATATTTTTCCAAAAAATGGTGTGTTGGACCACACACCTCTAAAGGATGTATAAAAGGAATTAGTAATCATTATAGAATAACAAATATCCCTGTTTATGTTAAGTACCCCTACCACTCATGAATACCCAGGTTGGTTTTTTTCTAAATAAAACAATATACTTTTTATGGTTCAAAAACTGAAAACATGTTGTCCGACACCCCGGGGTGTCGGACAACATGCTGTGATATAAGTTATGATTTTGGGGTTGTTTTTTTATCAGTAATTGAGTGGTTTGCTTTGTGAAATATAGCTTATCATTTCATTAAAAATATAAAGGATTATAACCTCTAATTCTATTTTTCTCATTGTTCTGAGTAATTCTATTAACGTGTTGTCTGACACCCCTCGTGTTGTCCGACACCCCTGTGTTGCCCAACACCCCAAATATAGTTTAGAGCTTTTCTTTTAAATCTAATATATGATAAAGGTATTCTGGGTCAAATATAAGGTGTGTCAGCATATAATATTAGTCTTTCTTAAGTTATAAGCATTTATAACATTTCTTGAAATTTCAAATATTTAGGGGGTTGGACAACATGCAGTATTATACACAACTTCAAAAGGCTCTCAAATCTAAACCATTGATCTGATTTTGTTGGAATAATGTTTTTCTGGAACGTACTTACTAGGTGACTAACATAAAAAATAAAAAGAAGTATTATTCGGAAATTTTTTTTTACGTGTTTTATCCCAGGATCAAAGCGGAGTTTAGCAGGTTTAAAAAATCTGACCCATAAAAGGAATATCAATGATTTAGCTTTTCACTTTCTTAGACTTATTTCAGTCAATTTTTTTCAATGTTTTCAAATATTTTATATACAATCAAAGAGATTTGTCTCTTTCAAAAACCTGATGTCTTTCTTTGGAATAGTTTCAAACAACATTTTCATGTTGTTACTGTTTTTCAAGTACTTTCTTCTCTTTTCTTGTACCCTTTTACAGTTCAGCAGGATATGCTGAACAGTGATGGGTACATTGCATGCTTGGCATAATGGGGGATTTTCCCCTTTCAGGAGATATTCATGTGTAAGTCTGGAGTGACCTATTTTCAGATGGGTCAACTTTACCTGTTCACTATGACTTAATCACCCACAGTTTCTCTTCCCATTCACAGTTGAGTGAATGGTATGCAGTTTGTTTATTTGCTTGTTCCAGTCAGATTGCCATTTGTTCATTATCAGTTCTCTTATTGGAGCTGTCATATCCCTGAGTGGAATTTTCACTGTACCAGGATGCAACTTCAGAGCTTTCTTTACTGCTCTGTCTGCCTCTTCATTTCAGTCAATTCCTACATGGCTTGGTAGCCAGCATAGAACTATGTCCTTCTTTCTTTTCTTCAAAATGGTAATCCTCTCTTTAACTTCTCTTACCAGATGGTTTGTCGGAGAGTGTTGGAGGATACTTTGAAGACATGATTTTGAGTCAGAATATATGAGGAATTTACTGTGGTGGGAGACACCTGCCCAGTGTAGGGCTTTCAGTATTGGACTGGTCTCTGCAGTGAAAATACTGGCCTGGCCAGGTAACTATATGGTGTATGGACAGTAAAGCCCACTTTCTGTCCTTCTTTCGACCCATCAGTGTATATGGGAATGTACTCTCTGTGGTCCTTATCTATCTTTTCCAGTTCAGTTTTTAACTTGGAAGTGCTAGTTTCACCTTTTCTGTTATTACTTAGATCGAGAATAACACCAGGTTTACTCTCCAGCCAGGCAGGAGCACTTGGTGGAGTTAGCTCCCTCAGATCATTCAGAGGGAGGTTTGTTTTCTCCAAGAGACTTCTGATGGAAGTAGCATATGGTGAGGCTACTCTTGGTTTGTTCTCAAATAGTCTCTGGTTATTCTTTTTGAATATTGTCTCATGTGTGGGATTTTTCAAGTTTACCTTAGTCTTGGTTGCATACTGTTGAGATAATTTTTCTCTGCGGAACTCAAGTAGTGGTATCAGTGCCTCTATTTCCGAACTCTTTTGGGGTGAGGTTCGGAATGCACCAAGACAAAGTCTAAGGCCTTGGTTCTGGATTGGTTTCAGTCTGTCCAGATAGCTTTTGCTGGCTGGGCCATACACAATGGATCCATAGTCTAATCTTGATTGAATGTAGGCTTTGTAGAGTGATCAAGATCTCTCTATCGGCCCCCCAATTGTATTGCAGGAGACCTTCAGTAGATTCAGGGCTTTTTGACATTTTCTCCTCACATATTTTATGTGAGGTTTGAAAAATAGTTTGTCGTCAAAAATCATTCACAGAAATTTCACCTCAGTTTTCACAGATATTTTGCTGTCATGTAAGAGGTTTGCTTCATGCACATATCCCCTCTTTCTGCAGAAATGGACACACACTGTTTTGGTTTGGGAGAATCTGAAACCATTTTCAGTGGTTAGTGTTTCCAAGTGATGTAGTACTGTCTGTAATTTTCTTTCCACTGTTGTCACGCTTTTAGATCTACAGCAGGGATCACATCAACTATTCTAATGTTGCGATAATACGATCAATAAATCCCACAGAAAAAATATGTGCCTAGGTGTCTAACTTTCAAAACAGAGAAAATACTGAATACAAGGCTAGATGATTCTCAGTGACTTTGTTTATTGACACCACTATTTTGGGATGCATGATACATGAGATTGATCGCATGCGGGAAGAAAATCAATATGCATTTTCTGTATGTTCAGATTATAGAACTACTGACAACATCAATATTATCCACTTTCAATCATTGGTCAGGAACTTTCTTTTTGTTTAACAAATATCTATAATCATTCAGCATCCAATACTGAATTTCTTACTTTTACATCTGTGTCTAACCTGTGGTGTGATTACAGTTCAGTAAAACCCTACCAGATGGCGTGCAATGTATATATTATAAAATTTGCGATGTACATGTAGATATCAATTCATATAGATATTGAAATACCAAACATTCAGTTTGGCTCGATATCAACATGGAGACAATCTTCTACTCGATGTTGAACTGAACTTTAATTTACTTACATGAGAACCAGCTCTAGTCTTAACTGCATGGTGACAACCTACTGTTGCTCAGATGGGGGTGGGGACAGGATAATAAGTTAGAAATGTGTCCTACTCTTTGAATCAGATCTAAACAAGCAGGTGAAATCTAGGGCTGCATACTGCATTATTCTAACAATATACACAATAACTATTATGGTATTATGTCTGACTACTATTTTATACCAATCACTTCATTGAGCGGTATTGGAGACGTTCGGTTGTAAAAATAATAGACTTACTGATAATGAGATACCCATGCAAAGTAATCTATCCTTTGTAACAACCACCTCTTAAAAACCTAACATGATGCAAGGAATGAACGTGTCAACTGTGGCATAGTAAAACTTATAAAACTCATATTCTTACTTAAGGCCGTCCCCTATATTTGGAGAACATAGTTTAACGGTAACGAGTATTTTGTGATTGAAAGACTCGCCAAAAGGCATTAAAATAGTAACCATCGTAACGGCAAAGTACAAGGTACGCATTTATCTGTACAGTGCATTCATCATTTCGTTTTGTGTAACATTACAATAACAACGTCAATACCATTTCGGTATATTTTCCTTCAGGGATTACACTGTTGTCTGTTCACACGTCAGCACTTTACAATCATATTGTCAAATTCTCTATGTCTACATTTTATTTTACAAGCATCATATGATGTATAAAAATCGTATACATACTGCACATAAGTGATTTAATTTATCTTGGGCGCATATGTTGGGATTGAATCCAACTGAACATTCATAGAATCAACAGTAAAGCGAGTGTACTTGTAAACAAATTTGTGCATTCAAGGACTACCATCGGTATCAGCGACAACTACCTAACCTTACATCAAATATCCTTACGTCATGGTTATAGTTAACAAATAACTCCTTGACAGAATAATAGCAGATCGACTCTCACAATGTTATACATTGATTCATCCTGCTATTTCATATTTATCAATATATAAAATGGTGTAACAATTCAAGTTGTACTTGCATCTAGCCTTCCATTCACACCCTCAATGAAATTGAAAATTAACACTAAACGAGTTGGTGCAGTCCATTGTGCAGATATTTCATTTCTTTTTACATCGACATGGATGAAGGATGCAATGAGGAATACTACATTTCTTGGTGAGTGAGTGCAGTGCCGGTACACGGTACACCAGAACACGGCACACACAACACCGCGGTCAACTGTCAAATCCTGGTGTGCACCGGGGAGATGTCCAATCACTGTGCATCAGACGGTTCGTGCCGGCTGAATCCTTGGCCGGCACACTGGCGCCTCTGCCTCCGAAAATAGCATTTTCAATAAAAACGCGGGAGGCAGACGACAATGAGGGCATGGTGGCATGCAGCATGAACGGATCGGACTTGTTTATGATGTAAACTGTCACAAACCATCAGATTGTGACTTTGTAAGGAAGATGTTGTGTTCCCATAAAATTGCCGATAGATTCAACAAGAGTTGAACTGCGACCAACTTAAACCGTCACATCGGATCCAATCGAGACGCATCTGTTCTGATGCATTTCGAACGTAACTTTCAGAGGCACTCCTATAGGTAGAGCCACCAGTAAACTATCACATGACTATCACAAAAGGCAGTAGCACAAAGGACCTTGCACACTTGAGGAGTCTCACACGAGTTTTCTCAGTCCTGCGTTGATTATGGCATTGCTGTGTGAGTGTTGCACGATCACAGTGGGTGGGTCCAGTACCGCCGCCTGGCGCAGCGTCGCTCATAACGACGAGTCACAGCGCATCTGTAGACGCTGCACGTGCGTGTAGATTTTTAGCGCGGGGCCCAGTTTTAAAGACAGGCCCGTGAGTACATCGCTACGCCGCATCAACAGTAACGAGCGCCCGTCAATTTCCTGTAATCATATAAATGCAAAAGAAACGATAAGACACAGGGTCAGATATATCAGTGAAGTGCACGATTTCACCATTATTAAACAGTTTAATCAAACATTCTTATTTTGTAGCAAGTCACACAAACATTTACCGAGATCATCTATTATTTCTAAACACTAATGTATAGCCTTAGCCTTAGGGCATATTGTCTCTTAGGCCTAGTGATTTTTCTATCCGATCACTGAGTTAAAGCAGTTCTTCGGGGGATAAGGGTTTGTATTTTCGGGGGGCTACACAATGTCTGTTGCCAGGGTATCAACCTGATCTATTGCATAATGTCTACTAAATGTTCTACACATTATGTGGGACAGACAAAACGGAGGCTAATGGACCAATTCCAACAACGCTTCTATCACGTCGAACATGTACACCTAGACATTGATGAGGTACCACTTAAACACTGATGGCCATATGGACCTCGAGTATGTATGTATCACTGTGCTGAACTTTTCATATTGTCCCATTGCCTCATTGACTTTTAAACAATTATTGTTACTGGATTAGTGACACTCTTTTCTATGTCCTAGGAAGTCAATGGCTCGCTGAGACACTGATCCTTTGCTATCTCTTGAAACAATATTTTACTGCTTCCTGGATGATTTGCTTTTTCTCCTATATAGACTTTATTCAACTTTAATAAGGTGTAGGATTAAGATGTATGAAGAGTCTGATTCGGATGAAACCATGACCCCCCCCCCCCCCCCCCGCTCACAACAGTGTGATGTCACGGTTTTGAAGGGCGGTTCGTTAGACTAATGTGTTGTAATCGACATTGCTTCCTTGGAGATAGCAGAGCGATGGTTTAGATCTGACAAGTAACTGTCATATTCAAGGTAGCATTGGTTGGGATTAGAAGTCTTTTTGCCTCGTCTTGTAAATCCTTGTTGAATGTATGCCAGTGGGTTGCATTGGCTAGATTGGTATAGGAAAGATATGTGTAAAGCTATATAGGAATACTGAGTAACTATCGGCAATATGGCCCAGCAGTATACATCTGCTACATTAAATGCCTACATTCTTCATAAAAGAAAAAACATATAAGACAATTAAAAGGCATATCGGACTATTCACCTTGAAAATCAAATCCCATGTGATTTTCTTGGGAACTCGACATTTCTAATCTAAGTTGAGGGAGTTTGACCACAGACCACATATCAGCCTAATTGTATAGTTCAGACATCACTTGTGTTTCTTTATATCTATTTGTGAGGGTCCGCGGCAGTCTATATATTTCGACCTCAGTGGTCTTCGTCAAGGCATGGGCAATAATGATATAAATAGAAGATTGGAGTGCTAACCTCCATACTTCTAATTCCAAAATTGGGGTAGCCATGCTAGTTTTTGAACCAGGCATCAATTTAGATATATCATAATATAATACTGGAATTCCGAAAAGTTCGATTTGAAATCGAACTTTTCAGAATTTCACCGAGTAAAAGCCACGTCATTCAAATATAAAATATAGTAAATGTGTAAGTACTACACATTAAACTATTAAAAACCATGTCACGATCCTTGCTTTTGAAATAATTGAAGAAAACTTTATTTTTCAGTACATTTCCTATATAAATTCGTCAAATGTAAACTGGCCTAACTTACATATTAGGTTAGACCAAATTTTACAAGAAGTTAAGGGACCCGGTTTGAATTGATAATTGACAGTATTTTAAAATCACCAGGTGACGCCTCTGTGTATTGGAGGATATGCCTTTAAAAATGCCTGACGGTCGAGAAAAAGTCCGGAATCTACAATCTCTACTCTTCATCTCTAATATGAAAATTCAGTGCACTATAACAAACGGAAAAATAGAAATAATAGAAAAACTGACACCTCACGGCAAAGTTCTTCGAATTTCCGAGAGAAAGAATTAATGCTAAAATGCAAATTGTAGAAGAATGTTTTGTCTAATTTCATCACTTTCATGTTTACTCTCACTTTCCTGCCATAGGGGTTATAAAGCATAATGCACTTAACGTGCTATGCACGACATCATAGAAATAAGCGAGATTACTTACTTGTTCTCTGAAGACATCTGCTTGATCAACGAATCCCACATTACGGAAGAACTGGACAACATCTTCAATAGACCACTCGGATGCATCTGGGACGACAGTTGGTAGAGTTTCCGACAAACGTGGGAGGGAAGGCATCGTGTGGCGATTCGAGATTTTCAGCATCAAACTTTATACAGAAAAGTGAAACAATCCTTGTCAGAAAGCAGTCTCAATTTTCGTTCTGGTATCTAGCAGTACGTTATGCCGTACATATTTATACAGGGATGTCAGTTAGGGTCAGTAAGGAAATATTTTTCATGTAGAATTTAGTGCCTCAAAGACTGAGAAAACATGAGAAACATGGGGCTGGGTTATGTGTGGAGGTTTGAACCATTGTTTATTGGTGTGAATGAGTCCTAATGTATTATCTCTTTGTTTTACACAATATTTTGTTTCAAGACACACAGACGGAAAACAATTGCAACGGTTGAATTCCTTTTGATATTTCAGTTGTTTCACTTTATACAACATCACTTCACGAGCTTCAGCATTCTAGGATGTGATTCGTCTTTGAAAGGTGACTGATAAGGATCCTTCTTTTTAGATCAGTGAACCATAAATACATATCACACATAAGCTGTATGTATACAGAAGAACACACTGACCTCGGCCTGTGGTGTTCCTTCACCTCACTACTGTGATTTGTTGGCCGGTCATCGCGACTGTCGTGAAGGTCATTGAAGTAGACGGGTGAGTCACTCGGAGTCGGGAGGCAAGACGCACCACCAACCTCTAAAATGAATCAGCCATTTATATTTTACTAAATCAACTCAAATACACATGTCTCTCCGATATATTGAAAACTGCGGGATGGTCTGCATAGGCTTAGAAACAGGTACCCATTATAATGGTAGGCTTACTCTACATAACGCAAAACAGGCATAATTCATTACTACATGGATACCCAGAGGTACCGACAAGCGAAAGAGCGTTCATGAAAAGCGGTCAAGTATGACGTTTACAAATCAAATCTTTTAGTTTTTGTCATTCAAACAAGGTTACAATCATCTGAACTGAACTTATTTTTGCGAATACCTCCACCGTCAGGCCTTCTCAATAACAGTTACCAGAACCTAGTAATATATTATATTCAAAGCGCTAAATTAGATATAATTTTTTTTTTTTTTTGGGACCAGAAGTGCTTTTCGCCCCGTATTTTAAATCTAAATTAGATATAATGACTGAAGTTCGATCCCTCAATTCCACTACTCTTAACGAAAATGTGAGATTAGTTTTCTTTAAATCTTTACCAAATATTATTGAGGGGGTGTTCAATTGAAGTTTATTTGTGGTTTAGCTGGGTGACCCTGCGATATATACATGTAGGTCCATAATGGATTTAACTGTCGTATGACCAATTTCAGTCAATCCTTTTTTCAATGTTTTCAATAATGATTATAAACTGTCAAAGAGACCATATCTATCTTAGGATTGATGTCAACAATTGTGAATTTCATTAACTAGAAATGTTTAATTTTGCCACTATCTTTCAAGCATTTTCCTCTTCCTTGTACCTTTTGAGCGTTAGGCATATGCACTATAGTTATAGGCACATTGCATGTTTGACACAATAGGGATGGGGTGGAGATGTACTCTTTTCAGGCGAAATTCGTGTGTATATTTTAAATGGGTCAACTTCCCTCGTTCACTATGACTGAGACCCCACATAATTTCTTTCCTTTCATGGTGGTATGAATGGTGTTCCTTCATTGCTTGTTTCAATAAAATTGTAATTTGTTTATTGTTAATTCTCTTTTTGAACCTATCATATCTGTGTTTGAAAATAGACGATGCTCTACCTAAGCTTGCTAAGACCACTGTGACTGAGAGAGGGACACTGAGAGGGGGAGAAATTTTTCTCAACACAAACCAATCCCGAAAATTGATGTTTAAGGAAACGGAGAAGTCTTTTTTACCTATCATATCTGTGTTATATTTTCATTGTGCAACTTTAGAACTTTCTTTGCCAATGTCTGCCTCTTCATTTTCACCCTTTCTTATGTGTCTTGGGAGTCAGCACAAAAATACTTCCCCTTTGTTCGGTTGAGGTACAGCTGTCCCAGTGACCTCTTTAAAAGCTAAGGTAATTCTTAATCACTATTACTTCATAACAGTCAGCCACTGTGAATTTTGTTTTAGGGATTAGGCTTACCTTTAAGCCTGATTCTCAGTTGGACAGGCAGGAATAGCTTATTCAATTCAAACAACTAAACAGTAATAATACTTTTTTCCATTTGAGATTGTTTTTTGACTACCTAAGTTGTGCCATCAATCATCATGTCATCAAATTGCTATACTACCTGGTTAAGTTTGTCAAACGCGATGATTTCATGAAGTTTTTAAAAGATGATAATTTACCTTTTTGAGACGAGGCAAAAGCCGTCTGGCTAGAGCCAATGGAATCATAAGTGAAAGTAAAGAACAACAAAAAAGACTTCCCAAAGGAAATTTGTCATTTACTTTTCAAGGAGTGTAACAGCTTAGCTGGAGGCTTACCCGTGTTCTTATTGACGCTACTGGTATTGTTGTTCTCGGAACCTGTGCTCCCGTTTCGATGACCCACGTCCCGCTCAGTTGTGCGGTCCGTTTCACCGTTCCCTACTCCTAATTCCAACACGCATTTAGAACATACCCATTTGCCTGAAACAAACATGTAGTGATAGGCAATGTGATAGTTGTCATAAATCAAAAGCATAAGCAGAATATTCAATCAGACGTCGGCAATCTACTCAGATTGTAAAAATTTCTAATTTGACAAATGTGTGCGAGATGAGCCTGAGAATCCAAATACTAAACACATTTGTCCCCAAGCACTGATTTAGCACAGTTTTACACCGAAACAAAAGTCAGAACCATATCACGGTGAATAAATACTATCAGTGATAGAAGCTAAAATGAGCGGTTTATAGGAAAAAAATTATGCATTGCCCACTGTTCAGTAAATATCCTTTACATCATAAAATGCGTAATGCATTGTTGCTTGGCACCAAACTAATCTGTTCAGTAACTAAGCAATGGAACTTCATAGTTCCTGGTTGTACTATTTTGATAATGCAAATGGAAATAATAAAGATTTCGATATTCGAATTGGGAATTACCTGTTGGTTTTTCTAGTACTTGTGGGTTGTGGCAGTTCATATGGTATCCTTTGTCACAAGCATCGCAGAATAGCATAGCATCCTATTGAAAGAATAGAAATACGATAACAAAAAACAACATCCACAGGTCACGATCACTGCCGTATCAAGTTGAATACATTAAATCCGTTTCCAATTCAATCATATATTACATGATATCATATGGCTCTATAATGTAAACATCAATACATTCCATCTTGGCAGTTGAGTGATTCATACATGCAGGCGTTGCTGCAGCTTGCACCAGTGTGAATCAGGGCCATATAACAGGTGCTTCTAGATGTCAGGGTCGCCAACGTAAGAAGATATAACAGATGGTCGAATACCGTAGCACGAACGCGGTCATTAATGTATGCCGTTTTCAGACTAGCATCAGATGACAAGATGGCCTTACCTTTGAGCTAAGACAAATATTACAGACAATAACTCACAGCTACATTCAAAGCTACATACCAGCCTGAGCGGAGGTCTCTTCCGACCGCCACCAGGCCGGCTCACCGTGTACAGGAGCCAGTAAAATGCTGTCCTGAGCGGCTCATTCATCACCCCATCAAGGGGCGGCAAGCCGGCCAAGCAAATGAATAATAGATAGGGTAGTGGGCACAGTGGTCGGGGCACTTACGGGGTCGCCGGAATCCTCACACACGTAGCACGTCTTGCAGTCGATGCACTGCCACGGCGAGTTGCGGGCCCGCTTGGCCAGGTCTTCGGAGTAGTCCATGCACGAGGGGTGCGCTGTGGGAAGACAACAAGCAGGGGTCACTAATCGGTGGAAGACTGGAGGAGCAGAGGTGACTCAGGAGAGGGTTGGAGACGGGGAGTCGGCGCCCGGCGCAGAGGTCAGGCCTGCCCCCGCATCGAGCCGGTACCCAGCCTGTCAGGCCCCGTCGGCCCGGCTCAATGCGGGTGGCGGGCGTGGCGGCAGCAGCGCCAGGACCTGCAGCTCCAGACGGACGTAGCTGCAGTCACCGCAGCACTCGGCTAGGTAGCGTCCGCTGCTCCACTGAGCTGCTCCCCGTTACCGTTGGGCTGTGTTGAGGACGCCGCACCGGGCCCGGACGACGGCGTCTCAACACGCACACAAGCGTCCACACACACACGTGGGGCGTCCCTGCTTAACCCGCTAGAGCCGGTGCCGTAAGTTAGACAAGGACGGTTCAGATGACCGGAGCAGGGCGACCTTAGTAAGGACAGGACAGAAGAATCCGCCTGGATGTCTGAGGGAATTCCTATCGCTGTCAACAGTCAAGACATTGGCTTGGCGTGAGATTCATAAGAACGCAGCGTATGATAAATATCGCCTGACTGACAAGGAGCAGCGGTGCCTCGCGCACTACCTGTTACCAAGGCAACCAGACGATCGTTTCGCATTAATTACACCCCCCAACGCCTACCCCACCCACTTCCCGTATCTAACCCACCACCCCAACCGCCGGTCCGAAATACCGTGTTTAGTCGTTTCCTGGAGAAGCCTACTTGTTGTGTATGTGGCTATATATAAAATCACACCGATCAGATTCAAGAGATCAGATCAAAATACATGACATGAGCATCAAATAAGATTCCAGGACATTCGGTCATCTATTCTGGTTTGCAAGCGGTATAAATGGCTTTACGCTCTAATGTGAATTTATGTTTATGATGTTTAAGGGGTCGATAAAATTAGCAACCATTCATATAAGTGCAAATTCTGTTTGTAAATCGTAATGAATGGCTTTTTCCGGCTCCCAAATTGGATGTAAACGAGGTACATTTATTTGCGACAACTCGACACCATTATATTGAGAAGGTACACTTGTCGCTGACAAAATGTGCAAATGGCAAAGATTCCTGATACCAGATTCTAACGAAGGAACACTTTTATTGCTGATAACTGTACCGTATTGACTCAACAAATCTACCCTGGGCATTTTATCACAGAGCTTAGGATGTGGCATTTGTTGCAGAGTTTAAAATATGTCTACACTTGGCAAACTTTTAAAAACTCACTTGGCTCCCGAGAAAAGTCCCCGCAGAACACACGCGTACCCTATGACTACAAGTGGCATGTCACTGGCTTGAACCTGGCTATATATACTCCTGGTATATTTCTCTCACATTTTTAGAGGCATTTGATCGGCGATAATTGTAATTAAGGACTAAAATCGAGGCAAGTTATTTCAAACAAACCGTGATGATGATGTGATTAATAGATTCTATGGCGTGATCGACGAAAACATCAGCCTTTGAGCAGCTACTATCATTTTCAGTGCCTGCTGATTACACATTCTTTCCGAACCTCACTATTCTTAAAATCGCGACGGCCGTCTAGATTACCATTCACCCAATCAGTTCCCTTGACCACAGTAACAGTATAGTTAACGTCCCTAATGGCCAGTTCACACTGTGCGTTTTTAGGTACATAGGTACGCCCAGTTACCGACTGGGCACACCCTCAGGCGCACAATGAGACAAAATACACAGTGTGAACTGCAAGTTTCCCGCTAGTCTGAGTCTCAGACTGGAGGTACCTCATATACGCCCAATCGCAAGCTTTTTTGAATATCAAACATGTTTGATAGCGCTAGTCTGAGACTGAACGTACCGATGTACCTAAAAACGCAATCGCTCCAGTCGCAAGGGCAGGTAATTCAAGCCCAGTTCACACTGTGCGACTGGGGGAATTGCAAGCAGGTACCACCAGTCGCAAGGGTACCAAGCACAAGGACAGCCTTGTAACTGGAGTTTCCTTGAAAATACAGTACACCCAGTCGCAAAGAAGCCGGTACGCAAGCTCCCCGAGTAGCACAGTGTAAACTGTGCTTGGTGAGCAGACGGGCTGAGCCACTAATTCCTAACATGAACTAATTTAGATTATAGAATTGGTAATTTCAGTGTGCGGGTCATTGTTTTCATAGCATACAAATCTTTTCCTACAGGAAATTGAATAAACTTATGTCTTACCTTTCGCCTGACAGTCCTTGCAATAGAGCAAGTCCTCGGGCCGCCCGACTCGGTTGCATTCAGAGGAGAGCAGGCAGTAGTCACATTTTGACTCTGGCTCAATGTAAGCCATGCCTTCGCCAGCGGGCCCAGCCTTTCCTGAAGTCTGCCCAGTCGCCTGTCCCATCGACTGCCCCGATGGCTTTCCCTGCAACTTCCCCACGACCGGTTCCTGGGACTGCCCCGTCCCAGAGACACACGTGGACGTAGACGTGGACGGGGACGCCAGATGAGCGTCCTTCTCGGCGTCGCTGAGGTCGGCGGTGACCTCCTCATCATCGTCATTTGTCGGCTCCGGTGTGGTGTCACACTCATGACTGCTTTGGTAGAGGTCTTCATTACTGCCCATCGAGTAGGGCCGTTTGGCCTTCTGCAAGAGGGACAACTATCCGAATGAGCATTGTGCAAGGTAACTCGTTGAAGAACATGGTGAGAACATTGCATGGTAACTTAAGGAACAATTCACCAATTAATTCATTATCTTCGTGTAATAACACAATAAGCCACAAGGTCACAATGTGATTGGGCGATTGTCCTGTCGACGTGTCAGTGCTGGCATGAGGTGTTTGTCTTAATCAGTATGGTACATGGGCAAGTTCGGCCCCTAGAATTTGACAGGAATAATTCAGGGTATTTGCGCTGCGTTACTATTTGCTCCGTTACACCTAAAGTCTAAGCTCCAGTTCCACTGACGCGACGCAATCGTTGCACACGTTTTATGGCCCCGCCAACGCCCCATTGGAGGCATTTATGACCACTATTGCAATGATCCATCGCACTCAAGAAAAAAGACACAGGGTATGCCCCACTGATGTGATGGATTTCTCGCCATTTATATTACACAAGGTTAAAGTACACAGGTATACAGCTCAAGTATATGTGGGATACTACTGCATGGAGATCCGTAGCTACTGAAAATATGATATGAATTATTTTTGGGTTAATCTCAGAAAGCAAAGCATAGTGAGATCAGTTAGCATACCAAAACGAATGGCACTTTTTCAGTGGCTCACTCCTTTCATTGAGTATTTGGCTAATGATTGTGCTGTCATCAGCCATTTCTTTTTCGATACTCCATGGGCATTGAGTATTAAGTCTATGGGGGATTCCAGAGGTGAAATAATGATCGATCTATGATAATCTCTCAGATCTCACAGCTTTTCTTGCTCTCACACCTCTTGAGACTTGGCACCCGAGTTGAAGATGTCAATTGTGGTAAATTTTGAATGCGGTTTCCCCATGTACTATAGTCCTGAGCGTTTAATATGGGTCAAATGACAATATCTAGTATAATCAAATGCGGCATTTGTAAAAGATAACATTTTCGAAAATTAAGTAGATAGAATTCAAGATAACTTCATAAAGACTACATAACAGAACTTTTCAGGCCCAAGTTTCGAAAATTGTGGTTCCATCTGCCATTTTATCAAAGAAATTTGGCCTGAGGTCATATTTCTGCTTGAATCACTGACCTTACAAATAAGCAAGAAAGACTTGACTTTCCTTCAGTCCTATCTCAGTCAATAATCAGCATAGATATATAGTAATAAATAAAGTGTGGTTTGTAGATGAACCACCACAGAATAAAATTGGCAGGATATCATTTTGATTAAATTCTATCTAGAGGTAATCATTGGCAGTTGCCAAAAATGCAATAATGCCAGAAAATCACGTTTTAGGACTCTTTGTCATCTGTCATAATGCTCCTGTATCTCAGGAAATATCTATCACAGCCTGACAATATAGGTATAATTTTAATTGTCTTGAAATTGCTAAGAAGATAAGCTGTTTATTTCTTTAGGTCATCGCAATAGATTTTTCAGTAAATCACTGTGAAGACAGGAAGGTAACATGTTTTAGTGTTTTTTACTTAACAAATTCTAATGTTCAATCTATGACAGGAAATTGTAACCATAACACATGTATATCAGATAATTACCAATAGATAGGCCCTAGTCCTAGCTTTCTAACAATGTATTTGTTTTAAAAAAGATCGCCTCGTTATTCACGACACAACAGCGATTTACACTGTTCAAGTTAGAAATTTTTTTTGAACTGCTATCAAACTCACTTACAGAACTATGAAATAACAAATCTGAATTGAACGAACAGAATTATTAATCCCAGGGGGAACTTCAACTTTATTTTTTTCTCATATCATCTATAAAGCAATCTTATGAAATCTTAGAGATCTTAACAATTTTTGATCCTGTGCACCGATCCATAAAAGCGATCCGGATCCCTAAAAGCGATCCCAAATGCACTTCAGTAACCATTGTGAATCCACAAATAATCTGATCCCTGAAGAAGGTATTAAAATACCGAAACATGTCGGAATATTACACCAAACACTGATGTCTCCTTATAATTTCTACTTAAGAAGATCAGTCAAGACTGGTTTAGAGGGAATATCTTGTCAAGTTAAATTAGAAAAAAACTTGTTTTTTTTGTCCCATATTAAACGCTCAGGACTATAGTGGTAGGCACTCTCATAGGCAGCGAGCCGTTTGTTTGTTTGTTTGTTAGGGTAGTTTAACGTCCAATTTGTTCTATTTGACTTCAGCGAGCGGTGATATGCACGGCCGATATCCGAAAAAGAAAAAGGCCGAACATTTCATGCACGCCCATGACAAACCCGTGTTTGATATCTTGGTCATTGTGTCCTAAAATTGGATTACATTAAGAAGTGCAGAATTCTGTACCATATAAGTAACTCACTAACTATTTAGATTTTTACAAATATACAAATTCTGCCTAAGATTGCGACAGATTGCCCCATTTGTCTATTTATTACTGGGGAAGGCCCATGGACCCTCCCCCCCTCCAAAAACAAAGAAGAAAACGACATACAAAAAGAAAAGAGAGGAACCCTTATCGCATTCTGCCCCTTTCGGCCTACGCTTTTGGATGCGCACCCTATTTCTCCTGAATACTGGAGAACTCAACCCGTAATGAACTCGACCCGTTTTAAGAACTCGACCCGTTTGAAATCTTCCCTACTCAAGTATCTCAACTGTGAATAAATGTTATATTTAGTAGTAAGTATGTTATCTTGACCTCAAATTTGGTCTCCTCTGGAGAAGAAAACAAACAGAAAACCATTTCTTAATCCCTATCCCTAACCTTATCCCTTACCCTATCCCTAACCTTATCCATAATCCTAACCTTATCCCTAACCCTAACCCCATCCCTAACTATAACCCTATCCCTAACCCAATCCCGTTATTTTCGTTATGCACTGGTTTATTAGTCTAAAAGCTAACTTATCAGACATTATCGTAAAACTGGATGAGTTTTAATCTTGGCCACCGTACGCCATGACTGGAGTTTGGCATAGTGATTTCACGAGGCGAAGCCGAGTGAAGTCCATAGCCATAACTCCAGGAGTGGCATGCGGTGGCCAAGATTAAAACGAATCAGGTTTTGATTTTATCGTACCCCGTCTCCTCGATTTTGGAAAATTACATGATAATAATTCTGTATGCCACTAGTGGCATATAAAACTCCGTATGCCAGTCAGTGTGGCATACGGAAACTCAATGTTGAGCCTATGGGATTTTATATTAGGGGTAGGATAATTAGTTGTATATGGAAATGTCTTATTCATAAGTATCTGGAACGGGTCGAGTTCTCCAATCGATTTCTCGAAAACGGGTCGAGTTCTCATAACAACTACGGGTCGAGTTCTCCAGTAAGCTCTCTCCTATCCTGCCAACACTGTGGTGATACAGGTTGTCTGACAGGTTACTCATCCCGAAACGAACTTTAATTGACAGGAGAACTCGACCCTTTTTGGAGAACTCGACCCGCGAACTCGACCCGTAAATTTGAAAAGAGAACTCGACCCGTTTTTGGAGAACTCGACCCATGATTTATCGGATTGTAGTAGGCTGGTAGTAGTGATAAATTCGATCAAAAGATCGGTTTATATCTTGGGAAAGTTTGTGTTGAAACATTCCACATATTGTGCTGGTAGTACTGGTAAACTCGATCAAAAGATCTGTTTATATCTTTGGAATAAATCGGCTGAATTGTATTATTGACTTGTAGTTTATCAGTTTAAAGGGGTAGTGTTAAGGTTATGGAGTGTAGGGGACAGTGACTCTAATAGGCTTAGGGCTAGTGTTACGGCTAGGGTTAGGGTTAGGGTTAGAGTAAGGGATAGGGTTAAGGGATATCACACCCTTTGCGACTTTTTCCGTTTTTAAGATAAAAGTAGGCGCAAAAACTCCCCTTGCAATATTTTTCAAGCAAAATCTCAAGGTATGCATGGTTTTCCTTAAAATATTGTACCATCCACTTTTCACCCCCTTTTCCCACCTGCTGAGAGCTGTCGCCGACTTTTCCTTGAGATTTGTCCCTTTTAGACCCCACCTCCCAAAATCTGAAGCCAAGATAATATAAATAGTAATAATACTTCCAAAGTATTCTAGTTCATATATATCCATATTTGCATCTATAAGATACTCAAGTTCAGTGCCGGAAAAACGGGTTGAGTTCGTTGCGAGTCGAGTTCCGCTTACAGGTTGAGTTTGTTGTGGGTCGAGTTCTCCAGTATTTGTCTGACAAGGGGAGGAGTTCTCTACTCATGTATATATGTACATAGAAAGTGCACCGCACCTATGCAACGAATTCATTGCAAATCATGCAGGGATGTCAGTTGGAATCATGAGAAAAAAAGTATTGTTTTTGGTTCGGAATTTACTGCCTCAGAGAGACCGAAAAAACATGGAGGACACATTGTTAATGGTCATAGAATGGGGGTGGGATGTGCGAGGAGGTTTGAACCACTGTTTATTGGTGTGACTGAAACCCAATTTATTCTCTCTTTGTTTAACACAACGAATACTGTAATGGATACCGGAGCACCAGAACCGCAGTAGTGGCTCCGGACTTCTCCAGGGCTCTCGCGGGGCTTCCCAAGAGACCGTTAGACAATGACGTCAAAAGTTGGGAGTTGTACAAAACGACGCGCGCTATACCAGTCTGAGATTCTGGCTGTGCCAGCCATAAGGTGAGGACACCAGCATAGGGCTCTGCACTAACTCTACCATTTTTTAAGGCAGATCAGGTAGGATTATTGCTTGTACCTGTATTATTGTTAAAATGTAACGTGTTGAACGCTTGGGCACTTTAATTCACCGTGTTGTTGTCATCCATAAGTGATTAGTGCGATGCGAAGGACGATGCCGTTTTTAATTACAATCAACCAGCGCATATTAGCTTCACTTGTGTAGCACTAGTACAGCCGGGCCTGAACGCTAACTTCGATGAGATAGGACCTATTCAGCCACGTCAACCCTTCAGTTACTTTTAACGTATACAGAGTATAACGGCGATAACATGCAATTCCAATGAAACTTCAATATAACACACTCGGTTATAACATGCACTCGGTTACAACACAGTAAGTTCCCTGGTCCAAATTATTGCCTATACGTTTCTTTAGTGCAGAAACAGGGTTATCACTAAATTATTCCTGAGCAAAACTGAGATACAACCATGTAATCATCAGCCATCTCATCTGTCAATCCTTCAACAATTCCGTTTTGCGCAATGGATCCCTATGGTGGGTTAAGTGTCGAGTCCGGCAGATTACGGCTAAGAACCTGTGACTGCAGACCTCTAGAACGCACACAGGAAAAGGTATCATACCGTAAGGGGGAACGGCCTGATCTGGAGCTCCTGGTACCAGGCTTCTTGAGAAGGCAGGGCCATCCCAGGCATTGCCCCATGGCATCAGTGAGTGGTAATTGTAATTTCCTATATTTTGGGCACTGGCAAGAGTATGCCAACCATATTTTTTGCTTGAAAAAGAAAAAACTGGACTGGGGAATTGTTCCGATATGTTGACACCTGTCTATATATCGCCACCATTATCAAGGCATCCTATATCCTGATATTTGATACTTGTCTCAACTCTTCAATTAACTCTCGTTCTGACATCTGTCCTCATATCATAAGTACACTTGACATGCTGATAATTTTCTTGATATTGTGACACTTGTCTTGCTCTCTGCGCTCCTATGAGACTTTGCGCGCCTAACACTCTGCCTTCTTCTCTTGAGGCACTCTTCTGCACCAGGTTTTATACTACAAGAATACCATTAGTTCAGGGGTGTATTCAACCTTTCATCCCCTGTCTCCATATTCTTAGAGAGGATACTTGGCACCACATAGATTGTGAAGATCTCTTATCAAGCAATGATACAAGGCACTGTATTTTAGTTGATAACACAACACTTTAATATACCTTGACAGTAAAATGAATAATTTATTCTTTGGATGCGCAACAAAGCAGACTTATCAAGCAATGGTCCGAAGAACCTTTATACGTGATTTCACAGTACTTTATTATATGTTAACAGAAGCAATGGATAGAGTGGTACAGCTATATCGAGTGGTGGCGCTCTCTAGCATTAGCATGACATTGAGACGATGGCACTTACAACCTACAGAGAATAGATGGGGTATGTGCATTTAAGAGGGCAGTTAAACCATTATTACCGCTTTAACGAGACATACTTGATAAATACGACGATATTTCACTGCATCTACATCGCGCACCACGCACACATAAGACATAAATATTGGTTTTGCATCTTTTTCTTTTTCCCCCCCTTATATTTCTATGTAAAATTGTATCAATCCATTAATTACAACAAATTGTTATTATTAAACACAACCATGTAACTACCATTGGAAGAACTGGCTTGTAGACCAGAAATGGATTTGTTCAATAAAAAAGGTGAGTATAACTGACAATAAAGTCTGTGCTCTCCAAAAAGAGCCCTATCTTTTCCCATTGATGTTAGGTGTTAGCTATGCATCCGAAGTAGTTTGTTTGATAGCTGCCCAATGGTTTCAGGGATTTCGGGGATTCTCTTCCATGCATAATCTATTGGTAGCTCGTCAGGGAAAACCCTACAGATCATGAGGGTAATAATGCAACTATTCTGACATCCCTGTAGGTTAAGCCATTAAGTCAACGACACGTTATTCCCGACACTTACCAAACCAATGCTTGGACTGAATCGGTGTTGTTAGTTTGATGTAAGATACCCTCAGACAGTGACCCCATCGAGATCGAGAAACCTTTAATGCTTGTTCCACCAGGCTGGTCAACATGTCAACACCAAGACTCTTTTGCTGCAGTCTACAGTTGTTGACCGGGTTCCTGACAGTACTTATATAGAACGTCCTGACCATGCTGTACAAGCTACAAAACAAGATGATAATCTATGGTGCATCCGGGATGAGGCGTTTACGCCGAGTTCCGTACAAACCATAAATAATTATCGATTTATTTTTATTTTTGTGTGTGCATCGGTTGGGGTTAGAAGTGTTCATGCCACGTTTTCTAAATCATAAATAATTATCGAGTTTTGAGGTTTGTACAAGCATCGTAGCTCATTTACTGTATTCACGAAATTAAGAAAAATCATTAATTTGATTTGGCTTAACAACTTATATTTTAATAAACGTGCTCTAAGGTGAGTAGGAATAAACGTTTACACTGTTTCGTACAGTATTTTTATGTTGAATGGCAAAACGGTGCACATTTTCAGTATATACGGCATGGGTATGTAGTAAAGTGAAACAGCGCTACTTGGTTGACGTTGGCCAATGACAAGTCTGGGGCCGTATACCGCATTTCAGATGTTGATTAATTGCCATTAGCCATTGACTGGTTAGGGTGATTTCACTGCATCAATAGGAACCAGGGTAGCAACCGTTGACTACATAAATGCAATGACAAAATATCTACATCAATGATAATCTTTTTTCACAATTCACTCAGAAATATGAAGGTTTGATCAGGTGAAAGTGAAATCTGTATGCGTCGATAGCTACCTCGGTGAATTCTAATACAAAATAAAGCGGACCAAATTCTTAAAGACCAAGTTGTTATTACTTCATTTAGTCTTTGGATGAAAACTTATCACATTTAATAAGTATGTTGCGAAACGGTTCGCTTACAGCCGTAGTTCGTCACACTACATGTGCCCTGTATTTATATTCCACAAAAGGTCTGCCCTGCCCGGCAGTAGCTATATACTGGATGGGATAAGGGGAGTATAAGGGATCAAACAAATACCGTAACAAGCGGTTATGTGCACGGGGCATTGGACATTTCCTGTCAAACGGGCACAGACAAAATATTTGGACATGGAAGCGATACCTAGATATACAGTTTGGGGTGCACTGATGTGATGGGCAACCTTACCGAACGTGAGAGGGAAGAGAGGCCGTGCATACGTGGCCATCCCAATATAACATGTACAATCACGGACCCGTTTTTAGACGGGATAATCGTTAAAAGCGACCGTTTTGAGGCCATAGGCTAATTATCATACATTTGGCGATAACAATCCTTCAACACTTCCGTTTTGCGCTGTGGATCCCTATGGTAGGTTGAGTGTAGAGTCCGGCAGATTACGGCTGAGAACCTGTGACTCCAGACCTCTAGAACGCCAATTGTAGTTGTATTCATCTTGAAGACCGTCTTTAATCTTTTATAATTCCTATTAATAATTATCCCGTCTAAAAAAACACGGGTCCCAATCCAATACCTTCCAATTGAACCCAATCCCCGACCACAAACTTTATATGTATTTACTATACCCTCCAAAAATGTTTACAAAGGGACATATACCAATAAATCTCCAAGAAAATGTGAGGTATATACATAGAGAGAACAATTTCTAATCGCTTAGCTATATCGAGCACAGAGGATTTGGTTTACATTGTATGAGGCTTCTTATGGCTGGACACATGAGCACCCAAGACGGTGCTCTGCTAGGTTAAATAGACGGCTGGATAGCTGTCCGATTCACGTGTATAACAAAGCCCCATGGCGAAGCAACGATTACGTGGACCGAATCACATAACAGACCACTTTTCTTCCCAAGTGGAACCCCTCCCTTCGAGTACATGTTAGAGCCATGGGTTTGGGGGGAAAAGATAAACAAAATCTAGAAAAATAGTGCCGGTAGTTTGGGGGCCTGCGCTAGCTTAGTCTCTGCCCCAACCCAAAGCCTGTTCCCTGGGTATACATCCACTAAGGACAGGGGAGACCAGCGAACATTTCAGATTCAAAACAAGGCAACTGTCGACAGTTATACAAGTCAAACAACTCATATATCATGAGTATGGAAATATGGAAGTTGTTAAAGGAGCTTCACAGACAATCCAACTGTTTCTTTTTCAGACCATTTTATAAGGTGAATCCACAGTTGATTAGACTGCCCCCTCAATTGACAGGGATGTCAGTTGGGGTCAGGGTAAAAAGTGGAAATATTTTTCATGTGGATTTTTTCTGCCTCAACGAGACAGAAAACTTGGATATTATGTCCTTGTTGGCTATGGCATGGGGCTGAGGGTCTGTGGGGAGGTTCAAACCACTGTTCTATTGGTGTAAATGAGGCCAAATCAATATTATCTTTGTTTTACATTAGGAAAAGCAATTACCTAAACTGAATATGGAAAAGTGGATTTCCACGGAAAAGTGGAAAACTGACATCTCTGAATTGAGCACATGTGTTATGTTTACAAACAAAACCCTGCAACACATGAGGTGCTTTCCACTGTAGAAAGTAATCCAAGAGACTGTGTCTGGTTTGAAATAAATGATAACAGAAATGAGAGTATTCTATTTACCATATAAATATGTTCATTTCTATTTACAAGTAGAACACAAAATACCCCCAAAACCCCTCAGAATTTGGGATATTTCAAAAACTGGCGTAGGGGCCAGATTTGAGCCCAAACAGACAGGTTGGGGCAGAGATATAAGGGGCCACAGGAAGTAGAGCGCAAGATCTCTGCTGGGAGAGTGCAATTTCAGCTCTTGTGATTTTCTGATCTAAGCTACGAGCTAGAATGGCGATTTTTTATGTCGTCAACTTTACAGCAATCCAACCATTTTTCATTTTTACCAACCCCATCCCCTAATATTCTAATTGAATTCAAGTATGACCCTTGGGATATCCAAGAGCCCGGAAAATCCTATGGGGTCATCCATACTGTTCGTACACAAAATTTCTGAAATTCTGGACCCCCCACCCCCTCCCAATCTTGTAAGCAATAGAACAAGGAGGGAGCATACACAAAATAACCAAAATCTTTGACACTCCCACCCCCCTCAGTGCATACGAACTTTATGGATGGCTCCTATGTCTCATATCTAGTTGCAAATTTTGGTCGAGAAGTTTGGCCACAAACGAAGAGTGATATGGCTTACGGGTGAACCACATGTTCAAATCATCACTTCATCAGAAACTATTTATGTTTACAATAACACATATGATGGTGATGTATTTGGGTATGGTCTTGCCCTGCCCCAAGATTCCCAAACCTGTAATACCTTGCAATATCCTAGACCTGGATGGTTCCTATTTATACAATGTACCCCCCCCCCCCCCCTTCAGCTCAGTTTACTATTCCTTCAATACCTAAATCAAGAGGACTGTGAACCTGGAGAGGCACCAGTCACACCCTGCAAGTTGTACCCAACGATGTACGGAGCGATGTCTGTGTAAACCATGCCAACTACCAGAATCCCATCCTCTCCCTGCGTGACCGGGGTGGATCCAGGAAATCGATCCACCCAGAAATCTACCGGGATTTCAAGCCCCGGTAAGGTCTTCACATTTTACGAACCAGTATAAAAATTCTCAGATAATTAGAAGCGCATTCAATGGAAGAACAATCAGGGGCCTCTGAACAGCATGGACAAATACTACAGTTCTTATAAATCCAATCATAGCATCATAAGTCTTCGTTAGAGTAAATGTTTGAGGACAAGGTAAGTTGTAGCTGTAAGTTCCCCATTACATCATTTTCCAATTGGCGAAACAAACAGCTTTCTGCATGAGCTCTCGTGTATTTTAGGTAAAATATACAAGTACTTATTATTACATGCCTGTGAGCGAACGTCTATCAAATACTACCCGCTGCTAGGGGTGCAGTAATAACAGGGAGGTCAGTTGGGGTCAGAAAAAAACAAGGAAATATTTCCCTGGCAATACAGGGTTAGACATCAAATCTATATATACACCCAAAAGACCTAAAATATAGTAGATTCAAATAACATTTCCACTACGGAACATGGGTCTGGAGGCAGGTTAATTGGGGAATTTATGAGTCATGGTTGATTTGAGTATTTTCTAATTGTTATGTCCATTTTACACAAGAAAAAAGAATATCTTATTCCAAAAATGAAAACACGGAATTCCGCGGAAACAAGGAAAACTGACATCCCTGGTAATAATAATGTCCGTGCCCGCTGTGACTTGGACTTAATAAGTAATTAATAAGTTCTCGGCCAGTCGTCGATTTTATACTGCTTTCCGCCTATGGCGTCAGGCTGTATGAAATCGACGCTTGACCTAGAACAGGAACCATTTCATCCACAGTTAAGACGTTTCCTAATAATCTCATAGGTCACGAAACATTTGCAGCTTAAAAGGTTAAATATGAATTTCGTCTGAATTCAAAAGGCTCTTCGATAGTGCACACTCAGTAGAATACATCCATTACATCATGTTGTGCCTTGTAATGACATGTAATCGGTTATTATTTTGAAGTGAGCTCTACGATTCTAAGGTACTTGGAATGGCTCTCATAAAGCTCATCTCTAATATTCTCTAGTTACTCTAATATTCTGGCGACCTCCACTCCTTGCTAAAAAGAGTTAGCAGCGGGGTCGAAAGTATTTTTAGCTTTCAATTTGCTACCTTACTAAATTCCTCATTTTCACTACAGGTGACGGAGAGTTGGGGATTCTGCATTGCTTCCTTTAAAACCTTCAGTTTCTGATCCTTGAACTGTTAATTTCAGGAGATATTACTTATCTGGTAATCGAAAATAGTTGTTACTGAACACAACATTTGTTACTGAACCCAGGGTACTCTGTATAGTAGGCTGATTTTATGTTTCTTTTGAATTTCAGGTAAATTCACAAGACAGTCCGTATAGAAATGATGGGAGGATGAATCACTAACCAATCACAAGTCCAAATGTTTGGTTCAGAGACTTTTAATTAATATTTCTTTTAAAACAAACAGTCCCACCCCTTGAATTAATGTTGCATCGCCCCAACCCTTTTGACATAAATTTAGAGATCTCGATCCCCACTTCAGAAAGTATCGTTTTCAAGACCGTGCCTTGTATTATCTGGCAAAGCTACCTTGATGTACTTTGGCAATTAATTCTGATGAAGAATGCATCCGGTTTTACACTTATTGCAAACTTCCGATTTTCGCTCTACATAGTTTGCAGGCAATATTGATCGGAAGCACCTGCACACGCTGTTCATTTCACTGCACTGTGATCAACACGGCACGGGAGGCGGACTGGCGCCGCATTGATCAAGTCTTACTCCTGGCAAAGCCCGATGGCTGCCATGTAGACGCACAGACGCCATGAGTGCTGGCCGGTATCGTGACCATGGCAGAAACGTCGGCAAGGCGAGGCAGATATCGCCGAGTTCGGGTCCAAAGTCCCGTCTCTGGCATACACCAGACACAGAAACCTGAAGGCAGCGCTCGGGACATCTACGATGTACCACGAACCTACAAGCAGTATTAGTACTAAAAATCCTTATAGAGGGTGATATGAAGCGATTTTCTAAGGAAGTATGATGTAAACTATTACTTTCACATAGCTAAGCTTTTGCGGTATATAACAGCTGGCTTAATTATATCCCGCATAATCACTATTACTAAAACAGAATTGAGTGTAATGACCAAGAACCACGACTTATGAAAACAAACATTTTCCATGATAGCAATCGATATGCAACTGACATTGGATTCATGTAGAGAAATGGATACTTTATATTGAAGGCAGAAACATATAAATTCATTGCTCCTGATTAAGTAAGTATGGACTGGGGTGCATCTACTACATACAGCCAAGTCATTCAGACGCTTTGTTGTATGCGCCTCATACATTTCAGGGCCACTAGGATGCTACCAGCAGAAGGTTCTCGTCGGATAGACATTCATGGACTAGCCCCACCACTATCTTTTCACTAGCGTTTCAATGGGATTGGATAAAAGTGTGTATGCATTACATGACTGCGCCTAATTAATTTCTTAAATGGTCTTTAATAAGGATTAAATGAGATCTAAGTAGGCTTGCCTCCTTCATTATACACTATTATCACAATAATGATAACTTACCAAGCGCTTCCCTACTTATCACCTTTTTTACTGCATGTTACATTATAGTTTGTAGTTAATCAGTTTCCCGATGATAACATCGAGCTGTAATTTTGTAAAACCACACATTCAATCATTTCATTTATGCGATCTAGTAATATTGAGTCACAATGGAGGAATTGATTGGTGGTTAATTGTAAATTGACTTTAATTTACGCCGAAATTGCCCTTCCCCTTTTTCAACACCAACGGACTCAGTCGATTAATCGAACACTCAACAGGGACCATGTGATACACTACGTCACAGCCCGTGACCCGGACTCACACCTGTTCCTCTCGGTTTTCCAAACCCTACGGACGTGTAAAAAGTTCTCTCGTCTCTCCACTTACAATACCTACAATATCTAAAACGTAGAAAAAGGACTAGGTCAAACATGACGCGCAGACAGCCCATGTCACTCAAGAAGAAGAAAAAAGTTCTGGCCAAGTACCTTAATACCCAAAAGGAAGATTTGTAAGAAAACGAAGGAACAGAAGAGTTCCAAGATGGCGGCTCGCACGATGAACAAGCACCGGCTACGCAGGCGAAAGCAAAGAAGGTTACCGCCCGGGAGAACGCTACAGCTATTGACGCAGTAGCCTCACGTGTGGACCAGATGGACTCTAGACTTGAGGGAATAGCAGGCATGTTGTCCACTCTAGTTAACGAGAGAACGACTCCTGCAAGCCCAGCGTTGGCCTGCCCACGCTACAGCGGGCGGGACACACGGCACTGTGCGTCACCGACCGACCGTGACGACGCAAGAAGAGGCATGGCCGCCTCTGGAGTATACCACCACCCACACCATCGGTCCCGCGTCCTGACCCCTACCTACCCAGAACGCATGGGAGACATGGACAGTCAGGACGATGCAGCAGACAGAGTCGCCAGGGCAGTGAGGGAGGCCCTTCGCCCTGACATAAAAGGTATGAAAACAATGCCCCATCATTACGTTTTTCGCGGCCCAAAGCGCTCTAAGACTACAGTGGATGACCTCTCCATCGCAGAGTACGTTTTTGGTTTCATGCAACTCATGAAAGAGACGTGTGACGAAGAAACCAGAGCAGCCATGAATGATCACTTAGAAACGATTGCTGATGATGCTAGGACATATCAGTGGTCGAGTGTAAGAGCGTTTTCAGAAGAAGTGTGCCACCGAGTCAGTGAAGGAAAGCTCGCTTGGACAAGTACTTATGACATAGATCGCCTGCAGATGAGACTAGCTCACGTACAAGGTAGCGCTACCCACCAGCACCCACAACGAGGAAGGGACGCGGGCAGACAACAGGGCGGCGGGTTGGAGATGTCGGCGCAAGTCAGCAAGGCAAGACCAGGACCACCCTGCCAACTGTATCAGAAAGACCAGTGCCCCGAGGCGACCCACCATGTCGTGTCAGGTGTGAGAAAGCTCCATATCTGCGCGGCCTGCCTCACGCACAAGGCTGGGATGTATCAACACAGTCAAGCACAGTGCAGATCGGCAAAGCCACAAGTCCCGGGGTTTGGGCAGTGAACCGGGAAAAACGGAAGAGCTACAAGACACGATATATATACAACTCCACCTACAGAAATGTGAGTAGAAAGGAACGGGCAAACCGGTCCATACATAAACCTGCTCCTAATGTGTTATGCGTTCATTCGTCTAAATGTAGCTCAAACACACGTGCTGAACCAGACCGTGACGATGTAAACAACAACATGACCTCCCCTGAGGTCAGAGGTCATGACCTGCATGTCAACAAAGGTGTCCCTGCAGAGTGTGTTCTGCCCGGCCCTAGTGCGGACAATGCGGACGTTGTGTTTTTGTCAGCTGGTCCGGGAAGCATGCATCTTGTACCTGCAGCTCATCACCACACGGATTATTCTGTTTCAACTACTTCTGATCATGTCTCTGGAGTTGATGAGATGTCTGTGATTAAAAAATGTTCGCGCCTCTCAGAGTTGGCGGAAGTCGGCGTGGCAGGCGCGGCTTGCCGGCTGGGGCCGATGTTCCCTCCACCCAGCCGAAGCCGTTTCTCCATCTCATCCATCGCCCCGTACCCAGGAGTTATATCACTGGAGGACGCCGTGGAGAAGGTGTCGCGGACACAGGCCGGCCCGACTACTAGCACCCAGACTCGACCCGCAAAGGAGGAATCAAGGCTTCCGATCATGGACGACATAACAGACGCGAACGCGGCTGGCCCCCTGGAGGGCGGAACCCGCGTGAGACGCCTGCACCCTAAGCAGTATAGGGAAATGGTTTTGTGTACTTGGCCCACTGCGACCCTCGGCGCCAGATGCGAAGCTGTTGACCACATGGAGATATATCGAAAGGTTCTATCAACGGGCCTACCCAACTATCTCTATGCCCGGGTTGACATACCTTCGCAAATGAACTGCGACGCGTGGGACCGAGCACTTGAGGCGTACCACAACAGGGACGTCTATCTGTACTTACGATACGGATGGCCCTCGTCTTATTCCGCATCCGAGCTCCCCACTCCAACCCACCAGAATCATGCTTCTGCTAGAAACTATACGACCCAAGTTTCTAATTTCATCGCCAAGGAGACGTCACCTAAGGCCATGTTAGGGCCTTTTAGTGCTCCACCTTTCCAACTGTGGACCCAGATTAGCCCGCTGCTAACTCGCCCCAAGCCCGGAGACACGGACGTGATCATGGATCTTAGCTTTCCACGGGGATCCAGTGTAAACGACAGTATTGGAAAGCATTTCTTCCAAGGACGGGAACTCACTTATACACTCCCCACGATCACGGATCTAGCCAGTTACGTCGTCAGTTACCGGCAACTTCGGGTTGACCCGTTCGACTACCCCCTGCTGGGACTGAAACATCTGGGAAAAACCTACATAGACATTTGCCCCTCGTTCGGCTGTAGATTTTCTGGGAGCGCACAACAACGAGTTTCTAACGGTATCTGTTGGATCATGGCAAGGCGCTTCGGGGCTAGTCTCCTGGCTTACGTCGATGATTTCGTTGCAGTACACGACGACTTCAACGACGCTGCACGCGCATTCGAAGGCTTCGAGGAGACCTGCGGTGAGCTCGGAGCCGAACTCGCACAAGAAAAATCAGTGTACCCAACTACTAAGTTGGAGTGGTTAGGCTTCTCTATAGATACCATCGCAATGGAAATCACTATCCCATCTCAAAAGCTTGAAGACGTGATACGGGAGTGTGATCTATGGCAGACCAGGTCACATGCGACGAGACGACAGCTTCAGAGCCTGTGTGGTCGTCTGAACCACATCGGGCAGTGTATAGTCCCAGCGCGAAGGTACATGTCCCGCATCCTGGACTGCCTGCGACGGGCAAATCAATCAGACTTAGTCGAAATTGATGAAGAATGCAGGAGAGATATCCGCTGGTTCCAGGACTACGCTCGTGAGACCAATGGTAAACAGTTGATGACCGCAGAGCGCCCGATGGTGCGGATGGAGTGCGACGCATGTCCCGCCGGTGTCGGTGCATTTTGCCAGGCATCGGGTGGTTACTATAGCATCCCTCTTCCTGACGAGTACCGGTCTCAGCATCACATCTCCCAGATCGAAGCGATGAACTGTGTCTTGGCAATCAAGACGCTAATTCCCGATGACGTCAGAGGCTACAGGATAAATGTGATAACTGACAATATCGCAGCTATGTTTTCTCTTAATTCTGGTAAAACCAGAGATCCCGTCCTCGCGGCATGTGCACGCGAGGTCGCGCTCCTGGAAGCTTTGTATGATGTGGAAATAAAAATCATACATGAGCCTGGAGATACCCTAGTGTTGGCTGATGCTTTATCGAGAGCTCCTATTGATAGAGAAAAAGCTATGTTATCTGCTAAACTAGTACACGAGTTGAATCTTGTTTGGAAAAATCCTGTAAGTCTCAAATACATCCTCTCGCCGACATAGATCTCACAAGTGGTTTCGTCTTTTCCAGAAGCCAACCCAGACCTCGCCCGACAGCTGATGATCTCGTTGGGCGCAGCTCTCTCCACCGGCACGTCCGAGAACAGACGACGCCAGGCCGAAACATATGTCGGATTTATGATAAGGAACGGATATGACCATCAGTCCCCCACCCCCACTCAGGCGGCGCTATTCACCCAGTTTTTGGCCAACTCGTTTAAGAGTACGTCCTCGGTCCGAAACTACCTCTCCGGAGCCAAGAACTATCTACGCGCATTGGGGTTAGCGTTGGACGTCTTCTCCTCGGCTATCGCTACGCAAGCACTTCGCGGTAACGAGAGACTGTCTACTCATCAGCCCACTCCGGCCCCGCCTCTGCCCATGCACGTCTTCAAGGCCCTGTGTCGTGCCCTGATGCATGCTGGCCCGGGGGCCCTGCCTGTCCGCGCCATCGTCCTGCTGGGGTTCGTCACACTTCTCCGCCAATCAAACCTCGTGACAACCTTAGGCCCTGGTGGGACCGGGCACACCCTTAAACGCCGGGACATAGTTACCACTAAAAAAGGACAGCAAATTACGGTCTCCTCGACCAAGACGACGGCCGGCCCTCACGGGGCTTTCAGCGTATCGGTGCTCCGCGCGCCGGGGGACTGCTGCCCAGTCGCCGCTTGGCAGGAATACGTGAGGCAATACCCGGCGCGTCCTTGGGACCCAGCCTTCGTGGATTCATCCGGGAAGCTGATCCGACCAGACACGGCTCACCGCATATGCAGGACGGCCCTCAGCGCCCTTGGTTTCGCTCGGGCTGACTCGTTCACACTACACAGCTTACGCAGGACCGGGGCCCGCCAGGCGGCCACAACCAGGGTGCCCGAAGCCCAGCTAATGGAGCATGGCGCCTGGGCATCTGTCTCTGGCCTGAGGGCCTACGTCCCGAGATCCGTGTCCACGGTCGCAGTCAAAGCTCTAACCTCCTCTTTGGCTTCTTAAAACAGAACTGCATTTTATCTGTACTTCTACCTCTGTGATAAAATGTCTTTTAATAATGTTCTTAGAATAAAACATTATTTATTGGCACTTCCGGCTTGTTAATTGGTGGTTATTTGTAAATTGACTTTAATTTACGCCGAAGTTGCCCTTCCCCTTTTTCAACACCAACGGACTCAGTCGATTAATCGAACACTCAACAGGGACCCATGTGATACACTACGTCACAGCCCGTGACCCGGACTCACACCTGTTCCTCTCGGTTTTCCAAACCCTACGGACGTGTAAAAAGTTCCCACCCACCACACCCTGTCATATTTTACATTTTACTATTTTATGATCAATGTTTTATCAAGTATCTTTTTATAGCTTCTTAAAACAGAACTGCATTTTATCTGTACTTCTACCTCTGTGATAAAATGTCTTTTAATAATGTTCTTAGAATAAAACATTATTTATTGGCACTTCCGGCTTGTTAATTAAGGGTAACTCGTCACATTTTGTATCGGATCTGTAAAAAAAATTCTTTCATCCAAATCTATTTTTGTGCGAAATAAACCAGAATTATGTGACAGCATAAAATCATATTAAATATTGTGGACATGACTTCAAGTGCATCGCTATCTAAGGGGTGGGGGCGAGCTACCTAAGGAGACCGAGCTTCGAATATAGATATAAATAGTTTTCAGAAGTAACAGGATTCCCTGGTCTGGCATCCAAGTTTAATATATCGATTTGTATCTTTTAAGCCCATAAGACATCAACATTTGTTCCTGATTCATCCCAACCATCGGCTCAGTGAGAATAGGTAATTATCCGATTACTTACCTTTGGTAGAAGTATGAAGGAGAATTAAGGTTCTTGCGAGCCTAGGGACACTTTTGAGTGCCCTAGGTGACCAGGGAGATAGCAACGCGTAGTAATCCAGTCGTAAGAGTGCGTATACCAGGAATAATTAACATATTTGGGGAAAAAATTTATTTTCTAGCTAGGGATTTTTTTTTTTTTTTTTTTTTATATATGTGGCTGAATGGGGTTGGTTGGTGGGTCCCTGGTCACCTAGGGCACTCAAAAGTGTCCCTAGGCTCGCAAGAACCTTAATTCTCCTTCATACTTCTACCAAAGGTAAGTAATCGGATAATTACCTATTCTTACTCGCACTAGGGACTACTTTCTTCGTAGCCCTAGTCGACCTGGGAGATATTTAAAGCCACTTAATGAATTTTTTCCCCTTTTTTTTTTTTCCCCTTTTTTTTTTTTTTTTTTTTTCATATATTTGACATAAGGCGGTTTTTTGTTATGCTTTTATTAAGTAAAATGCATCATCCTTTGTCAACAAGGTACATAAAGGGCACCAATACCTTGTTTTACATAATGGTATGTCACCATACAATGGTATGCTAAATACAGGTAATAACCCTCTTTCTTTTGTTGAAGGTTATTACTTACACAGGTATTAAGGATACTACATGAGATCATTTATCCTTATATCATTGCTGCTTTAGTGGTAATCATCATTATCACATATTGATGATTGAGTATTCTTGTATAATGTCACTTTTTTAATATCAAAAATTGACATATATGGTATATAAATGGTAAGGAAGCGATTCTTACCAATACAAAAGTATAAAAAATATCTAAGTGTTTTGTTTCTCTTCTATATTGAGACAATTCACTTGTATCTGTCATGTTCATTGAGAAATAATATTCTCATGGTTAAGTAGTATTGGCCTAGCTAAGGGCTTAGCCTATCACAATCATTGTATCACCATTACCTCCTTATTGTCCATTTGGGACATATAAGGCTTAATCACAATATCACCATTATCTCCTTTTATACCATTTGGGTATATTAAAGGGACGACTCATAGGTATTCATGATTGACCTAGTGGAATCTCTTAGAACTATGCTATTATAGATAAAATCACTGCATATTTTCTAAAATCGCATTTCCTACTGTTGTGTTCTTCTTTGGTTCTATAGGCTTTTTATAGTGCCTTGCCATTGTTTTTTCGTTTTTCCAAGAACCGTACGTTAATAGCACGTTAGTGTCTATTCCCAGACTCGCTGCTGCTGATGTTCCTGCTCCTCTTGTAGAGTGTGCAGAATATTTAGCTGTATTAATGCCTGCCGATTTTAATATTTTTAAGACATATCTGGAAATCGTATCCCGATGTACTGGTTTGTGTGGTTTTCTATAGGAAATGATTAATGTCTGATCTTTCCTAATATCTTCTGTTCTCTTTATGTAAGCTTTTAGTGTTCTTACCACGCATAGCCTTTTATTGTCTTCGAATGGATCTAACGTTATCGTTTGGAGAGGTTGGCCTGTCCTCGCGGTTTTCATTAATTTTGTTAATGTAAATCGCGCCTGATTTTTGTCTGTGAAATTTAATTTGTCTAGGGACAGTGCTAATACCGCCTGTCCTCTCTGTCCCGAAATCAAGAGGAATAGGACCACTAATTTCTGGGTGAGTTGTTCCAAGGATAAATGTTTTGTCTTTCCCAAATTTGACAAAAATTTGAAAACGATTCCCACGTCCCAAAATTCAGAATATTTGGGCTGTGGGGGATTTCTGAGGTATGCAGTTCGCACTGCTCTGCATACCCAGAAATCCTTGCCAATTGTATCTCCATTTTCTAATCTTGGAAGCAAGATTGATAATGCACATCTAGCAGCGTTCACTGAGCCATAGGCATAGCGTTCGTCTGACAACGATTTTAAGAATTTACAGACTTGGAAATTTGTTGGTTTTAATTGACTGATATTTTGGGAAATACAAAACGTACGCCACTTGACAATGTATGTGTTGTACGTTCTTTTAGTGGTTTCCTGCTAAGATTCCATAAGGAATTTGGCAGTATCCCTGTCACAACCCTCCTTTTGAATCAATTTCTGTTCTAAAGTAGCGAAATAAGTAGGCCTATTCCTTGTGGGAAATTTTCTACCTGTGATTTCGGGAGAGAGAGGTTCTTTTTCTTTCTCCCAATCGTCTTTCGGTAAATCGCCTGGTTGATTAACGGAGCGTACCAAACCGCTGACGGCCAGTTTGGGGTGACGATGATGAATCTTTGTGGTCTGTCTCGTCTGGCCTTCCGAAGGACACGTAATACTAGGCTGGAAGGTGGAAAAGCATAAGCATTTAAGCCTTCCCAGGAAAATGAAAATGCATCGACATATGTACATTGCGGGTCTGGCTTCCATGAAGCGTATATGTCACATTTTTTGTTCATAAATGAAGCAAAAAGATCGATTTCTGGTTTGCCAAATTGTTTAACGATTTTCTGGAAAATTGTATCAGACAGAACCCATTCTAGGTTATCTTTAAATACTCTAGATGCTTCATCGGCCAGGCAGTTCAACTTTCCTGGTAGGTAGGAAATTGTTACCCAATTTCCCAACGATTCCGCCCATGTCCATATCTTTTCCGCGATTTTATCGCATTGGGGTGATCTTACTCCTCCCATTTTTGACACATAGCACAGTGCTGTTGTGTTATCTGTTTGGACATGAATTGATGTGTTTCCTTCTTTAAAGAAACTCGTTAAACCGAGGAAAATCGCCTCAAGTTCTAGAACGTTTATATGATTTTCTTCATTTACGTCCCAACGGCCTCCTATTGAGGTGCCGTTATGGTGAGCGCCCCACCCTTCTAGGCTGGCGTCGGTGGAAATCGAGAATTCGCAGTCGTCTGTGCGAATTTTTCTATCAGAATTCGTGATATGTGATAACCACCATTGGATATCTGATACGCCATTTTGTGATACTGTCATTATCGCATCAAAATTCCCTCTGTTTGATGCCAGTGCATTATTCTTATCGGTTTCTAACCTCTTTACGTGGGCGAGACCGTAGTCTACCCCCGGGGAGTATGCGATCATTAACCCAATTACTCCTGCTACCTGTCGGATTGTAGGCGATTTTGCGATTAATAAATCGTTGGCCATGTTTTGAAATTTGGATCTTTTTTCTTCATTCAATGTTAAGTTCATTTCAGCGGAGTTGAAATTGAAACCAAGAAAGTACAATTGTTTTGATGGTACCACCACTGATTTTTGGGGGTGGATAACGAACCCCAGTGTATCAAGTGTTATCGCTAAGCGTTTTACCGCTTCAAGACATTTATCAAACGATTCTGCCATGACGAAAGAGTCGTCAATATAACCAAAGCACTGTATCCCATCTTTCCTTAAATTTGCAAACACTGGTGTAAGGAGTTTCGTAAATATTCGAGGGGCGCATGCCAGTCCATTTGGTAAAACCGTAAATTGATAAAGCTGGTTGTTCCAAAAGAATCTTAGATATTTTCTATCAGATTTTGTGATCGAAATCGAATAATACGCATCTTTTAGATCGATTGATGCCATAAAATGATCCTCTTGCATCATTTCTACGGCTGTATTTAAAGATGCCATTTTGAAATGTTGATATTGAATGAACTTATTAAGTTCTGTAAGATCAAGTATTATTCTGATGTTATCATTCGGTTTTGGACGAGTGAAAATGTTTGAGATCCATTGATCTTCTGAAAAAACAGCTTTTTCAATAACATTTTTGTTTAACATTTTTTCAATCTCACAATCAACTTTCGCTTTTTCTTCACATGAAAAACGGTAAGGTTTTGGGATCTTATGTTGTTTCGGATTAGATATAAACGGAATTTTTATACCTTTGATTGAATAAAAAATCCAATTATCGTTTGTATGTGATTTCCATGTTTTTGAGTAAAAACGTGTTTGACCAGCTATGAATTCATTTGGCGTATTTCTTATTCCCCAGCTAGAAAGGGTGTCACAAACCTCTATTTCTTTTTCTGTTGACTTTGTTGTTGTTGGTTTTGTTGTTGGTGTTGGTTTTGTCTGTTCTGACGATAACCGTACCCATTTCCGTGCTGTTGTGGGCCATTGTAGTTCCAAGCACGGTTGTTTTGGAAGTTCCCGTTGTTGTTCTGGTTCTGGAACCTGGGGTTGAACTGTTGATTTCTGCGAAACCCCATGTTATTCTGTTTTCTCGGAGATTTGTGTTGTACTTTTTTCTGTGCTTCGGTTTTTTCCGGTTTGGAAAAAATTCGTTTCATCATTTTTCCGTCCTTATCCGCTTCCTTTACAGATGCGTGGACGGTTTCTCCAAATAGTGATTTTGTGTCTATTTTGGAATTAATGACCGTATCCGCTGTGTCTTTAGCAAGCTTCCCCCGGAAAGCTTCTCTTCTCCGCCGGACAATTGCTGTATTTGCGTAAAACAAAAGTCGCACTGCATCCACAGTTGACGCTGACGCTTTGTTAAGCTCGGGGTCGTCCTCTCCACGTGCGAACGCAAGTTCAATGAAAGGTGTGAGGCATGTCATAGCTGCCATCATGGCTTGGGTGGCGAAAACTAGCTGTTGGTCACCCTTTTTGATACTGGTATCTACCTCTTTACTTACTTTCAAAGTCTCTTCCATAATTGGCACAGTCATGTTGTTGATATTTTCCGGAGGTGAATGTTTTTCTATCAATTCCTTTCCGGCACGCATGTTGGATGTTGTATTTAAGAACGAGTCAAACATCTTGGCCAGTGTCGGATGTATAGCGTCTGAGCCTGGCTTTTTGTTGTCCTCGGCTATGGCCGTAATGGCGGCCGAGGTTATGAGTCCTGGTTTCGCATCGGAAAACAAGGGGACCTCCTTTTCTGCATTTTCGGCTTTTTCCGGGGCAATTGTCTCAGAAGTCGCAGGTAATCCGATAGAACCTTTATCCGAAGCGAGGAAAAGGTCTAAATCATCACAGTGTGGATTAATCGAATAATCCGGTTCAGTGTCCAGGGGAAAGTTCCAAACTGTGTGTGAGGACTCGTCCCGTTGTCCGCCATCTTGGTTTTCGTGCGTGTTTTGGTATGCAAACGTTTGTAAATCCGGAACTTTTTGTTTTCCGGGGTATGCACTAGCAGAGGTAACGGTTGATGTTGGCATCTTCCTTTTCCTCAGTCGTCTTCGTCTCAGGAATTCTAACTCCTCCTCATCTGGTGGGGAGTCTGAGTCCGAAATCCGAGGTACAAATTCTTTGTTATTGTCGGCGGCCATCTTGGAATTATCCGGTTTGGAGTTATCCGTTTTAGCCTGTTGTGCACACTGGATTTGCGTATCTTCTACTGGCAGAATCCTTTCATAAATCTTGGATTGTTGATCCAGAGTTTTTGCAGTAGACATAGTGTTTGTTTCAGAACCGTAGTCCACACTAGTCAATAATCCACGTACCGATCTGGTGTAGTTTGGTGGAATGCACGCCTCCGTAACGGCCTAGGCCTGGAGGTTCAAGTTGGCTCTGTATTAAGTAAAGGAAAAAACTGAATTAATTCATATTCAATTCACTAAGCAAGGCCCCGCGAGGCAATAGTGATTGTACAGAAAATGCCAACTTGATTAAATAGTTTGAAAAAGTAGTTAAAAGTAAGAGAAAACTATATTTACCTGGCACCGCTTCTTAACACGTCCGTTCACTCCGGGTATGCGCGCGGGACTGGATTACTACGCGTTGCTATCTCCCAGGTCGACTAGGGCTACGAAGAAAGTAGTCCCTAGTGCGAGTAAGAATCAGGAATAAAATGTTGATGTCATACTTTTAAGTCATTGACATACCCACTATTCCCGACCACACCTCCTTTTATATCCTTGTAAATCAACCCTCAATGAGATCCCCTGGGAGTCAGTCCCTGCTGGGCCCGGGCCAAGTTATAGGTCTATATGGGCAATGATGCAAAGTTTAATAACTTCTGTTCTATCTAAGATATCAAAAAGATCTATAATTGCCTTTGTTCCTTTATCGATATAAAACCCTTGTAAATCGGGGTGGGGGATAGGTTACCTCACTATTTAATCTGTGCTCAGAATTGGGAAGAGTCAAAGGTGCATACATCGACAATCATTAAGACCAACGCACACTAGGCGACTTTTCCCGTTTTTAGCGGAAAAGTCGCCGTAAAACACCCCTTGAGACATTTTTACGGTACAATATCGCTAAGTGTGCAATGGTTTCCTTGCGATATCGCAGACCCCATTATGCACCCCCTTTCCCCCCCGCTGATTTGGGGTTTGTCGCCGACTTTTCCTTGAGACTTTCGAATATAACATGTTATATTTTTTCGCTTGTGACTTTTGGATGCCACCTCCTGCTGGGCGGGCTGTTGGCCCGGGTCTCGGGTCCTGGAATTATGCTTTGGGGTCTTCCAAGCCTGGAAAAAGCCTGGAATTCTCACAGAGAGACTGGAAAAACCTGGAAAACCCTGGAAAATATAGTTTTGCATAAAAACAATCTTTTTAGTATAATCCAATATCATATATGATATTGAGTTAAAATATATAGGTATAGATAAAGGTTAAAAAAAACATAAGTGCCAAAATGGCCCACCTCGCATCTATTTTGTAGCTACCAGAAGCCAGTTATCCATTGTTGAGACTTTCGGAAAGGGAAAGTCTCACGGAAAGTCTCAGGGAAAGTCTCAAAGTGTGCATGCATGGGCCTTGAGATTTTCGGGTAACCTCCTGCTGGGGTGACCGACGCCCGAACAGAATTTGTCGGCGACTTTTCCCGACCCCTGCTGTGCTTATTGCACCCCCCTTGCGATATTTTTCCTAAAAAGTCTCAAGCATATCACAAAGAAAAAAGTCGCCAAGTGTGCGTTGGTCTTTAGGTCCGGGAGAGTCGGTCATTACCGATAATAGTAATTAGTAATGCCTGATATGTCGGGAAAGGTAATAAATCGGTTTGGTGAAGTGCATAGATTGACCCGAACGATGTAGATTCTCAACAACCCAAAAGTTCCGTCAAGCAAATATGGAATCGGGCAGAATCCGCATGTCGATGTGTTAAGTGCTAATTCCACCGACACACAAGATAAAGCAAGATTGGTCAAGATTTGGTTGTCGTGCTTAGTCGGGCTAGGTTTGAATAATTGTGTGCCTATTTGTCGCGATGTGTCGCGGTGGTAGAGCAACAAAAACATAGACCCGACACTGCACAGCTACGTTTTGCGACAAGGGAGGTACGACACATCGCGACATTGTAAAATATTACAAGATATACCAAGATATATCACGACAAATCCCTCTTGTTGGTGGAATCATCCCTTTATAGGCTATACAAAGTTGATAATAGATATGAAAACCATTTCCCAGTATTTTGAATAGAACAGAAGTTATCAAAGTTTGCATTATTGTTTATAATAGCCTGTCACCCAGTCTAGGGCCCAACCAGGCCTGAAACCCAGGCATAAAAGAGGATCGATCCATAACAGACTAGCTATGAGGGTTGTCATTATCTTAGTAAAATAAGGATTTACATATTCCGGATGATTTCACTCACTTTTCATAAGAATTAAGACATGAAACTTTAACATAAGGTAGGGAAATATGTAACGTATATTCGTTTCAAATATGAAGAAGATTGGCCACTCCGAACCACCGCAATTCGAAAACAAAGCGTATAGTCCGAGGCGGCCACGGCGCCAACTACCAAAAACAAATCGTATGGTCCAATTCACGAAGCTTATGGTCCCAAGGGTAAAGGCTTCCAAGCGTATGGTCCAAGTACCCTCTTATTATGATCCTAGGGCCAAGTAAGGCCTGAATCTCAGCGGCTCTTTTTTTCATAATCAGGTCGTTTTATGAGGTTATAAAGGGAAGAGGTGTGAATGGGAAGAAGTGTATGCCAATGTATGAGGGTATAGGAAATCAACATTGTTCCCAATTTTTATCGTCCATTGGATTGGTGAGAAAATTAGTGACAAACTATCAATAAATACATGTAGATTTAAATCCGAACTTCCATGAATATGTTATGTTTACTGAGTCCGAGAAACTTTGACTGGCTAGTGGACAGTCAGAAAGCACATGCACTTATTCCCATTGTATAGAAAAGCACTTCCTTGGTGCTAAGTAATCCTGTCAATGTCAAGGTAGAAACTCCTGTTTTGTTCTTTTGTATCACTTTTTTGAGCCCTTTTGTATAACTCATTTCACAACATTTCACCATTTCTAACTCATGTCGGCCATATTTGGTAAACTGGTTTCTGGCATTCCCCTGTGTGGGGTACTGGAAGCCGCCATTTCCAGAAATTTTCCCACTTGTTGAAGGCATGACATGGATTTTACAAACATTGGCTGTTCTATTATTTAGAACTAATACGAAGGTAGGAAATTACTGTCATCTTACTGTATTTTGCCTCAGGAAACTGTCTACCACTAAATCAGAAAGATTCAACCTATATTTATAAGGAAAACAGCTGCTGAGCTGTGTTGTACCAATCTGGTCAACCAGTTAGCCTAGGGCTCTATGGGACTGCTCTCTGACTGTCTGCACTGCTTGACAGTCGGAGCCTTTCGGACTATGTTTACTTTGACTTTGAAACTAATGTAGACCCTGATCTATCATGCTACATGGGTGGGGGTGGGGTGGGTATAACCCCTCATAATCTAATAATATATTCTGAAAATTATTCCTAATTAATTACATTTATAGTTTTAGAGATAACATTCGACCTCACTTTAATTACAAACCTATATCAGCTAAAACCTAGAGTATAACATATTCTGGTCATCTTTAATACTGGGCTAGGAAAATAGGGTGGGGCGCTCCCTTAAATCCACAACACCCAACAGGGTCCTAAATGTATTTGTTGCATTTATTACATCTGATAATTTATCTCACCCCAGATATTTTTTCTCCATAGACTTAGCATTGGGAACTCGTATCTAACGCCCATGAGATATTTAGGAAAAATATCCAATGGGGGATAATGTCACAAATGTTAGCCCATTAGATGATTAAGCAATGTAAAGGGTGAGATAAATTCAGAAACCCATTCAAGTTTAGGGTCAGAGCTCAATCCCATCTCGTTTGAATCGCTACTTAATTCACGCGGCTTCGCCTTGTGAATTACTACGCGATTCAAACTCGATGGGATACAAGCTCTGACCCTACACTTTCATGGGTTTTCTCTATAGTAATTACGGAAACCTAATTACGTACTGTACGTTTTTCGCGATCTTTTTTTTTAAAATTCACATGTAACTCACCTGGGAAGTAGGTGGTCTTCCATTGTAGGATTTGCAAGATGCTGTCAAAGCTTTTAGTTTTGATAGACAATGTTACAGGTACTGTCCCACAGAACCCGTCCCACAGGGAGTGCACCCAAACAAACTCCGGCGCAGTTCACAAACACAAGAGCCGGGGAACCCGTCTACCAAAACAACTCGCAGCGTCAGACACCTAAAACATAGTGATAAAACATTCAACGTCCGTCTGGTTTCCCCAGTCTTTCTGTCTGCTTAGTCTTCACTCACCACAAAACCTGCACAATATAGAGGAAAGACTAAACAAAATTATGTTCTCTATCGAAACTTACCGGCTCTTTACAGTCTTTGGGACTCTTGTTGCACTGTTTTATTTTGCGTTTTACTCCCGGCGGCCGCCCCTTTTTGGTCGGGCTGCTGCTGCCTCCGCTGGCATGACGCGCGCTATCGGACGGCGCTCCTGACTTGACGCTCGGTGAAATAGCTTTGGGATCGCCGAGAATATAATTTCCATTGGTCAGTATTTTGAACCTTCCTGCCTCTACTTCTCTGGTAAGTATAGCTCGTATGTTTCCAAGTAATACAGTTGTTGCGTCCTCATCTTCTTGAAGTCGCTTTTCGATGTCAGGGTATGCGACTCCCTTGCGCTCTTGGTCCGCCGTGCTGCTGTGCCCATCGACCGGCAGGGCTTCCAAGAGCAGTGCGCGGACCACCGACTGTACTTTGCGAGTGGCGTCACTTATATTTAAAACACTTCCACCAAGATGACTCTTCCTCCACTTCGCAGCATTTCTATAGCTTGTGCTTCCTTTATAGTCCACTTTAATCACAATTCCAGAATCTACGAGTTTTTCAAGGTCAGCTTCCGTCTCCCCGAAAGTTATATTGTGCCTGCGCCCAACCATGTGACAAATCCGCTCTAGGTCCGGACGGGCTTTTCGCTTGCGGAGAGAATCGATTGTCTCCAATATCACATCCTTGTATTTGGCTCCTGACATGGTGAGAGATTTCCCAGACGCTATCAACTTATTTGCAGGTATTTCAAAAATCGCTGGACCCTGATATTGTCCACATTTAGATGCGAAGTCAGAGCGCAAAAAGCGAATTAGTAATGAGGACACGGCATCACCGCTGGTCTGCGCAGGCGCACCAGCACAGAAACTTGCATTGTGGGATACCCGCACAACTTCGCGCCTCGCTTGCACGCAACTCACGGGCCGAAAGCGGCGCGCCAGGGCCAGTATAGTTGCCGTGAAAGCCGGTATCCAATGGTTAAAACGAAAACCAACGACGCAATTCGATCTCATTGAAATAGTGACCAGATATTTACTTTGATTCGCATCACAAAGGTTTTGGGATTTTATGTTCTTGTTAGGATGGGAATTTTATTGTGATAGTCAATGATCTAGAAAAGGACCGATCTTGAGAAAATAATGAAACATATATCTAATGCTAAAATTGACATGAATTATTAATTTCTGCTTTCCATGAAATTATTGCTTCTAATGGATCATCTCAGAGTAATTAGTTTTCTAAGATTTCGATATTGAGAATATAAGGTGATGCAGGTTTAGAGAGGATATAAATACCCGATCCCGGTACACATATGACATATTCCCATAGATGTTCAACATTAGAATACAGCGGGAGTGAAACCCACAATCTGTCATGTTGAAATGTACAAATAGGCCTATAACAACGACCGCGCTGGAACCCCGCATTTGTAGGGCCTGTCCTAAGTGTTGTGGAATTTATCAAAACAAAATTGTACTGGTAGCTTTATTAGAGCGTGCTTGGACGCGCTAAATACATCATCTAGAGGTTAATATAGGGTCTAATAGACTTTCAGGGTTCTGCATACAAACTACCCCTTCACTATCTGTGTGCTATTCACTGTGATATTGAGAAAAGAGCAGGGAGCCAGTGTCTCAGGGTCTTAGAGGCAATCCCAGCTGACCATGCCCAATCTAATTCAAACCTTCTAATTGTTATTCTGGTGTCGTGCAGTTTCTTCGTTCCTGTAGAGTACGTTAGGTGCTCCAAGGTTGGAAAAAAAATGTCAAAGCTACGCCTCGTCTCCAAACACACCTTCTAATTGTTATTCATTTTGACTGCACGCTCATTCAGCTATGATGAACATAGCCTACTATTAGCTCCTAGTTTCTGAGTGGTACTGATAGCATCCTCGGAGGAAAACCTCTGGATGCCCCCGGACCTCTGGGGCCCCGGAAGCATCTAGCCAGGAAGCACTCCCGATAAGACCATCTATAAACGCACGTCATTTTCATTTGCAGAAATGTTTAAGTTCTTTTTATAAGTCCTTTGCAATCTTCTTTTGTTATTTTAGAAAATAATTGTTCACATAGGCATATCAACTACACAATGTGAAATGTACATGTACATGTATGTACATCATGTATACCTATATTGAATGGATTCATAACTAATCGTTTGTAATAACTATAGAACGGCATTTAGCCTTAATTTTCATGAAACATATTAGCATATAATCAGTTTGAATGTCAATAACAAAACAAAATATGTAATAAAAAAAGGAGCTTACTCCGCTCTACCTCTAAACGAATTTGTGTTACACTATTGAAACTGAATTCTAAGAACCAGTTGTTCATGTTCAACCAAGACAGGGTGTAGTTTTGCTGATTTCATTTGTCAATGTAAAGATTCGGATCATTGCTGTGAAATGTTGGTAACACAATGTGGCTTAATATAGATTGTCAATGGTAGACATGTAACATGTTAACGACGAGGGATGAACACATGTCAACACAGGACTATCTCTTCTACAAAATAGGTAGAGCTATGCTCATATTAAAAGAAAAACAAAACAACAATAAAATATGCCTTTTCCTACCTATTGTATACGCAATATAGAACTTCTATGACTAGCGCGAATTCAAACACTATTTCCATGTCAGTGAACTGATTTTGCAAAGATGAATTCAATATGCTATATATATACCGGTGTGATCATTGTAACAAAATAACCACGTCATACTCAGACCCCTTTTTTGGAGTAGCTTCGCATGCAGTTCTGTGGCAATATTTACCAATACTTGATCTATAAATACCTGCGTAATAATATCCTTGGGTGGGAAATTTTCAACATAGAATAGGCCTACTACACAGACCTAAACCTTGATCGGCTTGGATTTTCTCAGATAAAATTATTTCAAACAAAAAGTTAAACACCAATTCAATGTGACATTGTCAAAGAAGCTACAATATAAATCTACATGTATAGGCCCTATATTGCTAGCATCATTGGTTTGTGTATAGTTATTCTATATCTATAATTTAATTGTCATACTTAGCATTTTCACGCCAATTTTTTTAGGATTTATTCTAACCATTCTTAGCTTCCCATGGTACATCTGCAGTTAATTAACTTCTATAGAAATATTTGATGATCTTTTTTTATACAGCTATAAAATCCAAATACCGAGCAATCCATATTGAAAAGTGTTAAAAAAGGCTCTAAGCTGAACAGCTGTACATATCATAACCTGAAATATCTGTAAATGTGATCTTATTTTATACCTGTGCCAGTATGTTACACAAATACCAACCTCTGCTAGGTTATTGGTATTAAATATATACCGGCACAGTATGGTGGTATAAAATGATGAACCACCCTACATTGAATACAAATTCTGATTGGCTGAACAAAATTGCACTGACCTATTTGGGAAGTGCTGGCAGTGACTTGCACAAGGATCACAGGAGTTAAAGGAAAAAAAGAGTAAAAAATGTGCTTGGAGCATATTCTGTGCTTGACTTTCACTAAGATGTCAAGAGATATACCAGCACACTTTGAACCCAGCTCGGACTATGTCATATTTCCTTATGTAATTCATCAAATACTTATAATATTTGAAGGTATATAATAAAATAAAAGTGTATTACCTTACTGGTACATACGCACATACCTTGTTTCTTTAGATAAAAATATTCCACTCACTCTGCGAGCTCGTGGAATATTCTTATCAAAAGAAACGTGGTATGTGCATGAGAATGTACCAGTAAGGTACATTGTATATACATTTTATCTTAATACTGATTTACTTGGTTGGTATTAAGTGATAGAGGTAAGTTGTTGATATATTTCTTCTTTTTTTAAATATATTTCTTAAAAATTGTTAAATTTACATTTTGTTCAGGATTCAATGATTCAAAAGCTGAAGATGTGGGAAAGAAACCCCTAATATCATCATGTACCTGTGTTTGTATAACCAAAACATACGGCCTGCTCCTACCCATGTCGTATTTACTTGGTAAAATTGACGGTAAAATGAACCTCTGCCTGCGGCATCGTTTCATTTTATCGTCAATTTCTCCACGTATTTATCACTTACAGACACAGTAACCCTGTTTCCGTATAATATAACTTTTCTGTTACATTATAATGTTCTCTGTCCAGGAATACTAAATATAACTCTGTCAGATAGATAGAAGTATTATGAGATTCTGTAGAATGTAGAAAGGTAGAGAAATTGCCCAAAGGTACGTTTTTCCGTACAATGACCCATACGTGTGCTGACCTCTGGCGGATAGCAGACCAAGTAATGAAGCTCGGATAGAATTCACGCTTGAAGCCTGCACATCTCCAGGCGTGGGGAAGGGGGAGGTTGGCCGACACCTCTGTAGGGGGGGGGGGGGGGGGGGGGGGGCTACCCAATATGTAGCCATTATATGATAGTGAGCAGGCGCAGCACAGGGCAGACCGTGCACTCTAATCTCTATAGGGGGCCTATGTTTACTGGCCATCCGGGGGTTGCCAATCTAGGGTGCACTGGCCATCAGTGACCAGGGGCGTCAGAACATTTTCAGAGTGGTGGGGCAAACCGAAATTGCTGACTTTTTACTTAGTATGAAGTCAGACTTTGACATTGACCTGTTCCATAGGATTTACCGTAATTCTTCGAAAAGTATGAGAAAAGTCTGGTTGTTACCGGTACCTTCATTACATGCAAAAAAGTCAGACTTTGACATTTTTCCTCAGTGAAAAGTCAGGGTTTAGCCATCATTACATGGTAAAAGGTCAGACTTTGACACTTTTCCACAGTGTAAAGTCAGGGTTTAGCCATCATTGCATGCTAAAGAGTCAGACTTTAATATCTTACCAAGGGGGAAAGTCAGGGCTTAGCCATCATTGCATGCTAAAAAGTCAGACTTTGATATTTTACCACGGTAAAAAGTCAGGGCTTAGTCATCATTGCACGGTAAAGAGTCAGATTTTGACACTTGTCCATGGTGAAAAGTCAGGGCTTAGGCATCATTGGACGCTAAAGAGTCAGATTTTGACATTTTTCCGTGGTGAAAAGTCAGGGCTCAGCCATCATTGGATGCTAAAGAGTCAGTCTTTGGCATTTTACCACGGTGTAAAGTCAGGGTTTAGCCATCATTGCACGCTAAAGAGTCAGACTTTGACACTTTTCCACAGTGAAATGTCAAGGCTTGGCTCTAGTTGCATGCTAAAAAATAAGACAGTTTTTACGCTTGATTGCCCCCCCTATTCTGACGCCACTGATCAGAGAAAAAGCTCGCTACACCACATCGCAGCTCAGGCAAAGAACTATACGACCTTATTTAGTAGTAGGGGCCATCCATAAAGTACGTACGCAGAATTTCTGAAATTTTGGACCCCTCACCCCCTCTCCCAATCTTGTACGCAATAGAACAAAAAGGGAGCATGTACGCAGATTTTCCAAAATTTCTGACCCCCTCCCCCCCCCCCACCCCAACTCGGTGCGTATGTACTTTATGGATGGCCCCGTAGTAGTTTAGTTCTTTGGCTCAGTCAGAGTAGACAGGGATCGGTGGCCAATCTAACACCGGGGTAACCTGGCCCATGACTATGTAGGCTACCCCAGAGCTACCCGGTAGGGATAGGGAACCATCCTCAGAAACGGGTGGGTCTTTGCGTGGGATCACGAGCATGTGGCAAATTTTACACTGGCAACACAACGTATCAGTGGTTGGTTGCCAAAATCGGGAAATCGGTGCGTGGGATACACTGACAACCAGAGCTACACAAAACCATAGAAGGGGTTGGTTGCCAAACCATGCGTGGGGTGCTCTGCGTGGGGTGGAGTCGCTACAGAGGCTTGGCAGGGTTCCGCCTGTGTACGCCGCTGGCTACCTAATCTCCGCCGAGCCCTCTAGCGGATACCCCGGGAACCAGCGTAGACAGAGGCTCTACATTAGCGCCATCTATTGGATGACTGCTAAACTAGCGCAGATACTCTTTTGCTTATGCGCAAAGTGTATTTCCGCTTCCTTTCAGTGTGGCCCGTGGTGTGCTCGTGCAGAAATTGCGAAATTTCTGTCATTAAATACAGCAACAATATGGTAAGTACACGTTATTTCCCTGATGTTCCCAGTCAGATAAACGGTATTGAATACTGTTAATAGTTATATAGCGGTGAATCCAGTGGAATAGCGCTCTATAGTATATACACAGACGATATCCTGACATATGGCACTTCACCGGGCGCTTTATCGTTGTGTTGTGTGGATTCAGAATGCTGCCGGTTGAGTGAATATGGGTCTACTGGCAACCACTGAGTGTGAGTTAAAGCTGTAAACAGTGTGAAATCACAGTATTCCATAATTTGAGCTACTCATTTCGGAGCGGATTCGTATAACAGATTGAAAACAGATTGTGGAGGTTTTGGAGGGGGAGGTTTCGAAGACATTTCATGTCGGGGAGGGTGGTACTAGATCTAATACTACTATTAGTTCTCTCGAACAGATGACTTAATTAATTAACTATGGATGATTTCATTAACATAGGCATAACCGTATAGAATATGAGGCCTTTAAAGGCCAAGTCACACTGACGTAAGTTCTAGCGTTTCTTCTATGTATTTGAAAGGATGCAAGTCCCGCATAGTTTATTTTGCTTATTACGCAAGCCAGTCACACTGGCTTAAATCCTGGCATTTTGACTACGCATTTCAGACTGTGAGCACCACACATAGGCTGCAGTTTAGGAACCTATCTCAGACTCAGTATCTGTTGCTTTGCTTAAACGTTTTAGTATGTTTCTCAGCGTTCAACAACGCTCATAAACGCTCTTGTACGTATTGTAGCATTTTACTGCGTTCATTTACTCATTCAAAATGTATAGTCTATAGAGATATGTTTGAAATTTCTAAAACTCTGTCACCGCGTTTTTTTCTGCATTTGTTTACGCATTCCAACTTTATTATCAGTACTACACATTCGGAAGTGAGAATTACAAATGCTTGTTGAAACTCTTAAGGTTTAGTAGCTCCATTCCTATATAAACAGAGTTATAATTTTGATACATATTCCTTTCAAATGTGATACACAAAGTTTTGAATTTAAAGCTCTCGTTATTTGATATATTTATTTGTATTTGGTTTAACTGTTAGTTTTTTACGATATAATACTGGACATGTTATTTTGGACGCTGACCAACATTTATTAAGAAACCTGTTGTAAAAATGAATAGCCACAAGTCACGACTACTTGTCGGAAATGCTTATAGTTATACCTGTGGCAACATATATGATTTTGTTAAATATATATAAGGGAATGTCTCTTTTAAAATGAAATTTTAACATCAACAAAAAGATGATAAAGATGTTGATGTAACAAAAACACGAAACGTTTCCAGTTATGCAGAACTGTTGTTACGTAGAAATTGTTCACAACAAACACTTTTTATTGTGAAAGTTGTCATGTCTTTTTTGAGAGTGTAAATCGTCGCTCGACAACATATTTACCATCCCCTGTCTTTTTATGTTTACAGAAGCCTATTATGCTTCACGGACATGAGCGTTCTATAACGCAAATCAAGTACAGCCGGGAAGGCGATCTTCTCTTCTCCTGTGCGAAGGATCCCAACCCCAACGTGTGGTACTCGTTGAATGGCGAGCGGCTGGGGAGCTTCAAAGGACACACCGGCGCTGTATGGGGAATCGACGTTTCATGTATCCTTCAGTTCTACATTGTAATAGTGTTCTCATCAGTTTCGTGCATTGGACCATGTTTTGATATATATTTAGAAATGTTCTACTCCAATTCATTAAGGGTGGCTAGGGGTGGGGGAGTTTTTTAAAAATCAATATCTGTTGACATTTTAGGTATATTTATTAGGTGACAAGATTGATTTCATGTGTTGGAAAATGCCTCAGGGGTTAAAGTTTGAACCCCAACTGCAGACACCTTTCTCCTTTTATCCACAGCAATGGTAGACTGCTATATCGAAGGTCATGCTTTCTCATGCCATATTCTTACACAAATCATGTCTTAAAAGTATCCTCCCATACTTTACAACAACCCTTTGATCTGGTTACCATTTTGAAGAAAAGAAAGAAGGATGTAGTTCTATTCTGGCTGCCAAGCCACATAGGAATTTATGGAAATAAAGAGGCAGACATAGCATCAAAGAAAACTATTATGTAATATTGGAAGTAAAAGAAATCTTACCTTGGTTGATGAGAAAAGTTAAACCTTAAGGAAGTCAGGAAAGGACCTGTAGTGGTTAACTGGACTTAAATCTGACTAACAATTTTGAGAAATATTTTTCTTAATGGTGTCAAAGGGGATACTACACAGGTGATCACAGGTTCAGCCGACAACAGTGCAAAGATATGGGACTGTGAGACAGGTAAGACCTTTCGGATGTATTTACTTGATCATGATACCGATGTTCATATGAACAATAATCTTCATTCGGATAGGTAGAGTGAGATCTGATGCCTATGTATTGGTATCAGTTTCGTTAACATTTTGGAGAGCATATTTATACAGGATATGATTTATCAGTGTATTATTTCCATGAAAAGATGTTGTTAAAGTAGCCACTAACCAAGAATACCCAAATGTTGTCTTGTGTTCCCAATATTTATTGATATAAATCACAGTCTGTGTTACATTGGTTGGTTGTTTTTTTATTGTACAGGCGTTGTCCAACTAGTTTCGGCGGTGAGGCTTCCTCAGGGACTAGTACATAAATGATCAGATTACCTGAAAGTCCTGCCTTGTATACCTGTAATCAGTTACTTTGGTTACAGAAATTATGGGATACATTTCTCCAGATTACATAACAGAGACCCCAAGTGGGTTATCTGAAAACCAAAAATCCCAGGTATTATACGGAAACTGGCTTACTGTCTTCATACATCGATAATACCCAGTGGAATTATTTATCACATACATCTCGATGCTGTAGGGAGAGGAATGTATGTGATCAATAATTTTACCAAGTATTTTGATGTACGAAGACAGTCGGCCTGTTTTTGTATTATAATATACCTGAAAATGGCGAAACTTTAGCTAGTCACATGATCACATACCCTGTAAGCCACAGTGTGGCGTACAGGTATAAATATGCCGTGGGTAGTACGCCTAGTACATACACTCACAGGTATTATCATGAAACATCATGAAATTTCATATGATTGTTTATATGGCATGAGTTGTCTTCGCGGCATGATATCACGAAGCGGAGCTGAGTGAAATCTGTAGCAGAAAACATTGAATGGCATATAAGCAATTATATGAAATTGAGTGGTGTTTAGATTTTATCCTGCCCTGTCACATGTTCTTAACTTCATATGTCACCAGTGGCATATAAATATTTTATGCCATAACTGTGGCATAAAGTCACACCATATTAAGTCTATGGAGATTTATATGAGGGGTAGGATAAATAATGATATGTTGTTGTTGTGATTACAGTTGTTGTCCCAATTAAGTACTGGTGGATATCTAAATATGTCCAATTAATTTGGTAAATTGACAAAGTAACAGATTTGACCTCTGAATTATTCATAGATATATATTATCGTAAAACTGGATGAGGTCTAATCTTGGCCACCGTATTCCACGACTGGAGTTTGGCAAAGTGACTTCATGAGGCGAAGCCGAGTGAAGTCCGGAGCCAAAACTTCAGGAGTGGCATGCGGTGGCTAAGATTAAAACGAATCAGGTTTTGATTTTATCCTACCCCATCTCCTCGATTTTGGAATATTACGTGATAATAGTGCTGTATGCCACTAGTGGCATATAAAACTCCGTATGCCAGTCAGCGTGGCATACGGAAACCCTATGTTAAGCCTATGGGATTTTATATTAGGGGTAGGATAAATAGATAGATGGATATGGCTCGGTTTCATAATGTAGGTATGATGATCATATTTATAATATGAAGATAAAGATGGCCACATATAATTTGTTTAAATCTCCTAATAAGGCTGAATTATGTTATACACATCAAAGTCAGCGGAACAGAGGATGTTGTCTACTTACAGTTTGTTATGATATACTTCCCTCACGTAGCAGTTTCACCTTTCTGTGTGATTATTAAATTAATTAAGTAGTTATGATAGATGATAATTGTCTTATTCTCTTTTAGTGTCATGGTTGCACAGTCACTTGTTTGTGTATTTCCTCCTGGTTGTTATGTTGTAGTTTCATTACTGTCGCTTTAGTTTGGCAAAGTGGTTAGCAAGATTAGGATCTAGTGAGTTTAGTAGGAAAAATAGGCATTTCAGTGTCCCCTGGTTCAAGGTGTACCCGGTGGGTCGAGCCATGATACCTTCAGGTGCCACACCAGGTATAGTGGGTGGTTCATCATTAATGTCCATTGTTGTTTATTCGTCACTTTCATCATAGTCTTGTATCATTTTGAGTCCATTGCCAATATTGTTCTGTGAGGATGATGAATTAGTGCATGAGTCGGTGGAGGCGACGGAAGCACTGTCCGAACTGTTTGTGCTGCTGTTAGTGTCAGAGCTATCCGATGAGGATGGAATAGAAGTAGTGCTATTACAGTAAAACCCCTCTTAAGGGGACACCCTCCGTTCCGGGCCAAGAGCCCCCTTCAGGCATCAACCGGTCCAGGCCGAATGATGCCTTGAGGCATCAACCGGCCCAGGCCGAATGATGCCTCAAGGCATCATTTCTCCAAAATATATAAAATCATTTTTGATAAAGAAATAATTTATCAATGAACATCAAATTTTCACAGAATATAGTTCTGATATCGTATTATGTATTTCTAATGAGAGAACAAATAATATCAAGGATGACGTATTATACCACGTGATTATACCCTCAAATTATGGGTTCTGACACCTATGTCCCCGTCCCCTAGCGGTATACACAGACACCAGCACCCGTCCTCAAAAGGGTAACACGGCCGCACACACCCGTCCTTAAAGGGTTAAGCGGGGTGTCCCCTTAAGCAGGGTTTTCAGTCTTTCAATGGTTATACAATATAATAGAGAGTTCCTACATAAATGAAGGAAACAATGGTTATTAGGTTAAAATGTTTATCAATAACACATAATTAGATAAATAAATATAAATCATATATGATTTATATTTATTTACTTGAAATAATTTATATTATATAAATGAATATAAATATACAAAAAAATAGAGGTTGAAGGTGGATATGCCTTCCTTGTGAAATTCGCTCCTTTTTATACCCCCGGTCAATGCCTTCTGAGAGAAATCAGCAGCCCTAAAAGGACTCATCGTGAGCCGCTCAGAGCTGCAACGGCTCACTGAATACCGCAACTTCAAAGCCCCCAGCCCTCCCTGTGTCGCCCACAGCTAACCTGTAAGCAGGCCTCTTGCCTTGCACCTTCAGCAGGCGCGAAAATCACTGGTACTAATATCCACTCACTGTAGCCAGCCCAGAACCGCTAGAGATGTGGTAACTACAATGAAAAAACACACTCTGGCCGCCCGGGCCCGCTCGGGAATGATCAGTCTATTTTTCTGTCTGTCCCGTACAAACGGGCACCAGAAACTTGGATTTTCAGTGTTTTTGATATGATGTCCTTCCAAACTGTCCCTTAAGCGGGGTTTTTAAGCATTTCTGTACCAAAAAACTGTCCCCTAAAGCGGGTTGTCCCCTTAAGCGGGGTATCCCTTTAAGCGGGTTAAAATAAACTCTTAATAGTGGAAAAAATTTCCGTTCCGAGCAAATTGTCCCCTTAAGCGGGATGTCCGGGAAGAGGGGTTTTACTGTACTCGTGTGAGTATGTGGGTTGGCCGGTGTGACGGGAGCTACGGGATCCGGTATGTCTTAGTAAGGCTCCGCTGGGTGGTATCAGTAGTTGTCGAGGTCGTCTTTGTGTTGAGTAGGTCGTCAGAGAAGATTTCATCAATTTCCTCTGTCGTCTGGTAGAGAAGAAGGGCTGTTATTGAGGAGGTGCGCGGCAACATCTACAAGTCTTTGTGTAGTAGCAGTGGCATTGTTGTTTTTTACCAATATTTGGCCCGTAGTAGTTCTAGGAGTGATACATGGCGCATTCAGATGTAGGCCGAGAGCTTTAGAGTCGGCGTTATTTATAGTGTTGATGCGACCGAAGCGTTTGGGAGGTGGCGGAACTGTGTAATCGCAGTTATTTGTCGATTTAAGTCCGGTAATATTTACTATTTTGGTCAGCAGATCTTCACTTTTTGCGGTTTGGTATGCCTTTTTAGCAATGCCAGTAGTTGTTCTCGTGAATTTAGGGTTTAAATTTGGAATAATCGCATGAAAGTATGATCATTTATTGAGGTGATTTGAACTGCATTTTAATGGGAACTATATATTTACAACTGGTGTAGTTATGTAAATGCTTATTCAGATATATTTATCAGATATAATAACTTATTGTTCTCATTGTCCAAAAATAGGTACTCCGCTGTTCTCGATGGAAACGAAATCAGCTGTGCGGACATGCAGCTGGTCCTTCAGTGGCAACCTCGCCATGTTTACTACAGACAAAGCCATGGGTCACCCTTGTGAGATCAGTATCTTCGACATTCGTGACAACTACCAGATGTGTAAGTATCGAATCAGCACAGCCCATACCTTTAATAGACGCAGCCGAAATCGCATTGGTGTGTGGGCCTTTGTTGGAAAGTAAAATTATATTTCCCGATCTAGCTCATTCCACATTTCAAAAAAAACAAATTTGTAACACCTGATGACATATATAAATACCATGAAATTGAGAAATTTATATCTGCAAGAACGGAAATTACATCAATATGTGAATGATTGTAACCCGTATTCTTGCAATATAAACTGCTTTGAAAAATATTCAAGTAAATGGAACATTTTGGTATTTTAAGAAAATTCAAGTACATGGAAATTGGACAGGTTACAATTACCTGGGTTGGCGTTCTGCCTAGCAAAGTCCAAACAGAGACATAAGACGGGACAATACACTAGTTATTTGATATAAGACGAGAAATAAACTTAGTCACGTCATGTAACCAACTCTTCCTGGTCAGTTCTTATATATTTACGTTACTGTTGCATTCACAGGACAAAAACAGATACAAACATATAGTACAACATTACAATACAATAACAGGACAATGACATAGTGCATGAGTACCAACACATAATTCATTCATCCATCCCTTTTATCTCACCCCTGGTACAAGCTTCGCCATAGAAATAACATTAGGAAAAAATACTCAACGATCACCCCCGTAAAGTGACAATACTATGCCACGGTCGTGGCGTAGTGAATTCGCTAGGTATATTCGAGCTATTCTGTTATTCTGATACTATCTAACATCATAGAAAGGGGTGAGATAAATCCAGAACCGCACTCGAATCGTAAAATTGACAATACTCCACTCGTTTGGATGTGCCATAATCGTCACTCGGCTTCGCCTCGATGACGATTAGGGCACATTCAAACTCGTGGAGTATTGTCTATTTATACGATTCTCGATGCAGTTCTATATAAATGTTGGTAATGTAGTTCTTTTTTAAAATGAAAATCGAGTGAATTTTGAGTAATGTTAAGTTCAATTTAGTTAACCCTTGTTTTTGATTCAAGAAAACTTTTATTGCTTCTTTAAAATGGATTTAATTTCCTAAACGTTGTATACCTAATGTCATTATAACCTTGAAGAATAGCGATTTTTATCTGTGTGACTGGAAGGAATATTCGCCGCTGACTAGGGGAGGGGGGGATTTCTCGGCAACGACGTACCTTGTAAGTCACCACTTAGTAGCCGACCAAACCACATCACCCCACTGCCCACCTGTTGAACGATTTCTGTCCCCGATGTATTCCTTGATGAGCGAGCTGATTGATGATAAGCCTTACTGGATAATAATGCAAAGTTTTATAGCTTCTATTCTAATTCAGCTATCAAGAAACGGTCTTCAGATTTATGATCGCGTCTATCTCTCCTAAAAAGGGGTTTGTAATACTTGTATATCGAACAGACGGATACACGGCAATACTAATTAAAGTTAACCCAGAGTATCTGGAAGAGTTTGTGAAGGTGAGCATATCGATAATCTTAAGGTCGGACAGAGACAGTCATAACCTGCACGCCAGTTATGGAATATTCTGGGGTACATTGTTTCTGATTGTATTTCTCTTTCTTTTGTGATTCAGCTAATAACGAGCCCTACATAAACATCAATGTTCCCGACAAGAAGGTAACATCGGCCATCTGGGGCCATCTTGATGATGTCGTCATCACTGGACACGAAGGTGGCGACCTGATCCAATGGGATGCAAGTGTAAGTACAGGGATTTTTTGTGTGTGTATGTGTCAAACCACAACACTTTAGTGACATGCTTTATCGAGTTCCTGGAGTCGAACTCTCTGGTCCTGTAAAGTGTTGTTTTAATGAAAAATACCACAAATTAGAATATGATAGATGCGAAGAATCTAAAACATATGCAGAGATTGTCTGTATTTGCACTTAACGAAAAATATGTAGAAAGATCTTAGTCTTAAAGGGGTCTTCGACCGTGCTGCCTGCATGACCACCAAATAACAAAAGAAGCCAGCCCATGACTGCCACGTGTCAGTGGTCAGTGCAGTGGATCAGGCTATATTGTCGATGGCGTCAGTCGCATGGCAGTAGAGCGGGCTCAAGGGTTTGAATAATAGAAACATGCTTGACAGAAGCCCGACGGTATTGGAGTCACGGGCGGCCTGGTGGAATCCCTCCTTTAAATGGTTAGCATGAAAAGCACAGGTAATTATATTTTATTAAATTGTTAAAGTTTCAGATTCCGAAGTAAATGATATTTCATGAACGTACCGAACCTTTGCTTCCAGTGTGGGGATATGTTGCGGAAGGTTTCAGAACAAAAGAAGCAGATCAATGATATTCAGACCAATGTATATCAATCAGCCATCATTTGCGCCTCGAAGGACTGCACAGCCAAGGTGAGTTTTGTATTATCTTCAGTCCACTTATGTGTTACTTTTGTCTTTATGACTAAGCACCCATAATAAAGTGTTCTACCTCGTCAACGTCTCGATTAATACGCCTAATAACTAAACCAAGAAAATGTATTAAGACACAGTTTAATGTTATGTTTAGGCAATTCGTACAGCATGTTAATGTCATGCTTTAGCGAAAACACTGCCAAAGAATGTATCTCTTTTGCTGAGGACCCATATTAAATGAAGGCCGCCACCCCATCCAAGGAAACCCTTATTTTACTTTTCCGTGTATGAAATTCAGTTTCTTGTATAAAACAGTGAATAAATTCGGAAAAAATACAATGGTGTGATCGTACCAAATATACCACCTTACACCCGGCTGTAAGGCACGTAAATTCCGCATGAAAAATATTAATAGTTCTTTTCATAATCCCAACTGACATCTCTGTAAATTGTTGTCGGAAGGTCCATCTAGCACAAGGTCGCATACCCTTCATTATTATATACCTGTGGTAGTATATCCTACACATACGCCCCACTCCAACCCATGTCGTATTTATATCCGTACGACACTAGGTGAGGTACGGGGTATATACGGCGGCAAAATCCGAAAACTCGCCCGGAAGCAAAGTTAAAAATTGGATATTTTAAGGTATATAATAATACAAAAACAGCTATACTGTGTCTGTATGTGATAAATTGACGATAAAAACGAACCGATGCCGGAGCCTCTGCCTCCGGCATCGGTTCGTTTAATCGTCAATTTTACCAAGTATTTATCATGTACAACCACAGAACCCTGTTTCCGTATAGTGTTGATACTATATTCAATTTTGTTGACGTGGTTGACTTCTTAATGAAGCCGATGCTTGGTTCAAACAAAATCAAATACATTCAGGAAGAGTGACTTGACTATCATGATTATGTGAATATACTGCGGTTATGTGAAATTATAAAACGAGTGAACCGAGATAACCAAGACTATGAAATAAGGAAAGAAAAAGTTACGAAATTGATTAGTCCATCATAGAGCCTGACGTCAAGTTGTCTCCCTTAGTCACTCGGAACTGCTACATTCTGTCATATTTTATGCACCCAGAACTACACTCATTCTTTAACCTCATCATATATATTCGTCTGTACACACTTGATATTGTTTGCTTTCTAGATGTATGACGCCGCCACGTTAGAAGTTCTACGAACGTACAGAACTGAGCGACCAGTCAACTCAGCTGCTATGTCCCCACTCAAACCCCATGTGAGTAGATCACTTTCTTTAGAATCAAAACATCCTCATTGTACTAATGAGTACTTTTAAATTCAGAGAAAAAGATTAGTCAATATAAAATGTCCAGTCTTTAAACAAGCTGGTTATAATGGACTCTTTATCACACAATCATTTGTTGATACTATAGTCTAATCCCTTTGAAATATTTAATACAACTTTTCTGATCGTATGGCAACATTGTGAAAGTAAGACGTGAAGAATTGTCATATCTGTATTCATCAGTGATGAGATTTCCCCGGATTCTTGTGTCATTCCAAAGGTTATTTTTTTAAATATCAAACATCAATATAAATGCCAGGATACAATTTCTTTCTTTTTTTGGGGGGGTTCAAAATGCAAACTCTGAAGACGGTGAACGATATTTATGTATTTCCGGCCATTTTAGCTCTCAGCTGAGGCCAGGAATTCACTTATAATATCTCAAAATGAGAATATCTCAAAATGCAAGAGCTTAGATGGGCTTTGTCCCGAGCCTCCACCTGGTGCACTGTCCGAGTGGCCCTTTGAGGTCTCTGAAAGTCCCTGCTGATCATCCCGATTCTTTACAATTTCCCAGTTCCATGCCTGATCTCTAGAAAGGCATTTACTTTAAAGGATGATTCTATTAGTTGGTTTGGCCAAACGGTTATGAACTGCTTTCCGAATGGCTTGTTACATCTAGGACGTGTGTCTGAGGAACTCAAATTAAAGAGTTTATCGATTGGTCGTTGCCCAATAGTTTACTAATTAAATGATCTGACGGGTTGGTACATTATAAATATGTTTGGCAGCCGTCTGGTGGTGTCACATTTACGATGAAGCCGGTGGAGTAGGCGTTTGAATCAGATCATGAGATTTTATCATCTTTATGAAGCACACTACTTTATTCTGGTCTGTACTTTTTCCCTGAAGGACGAAAGTCCAAAAAGTTGGCGCTTTATTAATACAGAATCTCGAAGTGGGCGTCCCAAATGTTATTTTTTCTTATCTTTTATTCATTTAAGGGGAGTTTGTGGGTTTACTACATCAATTTTGTTCTGAATGAAGGTGGTGCTCGGTGGAGGTCAGGAGGCCATGGACGTAACAACCACCTCAACAAGGATAGGAAAATTCAACGCACGTTTCTTCCATTCCATCTTCGAAGATGAGTTCGGCAGTGTCAAGGGCCACTTCGGTCCCATTAACAGCGTAGCTTTCACACCCGACGGAAAAGGGTAGGTATTTCCCACCGCATTGCCATAGTCCTCTCGAATTTCGATTCCATATTTCTAAATATTGAAGGATGAACCACACTGCGATTGGCTTTACACGTTTTTTTAACTCTTATATCACATTCATTACTCCGAAATTCATATAATGATATAGGACAGTCTTGTTAGAGACCGAGACAAAAGTGCTATGTAGTTTCATGTAATTATTTAATATTACACATATTACACTTTTCCATGAAAATCTACTTTTTATATTCAGTTTAAAATTCCTTTTCCTTGTGTAAAAGATGGATAATAATTGAGCCTTGTTCACACCAATAAAAGAGTGGACAACAATGGGGTTGCTCACTATTCACAATTAATGATACAACTTTTTAACAATAATGAGGTTAAAAACTACCTTCAGCTGGCAGCAACTCTTTTGAGTTTTCCTAGTTGTACACATGCATCGATATGATAATTACATATTCCCCTACTTTCAGACCCTTTTGGCATCTCACTCTATCCCCTCTTGAACTTTCAGATATAGCAGCGGTGGAGAAGACGGTTATATACGTGTTCATGAATTCGACCCACAGTACTTCGAATTCGAATTGGATTTTTAGAATAACAGACAATATAGGAGTTTCTATATCAAGTGGACATTATTTATAAAGCGCGGAATTTAATGGTACCTTACCATCTCCAACCAGGACCCCTATGTTAACCATGATCACGAACAGGAAATATAGGGTCTGGCAGGTGAATCGCGAATATCAAGAACCGATTGAGCCATTGCTGCGAAATCTGACACACCAACATGCATGTCTACCATGGGACATTCTGTTTATTTACATGTATGGATGGAACAAAATACACGAAAACTTAGTTCTCATTGTATGTATGTTTAATAAACAATAAGGAAGCATACTTCAAGGCATATTTTTTCTGATTTAGTGTTGCCTCTCAAACATTATGCGGGTTAGAAGTTATTCCTTCATTGCAATGTAGATTGTTTCATCTGAATTGTCTATGCCATATTGATAGCATTGCAGTCGATCCATACACTCCGGTTCTCAGTTACGGATTATCTTCTGGAATTATATACAACTATAATACAATATATATACAAAACCCATTATATTATCTTACACTTTTCACTCAAAAGTCATTGGCAGACTTTAATTTCCTAAGGACTTGCGTATATAGCCAATATTTATAAATGATTTCTATAGATTTGAGCTATCGGGTCGATTAACACATTTTCAGGAATAAACATTATATACAACTATAAAACTTTGTATATACAGAGCTCATTACAACTGATAAAGTCTGGAATTCTATATCATTGTAGAACCAGTCCTATTTTCCCTTTCCTTTCTTTGCCGAGGCGGTTCGGGATTTTCCTGATTTCCCTCTTGTCGCGGATTTCTGCTGTTTGGGAGCAGCACTGAGTGGAGTTTTAGTCTTCATTCTGGGTGGAGCACCTGGAAATTTAAGTGATTGGTATATTAAAAACATACGGAACCACCTGAACAGACCAACATTGGTCCTTAACCTCAGCATGATATTTTTTTTAGACAAGTTTCGTTTATAACAGAATTGAGAAAATAGGTCTATCATATGGAGGTCTTAATTAAATGGAAAATATTTATGGTATGTCTAGCGCATTATCCAATATGATAAAACTCATTCCTGTCTCGCCAATATTTTCTAACAAAGACGTGTCTGGAAAAGGTCCTTACAGAATTTGATTTTCATACCTATGCATAAGAGCTAGTTATAAAGACATGTTTTTTATGATGGGAATAGGTTACAAAAAAGGTCTGTAAAAAAAACCCTAACTTAATGAAAATCCAAAGGTTTTATATAAACATGTCTGGTATTGAGAAAATTAGTTTGGAGAAATAAAGCAGAAAATTTCAAATTCGAATTTGATGTATTATCAATCTACGCGTAAGCAAGTTTACGAGAGATTTGTTTGGGTAGGTTAACGCCCAATTTGTTCAATTATGAGAGGTATATTGACCTGTTAATGCATTCTATTTTTCGTTCTGGATCTTTGCGGAGTTACTAAATCTACTATATAACTGGAATGACCTGAATTGGACAATCTATGTATATTCTATTAAAAATAAACATGCAGTATAAGTCAACCTCGGCATTTGAAAATGGATGTTAAGTTAAACATCAATTCACCCTAATTTTGTGAATCAAAATATGCAGTGAGTATCAATCAATACATACATCTTACACTGAGAATACAATACTTAACACCACTTTATTTGACTTGAGTGCAGTAAATATAAAATAATTTGTGAAGACATTTACAGGTGGCAGGCACTTACTATACGTATCCAATCAATTGAATTGCACAATTTATCATGCAAATTTCATTCATATGATGCGTATACCTTGAAAACCATACACAGGTTGACGAAAGGCTAAGAAAGCTAGTTTTACCCTGTGTTTACTGAAATGAAATATCAAAATAGGGAGTGAGAATATGAGAATGTTTTGCTTTGATATACGAGGTGCTTTTTTGATATTCTGAAAAGGGAAACATTTAAGATTAATATGTAGAAATATGATATCAGAAATGGGACTCTGGGAATGTAACAGCGGGTATGGGGGCATAGGTAATGCATGATCCAGTAGGAAAAGTATAGCTGAGCGTATTATGTAAAACCATCGATTACACTGCTTTTCATGAGGTTTCTCTTGCTTGGATTTAGCTGCAGCTGAAAGGTGAATAAATTCGAGAGAACTTTGCTCTGTAAACAAGTCTCTTAATTCAAGTAAACATTGGCTTGTATACCACTAATACTTGCTACATAGGTGTAAATCCGTGATGTCAGCTTTCATTTAAATGTAGACATGCACTCTTTTATCTTTCATTGTTGATAGCTGAATAATTATTTTATCATTACCTGAATCACAGAAAACAAATCTTCAAAAATGCATTTAAATTCGATTAATATTTACTCGGTTATTTTACAAAATTGTACATGAATCCAAATATTAAGGGAAATATTCAATGTTACATGGTCCTTCACATCGAGATGCTATGCAGAATTACCTAAATCCTTTCATCATATCTTTCACTTGGCTTCTTGAAATAATCTAAATTGGAATTAAGAGGAAGTTGTATCGCTTAAACAGCAGATACGACATTCGTATATTTTAATAGGATAGGGTAAAATGTCTTCCAGAAATATCAAATTTTGATTTATTTACAGTGAAAAAAATGATAGAATGACTTAATCCCAAAGAAAATGTTCATATACCTACCAAGTTCGTTAGGCCGGGGTACAGCTGTCCTCTCCAGCTGGTACTCCAGGTCCTCCAGAGTCTCTTCCATGCTCTGTGTTAGGGAGTGGCTGACAGCACCGATGTGTAATGCAGCAACGGACTGAATTATCTCCACTAGTTTCTGGGAACGGACAATGTACAATATATAACCTGTTATTGACCAAATGTTCTCCATATAGACATCTTAATCAAATGTTATCTATAATTTGATGTCACTTCAGCATTATATCAGAATGTTAAATATGATTAGAAATACGTAAGATATACCTGCCATCTACTATTTCACCATCTCGGAGCGTTATTAAAGAACCTATGAAATCTGATATTCTCTCGCGAAGATTGTGGGAATCCACACAGAATCCATTTTAAAATCAGGTAACAACTGTTTATCATTGGTCTTTAATTGCGTTTTCTAATCGACTGACTGCATGACCACTAAAAAGCAATATTTGGCGGCCGTTTATCAGGCGGTTATAGCAAATGTTGGAGTGGAGAAGGCAACAAGCTCATCGGCGATGGCTGCACGGCAGTGTAACAGGCAACGGCCCCTAAAACTTAACCCAATAACTTTTGCCAGATGCCTACAACCATAGCCCACCTGGCGGCCATGCAGCGTTGGCCTCTGAACTTAACTTTGGGTTTGTACACAATAAATATAAGCATGTTTGGCAGACAACCGATGGCATTGGATTCATGGCCTGCTGAATGGAACACCCACGTAAGTCAGAAACCAAAGGCTAGACACATGATTAATTTTCGCTTTCTACTTACTTCTCTATCCATGAGAGCTTTGTCTTCTCCAATCATCTCCATTGCCTTGCTTAGTTCCTCGTCATTATGCTGCTTTGCAGTAAGGTGTTCTTGTTCTTTGCCTATCTTCCTCTTTTCATTCATTTTATCAATATCCTCTATTTTTTTCTCATATTCCCAAATAGAAATTTCCTTTGCCTCTGGGAAAGGCTGTATTTTGGGCATAGTCTCAACATTCAGATCAACTTTAACCACTTGAGTTTCTTGTTCTCTGTTAAAAACATACTGATATAACGAGTAATGCGCAAAAAAAGTTTCAAAGAAATAGTCCATGAACACTTTAAGATTTTGGGGACGGACTTTGCCTTGACACTCTTCACAATAGTCCTTGAATATCCGAATTGACTCTGCGAGCGACATATCTGTAATGGAAAACAATTAAGATCCACGTTCTGATCTTACAATACTTACAATACTGGACATTAATTGCGCATGGACATCATGAATCAAGATTGTATAATCAACATGATTCGTAGCATTAAAGGAAGATAGGATATCCCCAATTAACACTTATAAAAGTTATAAATGGAGATTGAGTACGAAGTTCTGCCAAATCTTAATATTAGATGCTTTCTAAAGGTAGGGACTATTTGAACGAAAGTAATCTAATTCTTTAGTGAACATATTTCTCAATGCAAATCATATGTTTGGTAGAAGAACAAACTGGAATGAATGATTTCCTAAATGGAATGCTCGAAATACTCATACCTTTAGTTGCAGAGATCATTTTATAAGCCAGTGTGTACGTGAGGCAAACTTGTTCCCAGGGGAGACCCTTGTTTACTGTGTGCATGATGACGTCATAGAGATAATCTACCATCATAATCTGCTGTGAAGCATCTTCTTTGAAGGTTGTTTTCATGTCAAGGTGAGAGGCAAGGATAAGACAGCCTTCATCCCGCTGTAACGACACATATTTGTACAATACCAAGCTTTGATAACATCTCATAATTTAAACGATATTAGATTAACCAAATAATGAAGGTAAAAACAGATAAGCGTTGATGTTTTGGATGTGACTAACACCTGGGTGGTGGAATACACACTTAAGAATCAGCCTATACATAGTTGTGGTAAAACTACCATATTCTTTAATGCTTGTATTTAAGAAAACCACTGAATATAAGATATAAAAGAATGTGTAGTCTAGTTGGGAGAGTTATTGGCATCTTGGTACTAGGTCTTCTGGGGTGGACAGCAATTACCAATACTGGACCCATTCACTTACACTTATTTATGATGGACAAGTAGAGTTAAGGCGATATAAGGTAAGTTACAGCCAAACATGGTCCTCCCTCCCCCCCCCCCCCCCCCCCCTTTTCGCAACCTGACAGCTGCATGGCAGTTTTCCTGACACTGACAGCATGGTCTGCTGGGGTGAATAGAAATTACCAATCTGTTCACCCTCTTGGTTGCCTTGCCCCCTTGTGGTGCAGACCAGATATGCTTGCATGCAAGCATAACAAAATTGCCTGGGGAGGGGAGTTAGCTCAGTGGTGAAGAGCATGTTGTTGATTTGAGTCCCACTGCAGCCACTTTTCTCCTTCACCCCAGCATTGGTAGATTTACTGCTATATCAAAGGCCAATCCTTCTCATACCATGTCTATGTGGTGTGGGAAGTAAAAGAAGTCTCACCTTGGTAAATGTGTAGGGGTGAAATTTCTACCTACATTCATCTCATAGATTCGGTCAAACCCAAAGTAATTCTAATTGAACAAATTGGACATTTAAACTACCCAAACAAACAAAAATCGTTGTACTAGTCTAACTCCAAACTGTTATCAATAGATATGAACAATTTCCACATATTAATAATTTTAAAGAGTGATACTAAAATGTAATACTTCCATTGAAGTTCCAAGCTCCTAAATTGCACTTTAACTGTTTCCAGTGTTGGGCAGTCTGGCCAACCATATGACACATATCAATTTATCATAGTAATAGACCTATGACCACGGGCAAGTGCAGTGTCTCCACACAGCAAAGTGTGAAATCAAAACAGAAATCATAAAGAAGCCAGACTCATTCGGTAATTCATAAATGCCTTAGTCCATGGACGTGGCTTAACTTACGACGACAAAGTTAACAGCACCATACAATTAGTATTACCGTACTTTAGATGAATTGTTTTGTATACTTGCCTTGGCCAGGCTTGGGTGTTTTGTATTCTAATATATAACGATGCATTTTATAATTTTGAAACAATCAAATAAGAAAAAAAGCTGGTCATTTATTTGAATGTGAAGCACTAATCATAACATCTAGACACAAATAATTTCATATTTCCGATATATGATTTAATCTGTAATATTGACATAATATAAAGAGACGTCACAAGTTTCAGTCTGAGTTTATTTATGTCACACATTTTGTTGGCTCACGAGTCGAAGACAAGTGACATTATGGAGCCATCAAAATGAGTGACATAAATAAACTCAAACTCAAACGAGTGGCGTCTAGATTTTATCCTACCCCGTTTCCACATTTTTTCAGTATTAGAAAGTAGTGGCATAAACAACACTTTATGTCACACCCAGTGACATAAACAAATCCCATGTTAAGCCTATGGCGTTTTTTATTAGGGGTAGGATAAACAGAGAATAACTCCTGTCCATGTATCATTGAATGATGTCTTCGCGAGACAACGCAAACCCCGATTATGAGCTCTACCAGTAGAGAGAACATGGCTAAGGATAAGATAAACTTCAAAATCATAACTTTCATATCTAGGAATGTTTGCTCTCTATTTTATTTTTGCCATGATAAAGAACGAAAAGACACAATGTTTACCTTCTTTGAAGCAATTTCTCTGACAGTTTCTGCTCTTATAGCCGCCATGTTGGTTGCTAAGACGCACTCTCGAACCAGGTAGATAGACGAGTGCAATAAAAATATCAATAATCACTTATCGGCCAAATGTGTTCACTTATCAGATTGAAACAAAATAGCATTAGGATCTTAATCAGTCCCGATTCTCTTTCTCTTCACAATGATATAGCGGTAATACGAGGAGAGTTTGTGTTTGCTGCGTCGAGTCACGTGACTTCTCGATGTAAACAACACCACTGGGTTACCACAAGATGCTGTGACAGGTTCCCGCGAGGATGCTGACCAGTAGCACACGGTAGGTTCCTCAATCATCAACGTATCTATATACGTCCCTGCAGTTGGAAAATTATATTTCTAGTGTATCAAACAAGTAAATACTGTTTCAGAAAATAAATGACTATAGTTCGCAGTATTTGTAGCGAGCCGACATATGAAACTCACTGGGGCGGCTTCTAAGTTGTAATCCATTCCGTCCATCGACGACGGGCACCTGCTGCGTTGTGTACCGGGCGGCATGAGTTCTTAAATGTACGGGATAGGGCTTAGATATTCAGGCTAAGGCGGGTCCGTTAACTGTTAATTGTGGTACTGACACACATGGGTAATTCTAATCAAACCTTGATATTTAAGGATACTTGACACAATTTGACATTTGTTTGCCTTTGGAAGTTTCTCAGGCCTGGAAAAGCTTGGAATTCTCACAGAGAGCCTGGAAAAACCTGGAAAATTTTAGATTTCCTTAAGGACACTTTTTAGTCTGAAATTCTGGTCATTATTAGCTTCATTTAACTACGATACCGGTACCTGACCTCCTGTGTAATTTCAGTGACTAGGTTTAAATAGTTACAAAAATCCTTTATTTGACCATAATTAGGAAATTATATGGCTAATAATATAGCATGGATTTGATTATTTGTCTTCATATCTAAAAATGTCAAAACAACTTTTTTAAACCACTGAAATTCCAAAGATAGCAAGGAAAATAAAGCAAATATTTTGGTGATGAACCCTGCGTAAACTTGTATAGGTATGTCTAAATTGGAGAATTTATTCGGTATCTCTATATGCTTGGTTCTGATATTTAGTAGACCTTCCTTTGTGATATGGGAAATCTATTCAAATATGCAGTTATCTTCAAACTATGTGTATTTGCCTAATTGGCTTTCATTAGAATACCGGATGCTAAGCTCAGTAGCCAGCACACTTTGGACGCTACGTTTCATAAATTGGACGCGACGCTTCGTTTTCGTTTTTGTTTGAAGTGCCTACATTAATTCTTGACAGAGTTCTAACATAAATTTGAAAAAAAGCATAGTGTCTGTCGGTCACCCGCTGAAAACCGAAGCAGAGTATCCAGATACCTTTCATTATATATATTGCAATTGGTAGTAAATTGAGACCCATGCTTCTGTTTCATGCAACCAACAAGTGACCTCCCCAATGAATCTCTTATAGGGGTAAACTAATAGACCCCTAACGATGTCATATCATTTTCTGCCTATCTAAATTGTAATGCAAGGCAGAACGCCAAATTGGGTGGTGATTATATGTAATACCATTCTTTTTTCTTGAATGAAATAGTATGTGCTTCTGTCCCTTTCTTGGATTCTGTTACACGGAAATGAACTCTTAGTCTTATAGAGCTGAGTCAATGGAATGTATGGAATCCACATTAATTTGCTTTACCAACAAACCTCTATTTTCAAGAGCCAAAATTATCTACCAGGCAAATATAAATCGCATATTAAACTTTAACAAAATGCCAATTATATTCAAATTTACGTCTTTATGGAGTTAAGGAATAGATGAAATGGCACTACTTGAGTTTAGATCTGGTGTGAAAGATCTTTGTCCAGGGTTCGAACATAGGCAGCCCAATAAGATTCCAGGCTTTTCCAGGCTCTAATATTTGTTCCAGGCACATCTGTTCACTGTTTTTAAAACCATTTCTGATTATGCTATTATATTCTGTTGTCACCGGCTGCTTCATAACAAACAGAAGTATACATAACATTGGCGTTGACCTGAGGACCCCAACATTTACTAATTGAGATTGTAAAAACTTTAACCCTTTCCCTGCAGCACCCAGTTCCCCTGTTCACCTCTACACGGCAGGCATTGCCTCCCTGCTACGGCAGGCACCTTTTTGGGGAAATAGCAATGTCATGTGGTGTGTCGACGTCATGTGATTTAAGTAATTTACCTTGGTGACTGATCATATGTTATTATACCAAATCAAAGGTCAATATGCCTATTATAAATTGTAAATTGTCAAAATTTCTTTTAAATCAAACAATTATCTTTTTATCTATTGAATTTTGTATATAAGTATCAATGATTCATCTAAGATGCCTTGAGGCATCTTCCTGCCATAGCAAGGGGAATGCCTGGAGGCATCTTCCTGTCGTAGCCAGCTAGGGGAATGCCTGGATGCATCTTCCTGCTGTTAAAGGGTTAATAGTAGTTTGTCAGCACAAGTTTGGTATAGGTCCATCTGTCGGAAGAGAGAAACATATAAAACAGGTATATCATACTTACAATACATTTGATTATCAGAATGCTCTATTGAAAGTCCATCTTATTTTTGTGAATGATGCTCTGCTCTTCAATTGGCATAGTTTGCATATATACGCGTATACATTTTAAATGTTGCGACTTAAACGGTATTTCATATCGTTCTGAATTCTTTGATGAATAGAGTAAATACGATATTATCTGGAGTAATAGAGATATAGTTAACGACCCTATTCCCGATAGTTGTCTTATGGTGACTAAACGGCTGAGTACACACAATCTAACCCAGCTGTTATACACAAAGCAGAGTAGACAAGTTCTTTATCTTTTAGATTAACTCGGGTGTTGATATAAGTATTTGTGAATGCGATACGACTCCACTACACGTTACAGGCGTTAGGAGTATGTGCTTTAACACAAATACAGGTGCAAGTGCCTAAATATCACATTTAATCAGTACTGCAGTTTTAAACGTTGATTTTGGGACAGCCATCGATACAGGAACACTGACGAAGCGTTGGAGCAACGCAACCTACCATGTTTACTTCCTGATGTGTCGGGGATTTGAGGCCAGGGGCAAAACTTAACTGCAGGGTGGCGAGGTATACAGTGTACGTTGACCGTTGGAATGTTACCATAATCCGCTAGAAGTTTGGTAATGGTCACAAGTTCGATTTTTTTTTTAAAGAGAATGGACCCCACTCTATTTTTTAAACGGAAATAGTTTTATAGTATACTGGAATGAGGGGGCCAGGTTCCACATGGGAGGGTTTAATATACGAGTTAACGAGTGCAACTCTTAACTGAGAATAATCTTTGCAAGGATATTTCAACCACACTTTACGTGAAAAGAAAAAGAAGCATGATGGATAGCGGGGTCATACAAATGAAAGTTTCAGAGATGACATTGAGTAATGGAAACCAAACACACTTTTTACAATAATAATGGGTATCAGGGACCCACCATCCAACCCCATACAGCCACACAAATTGAACCGCGTAGTAATCAGTCGTGAGAGCGTGAATGCCCGGTAATAAAAATTATATTGGGAAAAATTTATCTGTAACTAGGGAGTATAAGAGTACATGTTCAATTTGTGTGGCTGTATGGGGTTGGATGATGGAGATAGTACCGCATAGTAATCAGTCGTGAGAGCGTGAATGCCCGGTAATAAAAATTACATTGGGAAAATTTTATCTGTAACTAGGGAGTATAAGAGTACATGTTCAATTTGTGTGGCTGTATGGGGTTGGATGGTGGGTCCCTGATACCCTAGGACACTCGAAAGAGTTCCTAGGCTTCCCAAGAACCCTAATTCTTCTTCATACTTAACCAAGGTAAGTAATCGAATAATTATCTATTCTTACTCGCTCTAGGGAACTACTTTCTTCGTAGTTCCTAGTGCATCTGGGAGATCTTTAAATCCACAAAGATAAATTTTTCCCATTTATTTATTAAAAGGAAATTATTTCAAGTCAGTTTTTCAATGGTTAATTTTATTCACCATACTAAAAAAACATGATCAGATGAAGGGTATCCTCCGGGGATACATAATGGTCACCCTTATGTCATATAATGTACATATTGGTTTAAAAACAGTTTCGTTTTTACATTTTTATGTATGTCAACATAAAGAATCATCAGCTGTGTGATTGTTCTCTCTGAGACCTAGGTTTACAAGACAGTTTCAAAACTAAATTGTTTTGAATACAGGAAAAATGAAAAAATATAATTATACAGTTCCAAACATCCAGTTTTGCTCATGGCTATTGTGTTACTAAAGCTAAATTTCAATCTTGACAAACACGAGGAATAATACATGTACATGTACTTAAACACTGGCAAGGTGGGAGGGAGGAGCGGGAGGAGTGAAGTCACTAGTGCAAAGTCACAGTCGTCTGGTTACTATTTGTATGCGTGCATTTCTAACTAGCTATTATGGTTATTGATAGTATACCGCTTATATATATTTCGGCTTCTGTATCATATATCTAATGGCTTGTTTTTTACTAGTTAATTTTTTTATATTACAGATAGCGATTGTTCTGAGTTTAATGTAATATGGTGCAGTATGTTCTGAATTAATTTGTCACTTACAATCCCTTGTAATATCCGATTTGAGGGCGCAATTCGCTCGTATATTACTACGCGTCAATTAAGCGGATAATACCACAATGCATATAAAAAATGTTAATATTGTCTGTATCATTCAGCATTCCAGATGTAAGTTATCAAATAAGTTATCAAAGGAAAGAAAAAATAACCACCGATCTTCTCACACATTACTTTGCACGCTAGGGACCCCCCTCGTATTCTACTAGGAGAATACCGTTTTCCGTATTCTATTCAGTAGCGATCTGTTGGCTCTATAGGTTAGCTATGGAGATTCCGTATTAGGTGGATAATGAATGCGTTACCACTGAAGAGATATGTTCTGTAATATGTAGACTTGTTGCAATATTCAATACATGTACTTGCACAATACAGCCTCAATGCTGACGGTAACAATATCTCGCCAAAATACACAGGTTACAACGAATAACCATATTATTTCTCCATACCAAACCTATAGGGACTGTGTAGATCACCGGTGGAGATTACAGGTATTCGTAATCTCCACCCTACATAGAGCTGAGATTATGGAAAAGGTCCCTTGTGTATGAAGTAGTGCGTGAGAAGATTGGCGGTCAATCTGTCTTTTCTTTGATGATTAAAATTTCAATGCTAAATAATAAATACAATGTAGATAGAATTCAGATAAAAGCGGTCGTAATCTCCTCGGACTAGAATCTGCGTAATTTCCTTGCATTCACTTGGATATTACTACGCGTCTTATCCTCGGAGATTACAGCCGATTGTATCTGGAACTATCCAATGTTGATGTACTGATCGTGTCAAAATCAAACAAATAACTCCAAAGGTACAAATAATCTAGGGTAGCAATTATAATTTTACTTCCTCTATCACAGGAGGTTCTCTAAAGGATTCTATTGACAATACATGTTATGCATTTTGTTGTTTATGATAACGAGGAGGGCAAGATATGGCATTGGATGAATTGATATTATAGACAAAACCGATGAAAGTTTAGGGTCAGAGTTCGTATCCCATCGTGTTTGAATCACACAGTAGCTCACAAGGCGAAGCCGCATCAATTATGTAGCGATTCAAACATGATTGGATCGAGCTCTCTGACCCTAAACTTGAATGTGTTTCTGAATTTATCTCATTCCTCACATTGACTAATGGGCTAAAATTTGTGACATAATTCCCCATTAGATATTTTTCCTAAATATCTCATGGGGTGAGATAGACGGTAGGAACAATTAAAACAATTCATTTTAAACCAAATATCCTCAGTCATTATGCTTTAATGTGCCCTCCATTCCATAACGATAGTAATACATTATTTAAAAACTGCTATTAGGAAAGTGACCTCTAGTAATGGATGGAACAGTGTAATTGTGTGACTATAAATAAGTAAACGCTTTTATTGATTAAGAGTCTTCGACTATCGAGTCTATATCGATTATTTTCTTGGACGCGTCTGTTACCCGTAACCCCCAGAAACAGTAATCGTGGAGCCATACCCCAGGCAGACCTAGATACAACAGGATGAACGATACAATGGTATGGATCCGGGGAGACTTTCTATTATCATCTACACTTTCAATTACTCAGAGATACCATGAAGAATTAGAATCAGAAAGAATTAGAAAGACTAAGTTCCGTTGATGACTGCATTCATCAGGCATATCAAAATGATCTATTTTCTCGTTGTTGTTTAGGCTTCAGTACTTTGATTTGAACTTTGTTCATATTACTGTTCTAGAGATTAATTCAGGTATGCTTCATGTTTAGGACCAAAAGGGTATATATCCACGACCTTTGAAATATCCCCATCTTATAAGGCTATTATGTTACTCACCGTATTCATAAAATCATCATCCTAAATTGATTTCCTGTTCGAGGAATCCCACTGGAAGTATTCCTTAGTATATTTCTATCCATATAAAATGTGGTATAATTGACAGAGGGGTCATTTTCTGAGGTGCAAAGTGAAAACGACGAGGACATTTTACAGGATGACGAACCGCTTGTGATTGATCATAGTGAGTTGCCAAGGTCCCTTATCAAACCCTGCCTACAATAACAAGATATTTGGCAAGGCTAACAAAACCATAAACACAAGGGCTTATAGAAAAGTATCAGGAACAAGCTGAATACGCAAGGCGCTGGTGATCTTTGCAAATATAGGCATAGGTGATCACCTCTTTCCTTTAGATCATTTGGGTAAATACTGACAGGCCTGACTTTACCCTCTCACTCCAATATACACGAGGATGTCTGTGGGTGTCCCATAGAAACATCAAACAACACAGGTTTGGGGATCAGAATCTTTTCTGGGTGTGGCTTAGCTGCATGGTCGCTAATGTCTTATATTGGACACACGGACAGGCTACATTGCTCAGTGGCCTCTCTGCCATTGGAACTCACACAGCTCACGCCAGGTAAGGTGTTAAACTATCCACTATGATCTCAGAGAACTCAGTGTAAAGAGAAGATATATCCGTGTCAGACTAGAAATTGTCGAGCATTATGGAATGTTCTTTTTATATCCGCAACAGAGTTTGTGTCACTCACATATTTATCACTCGAGTTTCGGAAATGTATTTTCTGCAGATTACGTTATTTATATCGAGTCCGTCTTCATGAAATTTCATGGAAATTCCATTGTCCACTAGTACTGTTTTTGCTGGAGATGTATAATCACAAAACTCTGGTAAACCTCTTTTCAATAGAGTGTTCCTTCATTGGAGAATTTGAATTTCCTACGAGGAGCATTGTCAGTGGAGATATTTCCCTCTGGGGAGCATCCTCACTATATCGTTCTCCCTAGCTAGCCTTTCGATGTTAGAATGATCTAATTATATATCAAGAGGGGTAAATGAACAACTGCCCATTTTTAACTGCAGCGAAAAAGGTAACAATAACGTCAGTTGTCAGCAAAGCGGGTTTTCATCGGGCGTATGTGATAATATCAATGTAATTTCTCGTAACCAACAATGAGCGTCCTATACTTTCAAAGTTGTATATATGCAAAAGCGATAACATGGGGATAAGGTGAAAGGAAACAACAGATTGTTTAAACCTCTTGCAAGGCCAAACGGATAATACTCGCACACCGCTGTATTCTGACCACCTGCGTCAGGTGTAATACATGTGTGATGAAACTATGACCATGGCAATTGTAAAAAAGCAATGGGATAAAAAAATATTGTAAGCCCTTTCCATTTCGTATGCAACAGATTAAATAAGGGATGTTCGCAAATTTTCCAAAATATTTGATAATATCCAACTCCCTCACTGCTTACGAACTTACGGATGGCCCCCGAGTGAACTAAGCTGTCACCGCATCGAATAAAGTCGGGGGGAGGGGGAGGGAGAGGGAGGAAGGGAAGTCCTGCAAACAATCATAGGGAATAGTCAGAATGGCTGACTTAATTTTAGAAAGGGAACCCTTCAACGTTGGTGATCAGTTTGGTGAACCGCGAGGACAATTTAGGAAGAAAATCTGTAATAGGAGAGAGGTGATATACGCATTGTGTATAGATATATATTGATGCCCAGGTCGGTAAATTCTGTCTCAGAATTAAACTGCCAAATGGCTACATTTTATGATTCATGCCTCTCGAATTATATTCTACCACCCCTCAAAAGTTCTGTGATTCTATTCACAACACAGCGGACAAATTTATTACTATCTTGATATGATATGTCTCTGAATGGTTGAAAGTAGGTATCCGTACTTGATGATACCCGATGGACTATATAAAAAGACAAGCTTTAATTCATAGGCCGAAGGCGTGTGGCGGGGGTTGGAGCTCTGCTTTCCAAGGGCATGTGTATACTTGTTACCGCTCTAAACCGTTTAAAATAATTCTGAGGTGGGCCCTCCATATATGTCGACCACATCCCCCTTCCTGTACGCATTACGGGGTTCCGAAGGTACACAGAGAAGGAGTGCAGAGTCTATAGACATGGGACTGGGGGGCTTTTATGGTATACTTCGAAGGAGTAAACCTTCATAAACAACCCTAATGCCTTGCTAGTTCCACCTAGGCATGTTCTTCAGGGAGGAATATGAAGCTGTTTTCTTCAGCTCTGAAATTCCACAAAGAATCGCAATAAAGAAGTAAATAACACTTTATATGCCACAGATTTTCTACATTTCAAAACAGTACACGTACGAGGTTGTACTACAATTGAACACAGTTCACTGTGGTCGTTGCATATATGCCATGTTTTTATTTTAGCAATAGCAACTAAGGTTTGCATTTTTAATTCGGGTCAGCAATACATTCGAATCTTCTGTAATACTCAAACAAATAGAACTATTTAGCCATGATAAAAGGATATCCTGTATATCGACCAGTAGTATCGATTATTCTAATGTTTCGACTGGCATAACTTCACATCAACAACTTAAGAGATGTCAACAGAGTATGGAATGGTTTGTGTATATATCAGTAGAAAAAATAATGGGTAGGAAAGGCGACTTTAAAAAAACAGCCTTTTAAAGTGCAAGTCTAGATCCCAGAATAAAAAATGTATTTACACACTGCTTTACATAATATCCACGGAAATGGCCTTGTAGTACTCATGCAGGAAGCTTAAATAATGTATAACTTTCCAAACAGAGAAACGTTCGTTTATCTTAGAGTAAACAAAGGATGGGTTGTGAACGAATATATTTTATGTTAATGTACATAATTCTATGGCCTTTGATTACCTATCCGTCCTAGCTTAATAAGATACCAAATCAGACCTTTCACGTGGCTGATATATATACTACTTCTAGTAAGTGACGTCAGTGGCCATGAAAACGTCATCAATGCTATGCACAGTGTATTTGACACTGGAAATGTGAATGGTGCAACAAATAATAACAGTACACTTCCTGTCTGATGTCTAGGTTACTGTGGCATAAAGTCAAGATCACTCACCGGAAAGAGTGAAAAAACACGATTTGGTATAGTGGAAACTGAGCCATGATAATGAAATAATGGCTGCACGAGCTGGGTATTTAATATAAGTCTTTCAACACTTCAATCTCAGGAACACTGAGGTGGGAATCGGCATAACCTTTATATAAACCTTGGCACCTAAACCTTCCTGCATATTACTGCTTCGGGGGACACTACATAAACAGCAATCGTGATTGTACCAACGAGTGTACTCGTTGATTGTTCCATGTAGCGTGCCAAAAGAAACATCACCAAAAATACCTGGAGATAGTCTGCAGCGTTGACTTTCTGGATTCAGTTGGAGAAAGGCACCATAGAACTCAGACTAAGAAATTATCCTGTTAAGATGAACAATTTACTTTGATGAGATATTGGAACTATTCTAGTTTAAGTAGAAGTAAAACTAATTGGAAACGTGTATTAGAGTGGCAGGATCCTACACAGCTATAAAAAAGATCCAGAAGTGGATCATTACACAAGCGAGTACACTTTTCTGTGCAAAATACAAGACTAGCATTCGGGTGTCAAACTTGTAGTAAAATACTATTTTCAACTTGACTTTTCGAATAAAATAATCATTGGCTGTTATCATACTATACCAGAGTAAATCAAAAGTACAGTTAGACTATCAGCTAACGACCATCTCACTAATACGCGACTACCGACATTTTCAGTCCCAAACTTTCCCCCTCCATTTCATATTTACAAAACGCTCAGTAATACGACCACCTGTCTACAGTGACCACCTTGCTTAACGACCACGTATTTGAAGATCCAAATGTCAAATTTACTCTCACTTATGCGACCTGGTGTATATTCTTGCTCATGAATTTTGTGGGTTAGCCAATGAGAGGGGAGGTGGGAACAGACAATGAATTTGAAGGATCTGATGGAGTGTCACAATCTTATCATTTATCATATGCCATTGGGTATCTCATGTTCGTAATGATGTTTTCATTTGTAATAATATGTTAGAAATATTTATTCAGGTCCACTGTACTTTCGTTAGAGAAACACACATTATGTGATAAAAATGTAATAGACCACAGTATCGGTATAGTACTAAATCAATCATTGGAGATTTTTATTTTTTGTCCTTGATATGAATAATGAACCTTGGTTAGCCAAAATGTTGCAATTGACTTACACTTAACGGCTTTAGTTGCTGGGACCCACCTTGGAAGGTTTGTTGCGCATTTGAAGGCTTGTAACCACAGGGGTTTGGGATAAGGTAACGGAAAAGGTTATTTAAAGGTTATTGGAGGTGGATAGTTCGAAAAGAGGAATATAAAAGAGGGAATGAGGGATAATCGGAAGAAATTACCAGTAGAAATATCAAGGGGCAGTAATTACGCTGGGGGATCAATAGGTATTATATAAAATATTTGTATATTAGGAAAACAAAGAAACATGCACACATTTCACTATGCTCCTGGCCACCTTTTAAAAAAACCTTTTATGCTTCTTTCATGTAAGTACGGATAAACGCAGCTCTGTTCTGTACGCTAACAAAAAAAAAATCTCCAACACCGGAAAACCACTTTCCACGTGAACGAAAAAATACAGAACCACTTCTTTCATGTAAGGCCTCAGCCACACAAATTATATAAATGCTGTAGACCATCAATTCTAAATAATATACTATTGACAAGATTGTATCACCAATTGATAATCCGAAACTTTACTTCTGACAATACAGTTACACCAGTGCATATATATGTCTTTTTTTCCTCCAGATTTCGCCGCTCACTGGTGCCAGTCACTAAAGCCTGTACGACTAACCCTCGAACAATCCACATCAAAGACAACTGAGATTGAGAAGCTCATCCTGACCAACCGCCAAGATGAGCGACTCGTCAGAACTGGGGTACTCTGACTCGGCGCCGGGGAATCTCCAGTCAGGAGGTCCTCCGCCGAGCAACCCAAAGCGAGTTAAGTTCTTCAGCGAAGCCGGCTCCACTGGGAAGTGTAAAGTGGTTGCGGTGAAGAAGAACGAATTCTCCACCCTCCCAGACTACCTCTCTACGGCCTTCTGCGTTCCTGTACGTAACATCCGGACGCCGAGAGGTAAACATAGCATCTCTAGTTTCGATGATTTGCAGCAGGACGGCAAATACGTCTGTTACTCCAAGGTTAAAGGTAAAGTACGTGGAGTGGACGTTACGCCACGAACATGGAACGCCGGAAATAAGCCGGCCTTGCAGCGTGTATCCTTCATGAACGAACCCGGAAGTGATGTGGCGAGATCGCTCCCCCCGATTGGAAGTCGCTCGGACCCGGGCACCATGGGACACAGTCGACGTCCCAAGAAACTCACCATCATACGGAATAACAACTCCAATCGCCGGTTCGTCTTCTTGCTGAACCGGAAGACCGAGCAGAACTTCAATAGCTTCCTTCAAGACGTGAGCACGTCTCTCGACTGCGAGTGTGGCAAGTTGTTCACGGAAGACGGCGAACCGGTGAGTAAAAATACATGTAGCTCGTATTTATTATGGGTCGCACTGACCGCCATACACCTTAAGTGAATAAATCCAACTATACTTATCTAGATTCATGAATAAACAGTTTTAATGTATCAATACTAATTTTACTAAATTATATAGGCCTATATATACTGAAAATAATGGGTAGCGGTGGGGGGTGAGGGCCCTAAACACGTGGTGCTGCAGTCACTCTGTCGAAATAAATGTCTCAAAGCTCACGGGAATGTGACCCAACACAGGCACTCTGCCCCCTGACCGGAAATTACGTGCAACAGATCCATTTGCGATGCGATTTTGTCAGTCAGTAGAACAACTTCCCATCTCCTTATGCGACTTTTCCACTTGCCGATTATGACCACCGATCATGGCTTCTCGCACCGCCGACCGGTTAAACAATACAATTAGTGCAATAATCGTTGGGTGGAAACAGAAATGACAACAATTTTTCTCTTCGACCTTAGAGTAATCTGACACCTACGACCTGCACCCACCGACGAAATCAAAGCGAATTGATGTAATCGGTGGGGGTCTGCATTTTAGCGTCCATCGAATCTTTGCAGTGCAGGTCACCAATTATGTACCACCGACCTTTCACTAGGAGAAACACCGACCAACTTCTTTTACAGTATGGAAACTATCGGTTGGGTTTCGGTCGGTAGGTGGAAACACCTCACAAGACTATCATCAGTCGGTTTTCATACCTATATTTGGCATTCAACGCTCGATATCCTACGAGGCAGAGATCTCAGTTTCAGGTTATTACTTATTTTCCGTGTTTTTCTTTTATGTTGTACTAAATTATCAACTCTTGAGATACGGAATGGAGATAAGGACGATTTGGAAGATTTTCGGGTTAATTTATTGGCCCCACTGACACCTTTAGAAATGAAATTCATGTAAATTTTCAAACCAGGGGCTTGTTTAACAATCTAGACACTTTTCTGTATGCTATTGAGATCCAAGGACGATGTGGGTCAACTTTATTCAACACTTATGGACGACCTTATGCCATTGAGATCCAAGGACTGGTACTGTCTTTTAGCGAACAGACTCAAATATTATTAAACGATAACCCTTGTATGAGGTATAGAAAACGGTCTTCATGAACGATACTAGATTATTAAACTAGATAATTTTAGTAATAATTTGTAATATACTTGAAAAATGCTTTCCTAACCCATGAAAGATGACAATCTCGCTCCCCTAAAACTGTTCAGAAACAGCAAAAGTATATTATTTTTTTGCTTTAATCTCTATTCAGATCCAATCTTTGACTGACGTGATTCGCGGTCCTGACTGCTATATCTTGGCCGAAGAGTCGGAGAGGTTTGTCCCGCTGGGCAAATCCGGCCGACTTGCCAAACCCCTGAAACCTGTGGCGGCGTGGATTGATAAGAAAGGAGCCCGTACACGTGAGTGTCACATTTACTATGTCATGGTTAAACCCAAGGACAATCTGGACACTTGGAAAATGAAATCTAAGTATCCCTGAGTAAATCCTGAGAGGGAAGGGTCTGATTATACAAACATTTCGTTTGCCTTTGAATATTATTCTGATTCTGATGAATGCAATTGGCTGAATTATTTTTATTGGTACAAAGTCATAATATTCTGTAGACTCTTTTTTCGTAAGCGAAGTAGAAAGATATAAAAGGTGTTGTCTAAGTACGGTGAATAATCCGTAATGGAAAACCAGGATGCTCCAGGTGGTACCACAAGGTCATATTTCAATTACTAAGATTCATCCTAACTATAAAGTAGCTATAGCGGTACGCAGGTTAAAAGAGTGATATGATGAAGGATATGATGACCTTGGAATTGGTCAATTTCATAGATACTATATTTCAGCTGGTATCATTATAATCATGTGAAGACTAGGTACAAATTCACTCCCGTAATTCACTGTCATATTCTCAAGATAAACATTTGAATAGAAACAGGAATACAATCAGCAATCGCATTGTTGATTCGATTTTACTGGGTCAGTTGGGAACGTCCACAGGAGGAGGGGCTGGCTGGGGCGCGTGCCTTCCACCTGTTGTTGCAGGGTTTATCCGCCAAGCCCTTGGCAGGCTCCAGCGGTGCCATTGATCCATTTGAGGCCGGAACTCTCGAGATGACGTGCCCGCCACTACGATGTTGATGCATTAGTGTGGGTGGGATAATTCAGGAGAATATAGCATTATAATCTACACGGATGCCAATGCAAAGATGTTTTCTGTTCATCTATAGATTGTTTCTGAATGACCGTGCCACTTTCAGAGATCTTGATTAGATTCCAGCCTTTTGGTAACCATTCACAAACATTTGCATCTCTGACAGACAGAAACCATTGCCCTGTCGCTGGTAAAGAATTTGTGCGGTGGGGTGTTTACTAACAATAGTTGATTAGATTTGTATGCCACGATATTGAACAGGATATTACCAATAAACATATCATTACATCGCGTATACTAATACACCACAAAGGCTCTGCTGAATTATAAATGATCGACACTTTTGGAGTTATTTCACACAAACGTTGTAATTGTCCTTTCTGAAGAACTCTAAAATAAACAAATATCCTCTCTTTAGTATCCCCCCATCAATAGTATGGGTTGGACTGGCATGACTGAATTGAGTTCCTCTTCCTCACCGGAGACCTACCCCTTGAGGAAATCATTATTTATGTAACTGGTAGTCGGTCGAGCAGTTCGGGGTGTGTGCTCCACCACTGTGAGTTGCTCCTGAGTTGTTCAGCTAGGCTTAATATTTAACAGACCTGTACTATCAGCAGCAGGCGTTACCCGGTAACATAACATATTGATTTGCATCTACTCTGATTGAAACTGTTACTTTTTCACCAGTCGTTAGATACCTAAGAGCAAAAACGGGCCCTCGAGTGCATTTAACTTACTATTGAAACTGTCAGTATAATTATCGTCAGCAGTAAACATTAGAGACTGTCAAACATATCAAGTTCCTATTCCGCAATATCTTTCACTAATACTTAACTAGTTATAGAAAGGTATCTAAGGGCCATAATTGTAAAATGATATGATTATGTTCTTATATGATCATACTCTTACATGATTTAACACACCCTATAATTGATCAATAGCAAATTCTAGTAGGTCTATAGGATTATGATCACATGATTTGGTGTGAGGCATAATCCAGTCGATCTAGAAAGGGATTTATTATGTAATGGAAATACCGGTTACCAGTTTCATTATTGTAATGTAATGCAATTACCCCTGACAAGTAGACCCCCTACATATTTGACTGTAAAATCATATTTTAACAATCAATGATTAACTGGGTAAGATTGAGGAATTTCATAATCAATGTCAGTAAGGTTAGGTTTATTGGCCAATAATCCCAACATATACGATAAATATCGATGTTAACCATTGACATCCATACCCTCACAATAGAAGCACACCTGTTGGGCTGGGTCCACTGGACTGACGAGTTAAAGATCAAGGTTATATCCATGGACACAGCCATTGATCTCTTAGTCCATTTGCACTGTGCAAATACCCCAAGTCCTCTGGTGTTCATGTCCCCACGCCACTCCATGACAAACATCAGCTCAGCCATTACCTCCAGGGGGTATGACACTTGCTGTTACTGGTCACTTAGATAAGCCATACCGTTATGTGTCATGTGAGACGTTTTGTAAACAAGCTCAGTTCAATAGAACCAATGATCAGGTGAGTTATGCACATAAAGGTATGCACAGTTTCTACTCTTTAACGCCATAAAGCTAATGGCGTCAGACAGGGATAATTAGTTGGACAGCATCACTTTAACTCTATCAGTCTGATTGATGCCTGGATGCACTTCCACGAGGTGGACGAAAGGTGCCCTAATTATTTCCAGCCAGGCATTTCCAGAAAGGGGACGAAAGGCCCCCAGGCATTTCCATAGAGGGGAGGAAAATGTCTCAAGGCAGTTTGAATAAGGAATTGTCAGTTTTTAAAAAGTTGGTTAGTAATATATGAATTCTTCTGCTCTGACATAAGTCTGTAGGTATATGATGATAATTAACTACATGTTCGCATGGTTACATATTCTAATTGTTCTAAATGTTATGATGTCGATTTTTTGAGAAATCATTTATTGATGGAAGAGTTCAGAACGAAGCTACAATTTCAAAAATTCACGTCATCAATAGATACAGGGTAACGTACAGTGATACAGAGGACATAATACCAACAACAGAGAATCACAGTCCTAAAAATGGACATTAAGACAGTGTACAAGACAGGACAGAAAGGTTGGCCCAAAATTTCGTGTTTACCGGTGTTGGCTTACATTGGTGTTTGATAAACATATATCCGGTAGTACATTACCTACGTATTACATATTATCAGATGATAGTGAGAGATCAGTTTATTAACATACAGAATCTCTGGTAAGGGCATCTATGTTAGCCGTTTTAAGCAAAAAGATTTAAATTGTAGACTAGTTGTCACATTATCGAACTCAGGCTGCAAGCAGTTCCATAATAGTGCCACATGATAGAGGGGTGATATCCTGAAGAAATCAGTTTGTGGGCGTTTAACCTTTATCTTAATTTGGAATTACTTCTAGTTCGCACACCTTGGCTTGTCTCGCGAGGGTTTACAACATTGTTGGGGTTACATGACCACCAATGTAAATGAGACAATAGGTGCCTGAAGTACCTAAGCAAAAGCTTCTCAAGGTTGGTTCTCTTAAATACAGTGTGCATCTTCACCTATGTGGTTTGTCAGTTTTACCTTCTAGTATACTCCTAGGCCCGGCGTCCACCTACAACGATAGAATCGTAGACCTCCCGATATGGCATCGATACAAAATGTCAGAATCGGTGCCATATCGGGAAGGTGTAAAATTTTTGTTTTTAAAGTTTGTTATTTGTATTGCAGGATAATGGCAAGCTCTAATGTGCCTATTTCCAGGTTGCTCCGTAGTGTCCGTCATTTACTCCCTGAAAACATAGTGTAATGGCGAAGTAGATACCTGATGATCGCTTATATTGAGATATAAAAAGCTCCCTGATTTATCTGACTGGAAAACCCGATCTTGCAATGTGCATCTTGAAATGTTCTTACCATTAGCAACATATCATTGTGTTTCCTGCCGTGAGTCCCTTCTGCACTGATAACATCATAAATGGAATACATATTGTCTATTAGATGAACACTTAAATGGAATACATATTGTCTATTAGATGAACACTTTATCATCAGATACTGCGATCTCCATTCATGTTTATTGATCGACCTCATGCTAGCATTATAAAGGTAATTTGAGACTATGAATTGTTTATATTGTTTAATGAGTCCCAAAGTGTCTCACTCTTCTGACATCAATTATTCATCATCCATTTTGTATTGTTACTGAAGTGTAAAACTTCCCTCTATTGATGGAGGGACCAAGAGAATGTGTTGATGCTAATGCATTATCACTCTAATTCAAGATTTCATCTGGCGTGTAATACTGTTTGTTGTTAGATATCTAGCCATACTAGCGTTCATTCCGACCCTCCTATTTACGGGATATGTTAAGAATATCAGAAACACTTGTTTACATGTCAAAACCAGGTGCGGGGAGAAGAATCAATGAGATAGTTGAAAGCAAATTAACAAAAAAGTCCCCCCTGACATGTCCTATGATAGAATTTAAAGATTGATAATGTGCATGATCAGTCCATATTGCACATTTGGTTAGCGATTGAATAGACACATGTATACATGTATTTCATGATAAACCAACATAATCTCTTTGCACCGTATTAGCGCTAGTATTGTCTGGAAGGGAAACAGGCAAATGAGCAGGAATTGGGGGCATGTGAGTATGCTGAATAGGGGAGGGGAGATGAATATTGATATATTGAAACCATTTAAAATATGTTTGTTTACTTTTTGTTTTTTTGTATAATATTTCTATTCATTGATCAGGAAATTGAGGGCTTAATTACATTGGTTAATCACCTCAATAGATACCAAATAAAGGAAAAAGATGTTTTCCGTCTGTTTGTAACTGTTTGTATAGATATATCAGGAAGTGGAGTGTAATAGCAGAAGTGTGAAAGAAACCTCTCCTTCCCGGCCCCGTGCCAGGTGCCAAATCAGCCTGCTAAGGTCTAGTAGAATAGGGGCCGTTCCCAATATAGCATAAAAAAGGGAGGGGTGTGTCTCACCATACATAAAATATGGTCTGTAGTATAACAGACAGAGGATCCAGCGGCAAACATAGTTTACTAATACCAGGACTGATGAATACGTGGCTCACGATTCAATCGTTGTATTAATTTAGATCTCAGGCAGAGTTTTAATATTGAAATATACTATAATTATGGAAATATTGAATGAATCCCAATAATTTTTAGAGGTATTTACAATATATCATGAATTTATTTTTCAGACGCTAAAATAATGAAATTGAAAAATATAACTATGGGAGAATTATGAAACTATATTATTTTCAGACCGTTAGACTTAATCAGATAATATCATATTTATGGCGATTATATATCTATATCCGCTGTACCTAATTCTAGAATTTCATAATTTTCCACCAAGTATTTCGCCCGAAAGATATATTTTCCCGTTAAATTACCTACATTAAGCTTCGATAGGCTGCGAAAAATCCAACATGTTGGATTTCATCGGGAGCTCTACAAAATTTGGAGTTTCCAATGGCAGCCTATCGGTATTCAAGCGTGAGGTAACGTAGAGTCGATTGCAGAAACCTGTCTCACTGTCATGATCTTTTCTGACCTCACAATAGAATCTGTTTCGTGTCGGGACCAGAATCGGCAATGGTGGGGGTAAGCCTTTACTCTATTCCACAGAGACCAGACATAGGCCAGTTTTGGTGCCGGGACTGAAACTGGAGTATATCTGGATCACATCGGGAGAGAAATCGGCTATATGGATTCAAAGCCTTTAGAGAACTCCTGAGTATTTGATGACGCCGGTTGCTTTATTGTCTGCTGGCAACATCCCGGGAGTGTTCTTCGACGATTTACTATACATGTATGAGGTTTGGCCTTCATGAAGTTAATTGGTAACTCTAGGCAACAAGTAGATATTTTGATTCCTGTAATTTGGAGTGCAGCCCAGTAGAATTACACACGATGAGACAATTCCTGGGTCCCACACAACCCCACTATGAACTCGCCTCGCAAATAGCCATGCCGGATATTGCGATTGGGAAGGCGATCAAGTGCATTCAACACCAAGGCTTACCACTCCTTCTGGCAGCTTAACCATGAAGCACCGACGCTAAGAGCCTACTAAACTAGTTTCGCATCAGTGCTCCTACCCCTGCCCCCACCCCAATCCCTCCACAATTTAAGCCCAACTCCGTTGGAGGAATTAAAGAGAGAACAGGGATTTAAAAATGCTCTCAAAGCGTATGTATGGTGTACAGATGCATATGGTTATTTATCCTACCCCTTAAATATATCTCCATGGACTTCGCATGGTGTGACTGTATGCCACAGTTATGTTATGAAATATCTATATGCCGCGCTTGACATATGAAGTTAAAATCATGTGACAGGGTAGGATAAAATCTAGATATATCACTCAATTTCATATAATTCTTTACATGGCATTCATTGTCTTCTGCTATAGATATCACTCAGCTCCAATTCGTGATATCATTCTGCGATGAAATCTCATGCCATATAAACATTCGTATGGAATTTTGTGATGTTCCCCTTATTTCATGTGTAAATAACTTTGGCCTGATCTGACCATATGTTGTAAATTCCCAGATGGCCACCTTTACCGACTTTAGGTATTTGTGATGAGCTACTCTAAAGCAATTTGCTCTTTGAGGGATTTCCCACACGAGAATACCACTTGTCCTACCACCCCACATTATCATCGATCATTCAGACACCGTGTGCCTGGTCACGAGAATGCAAACTACCTCCGACATCTCCACCATCGATATCGTTATTACATCATAACTTTAGGGGCATGGACGAGAGAATAGGCTGTTAGGTAAGAGTTGGTGGTATTGAACTACTAGATCACTCATATTCCTTTTCGTACACAGTTCCAAAATTGGACCTTAGTAACCGGTGGACTGTTTATCCAGATTCAGCTTGGAGGAGAATTAAGACCTATTGAAATATGATGATGGACACTTTTTATTGTTTGTTTCTTAATATAAATATCATTGAAAGGTGGAGAATAAACCAGTTTCTGTTTTTTTGATAATGGAATAATCTTATATCCCAGCGTAGGGCCCACCCATGAAATACTTTTGCAGAATTTCTGTAAGATTTCACCCTTCCCAACCCCTCTCAATATTGTATGCAACAGAACAAAGATGAGGTAACGCAAAATTTCCGAAATGTTTGATCCCCCCGCCCCCACCCCTCAGGTAGGGGTGGGGGTGCATACGTACTTTATGGATGGCCCTGTACTGGAAGTTCCTTTTCCCAATGCTAACTGAATGGTGAAAGAATATAGAGAGACGTTACAAGTTTGAGTCTGAGTTTACTTATTTGTTGGCGAGTCAAAGACAAGTGACAATACAGAGCCAACAAAATGCGTGACAGAAATAAACTCAAACTCAAACGAGTGGCGTCTAGATTTTATCCTACCCCGTTTCCAAATTTTTTCAGCATTAGAAAGTAGTGACATAAACAACACCTTATGTCACACCCGTGACATAAACAAATCCCATGTTAGGCCTATGGCGTTTTTTTAAGGGGTAGGATATTACCAATAGTCGAATAAGATATCATAGGTAGCTAATGTCTACTTTGAACATGTGCATCTATATATTCAACCTGTGAATGGTTTTGTAAGGAGAGCAGGGGGCTGTTTCACTAGAAGTGAGAAGTCTCGTTGTTGCCAACGGTGGAACCACAGCGTCAGTGTGTGTTTCATTAGAAGGTGCAGTCAAGCATAAATGTCACTCGGGAAAGGAGCGTCACCAACAGTGAGAGTGCCCGTTTCACTAGTAAATTGGGTGTCGCTGTACCTGGCACTGTGGTGGCGCTGTTGGTGAGAGGGTCGACCCGCTCGTTGGGGTTTTGTCAGCGCACTTCCCGTAGAAATTAAGCAATGAAACTTTAAGACGAGTAAGGGAACCATATAACCTATGAACGTTACGAATATGAAGAAGATTCAGCCCCTTCTTTCTGCCAATATTCGCGTTTGAATTTCGCTGTAGCAAACATCTGCTCTGGTGGCCAGTGTAGGCCAACTCAAGCGATCGCTAATTTATGAGGTGACTTTGACATCGACTGCGCTTGTTCCCTGTTCATTCACCATCCGTTCAGAGGAATCAACCAAGAACAAGTGCAGTCAATGTAAAGGTCACTGCATAAATTAGCGAATCCGAATAGGTCATCAGACCATACTGGACGTGGAATCACACCCACTTTCCATAAGAATTAAGCCATGACACGTTCACACACATTGAGGAAACATATAAACTATAAGCATTCCAAGTTTGGAGAAGATTGAACGTTCCGATCTGCTGATATTTGAAATTACACGTTCTGGGTCCATAATTGATCGATTTCCTATAGAGGGATTGCCACCTTGTAAATAACAATAATTCTCAATCAGAATGTAAAATGTCTACCACGTGTGAAATACTCAACAGAAAATTATAAAATCTTCAGATCTGTTCCAGGAGATATAGGCAATACTCTGCTGTAAATGAAGTTTTATTTGAATAAGTATAAGTGTCCCAAATCAATCATTTCTAACTGCCACATCTTGTACCTGTGAGATGACAACTTATAGAACCTACAACAATTCTATACTTGTCTTTACGGGCGACACTTTTCGCGTTGATCTCTCATGGTGCGCTATGACATCGTCTATAGCACGACTATAGGACGACAGGCCGTAGTGGAGTGGAATTTCACCCCCTGCTCGTAGGAAATAAGCCATTAATTGCACTATGCCGTAAAATATGCCAACAATGAGAGTTGGTCCCACCTCAACAGCGAGACCGCTGATGAAACGCAAATTTGGGCTTGACACTGTTGATGACGCTACTGCTGCCACTGTTGCGGTCCTACCTCGGGCTTTGACCCCTCTACTAGTGAAACGGCTCCCAGTATTACTGAGGCAATGTAATACTTAGTAGAAACCAAACGAGAGTTAGCCTTGTCAATGTTTATGACACGATGGGCAGGTTGTGTATTACTACACGAGGCATTAGCCGAGTGTAGTGAGTATCAGACCTGACCAGTTCGGTTTCGTATTTATCCTACCCCATCTCACTGATATACAGGGAAAATTGTGTAATTAGCCATACGCCCTCCAGAGGTTACTAAACTCCCTGTTATCGCCCCGGGTAAAGCAAAGTTCCGCTCCCGATAGACTTGGCACACTACGACAACATGAACCACAGTTTTCTGGTTTATAACTGGAGAAACTGAATATAATTTCGGATTTTTATGTAGAAAAAGCTGAAATTTCCATTTCTGGCATCAGAATTTCAATTTGAGGATTTCTGAAAACCGTTAAACTGCATTAATTCTGGGTTACGGGTCACGGGTCTATCACCATATAACGTCGGTAATCAGCGAAAACCGGAACTTGCAAACAGACTGGATTACGGGATACCTCAATAGGGTCTATGTTAATAGCGTGTTGACACCATGGCCCCATTTATCAATGCTGCCGGATCTACTTTCATTATCTCGTCCCTGATTGGTCCGTCTTTTTTATTCACCTTGGTGCATAAATAACACTTTATTCAATGCTCTGTCAAATACATTGAGTCAATGTTAAACCTATAGCGTTTTTTATTAGGGGTAGGATAATGTCACCGTACTGCCACCTTATAGGGTGTCATGACATTATGATGGCGATTTCACGAAATTATACGAGATGGTCTCTAGAATGGGCCTTATCCAATACAATTAGATTGATAAAACCATCGTGCAGTTAGGGAAATGAAGTGAAGCTGACAGCCCCTGATGACTGACGATCCTGAAAGGAGAGGCTTTTATTAGGGGGCATTTCTATATTGTGGGGGCTATTTGTGGGTACTTCTCTTGGCATGACGTTTCCTAAGTAAATCGCAAAATATTTCAGCTATATCTAATTCATTCGTTAAGCGGGATTTATACGATTCCCACATTGAGCATAGGCCATTCACATCATCTGACAGAGTATTACATGTTACACGTGTACGTTTACTACACTATAATAGCCACATATTGTGATTTAAGTGGAAATAATTTACAGCGTTGCAAGCATTTCGTCACTAAACAAGTGAAACTGTTTTTTTTATGTTTTACGTTTCTAGAGCCGGAAACCTGTAAGTGGAGCATAGCATATCAAGTTGATTTGTATGTGTAAGGAAATGCTACTAATATGATGACGAGTTGTGTATGTTCCAACTGACTGGTATTTGTACTTGTGAGGATGTTCAAATGAGCACCAGCCAATCGTTCAAAGCCATACATTAGAACACTGCTAGGCATACTAATATGATGGCTTTAATTCAGTTGGAATCATCAATTCCCAGTTAATAGAGCTAGATACCTTTCATTGATTGCCATTGAAAATACTTTAGGGAATCAGTTGTGTGTTATTTCTCTGTATGCATGAAAACATTATCAACATTTTCAGTTGCATTGTTTTACAGTGAGTGAGAGTTGGAGTGTGAATTGATACAATTTATTTCTTTTGATATTAATTTCAGCACGCGCCAATATGCTGCCTATTTATTTGATCTAATAACCCACATCGTATAACACTGTCAAATGATAAATTAAGCATTTTTTAATATTTAAGTCAGTTAACAGTTAACCCACTCAAGGCGGGTGATGCCTTGAGGCGTCATTTCTCCAAGATTTACAAAATGAATGTATTTACAAGGACTTGATGGACCAATAAACGTCAAAATTACACAGAGTAGATATTAAATTGTATTCACGATTTGCAGGAGAAACTAATAACAACATCAATCATGATGTATTAAACAAAGTGATAACATTATTGAATTATGAGTTCGGAGGACAATCAATCAGTGAGAACTAGCCCCCGAGCAGTACACACTGACACTTGCACCATAATCTCCACTCGCAGCGCTGTCATTCATAAACGGGTAAAATAGTTATTGAACCATATAAAAAATACTGATATTGATTTCATGTTTCTTACTGAAATCAAGATAATCTACTTGAAGAACAATATAATGTTAATTAAAACAATCACTTCATACATTCATATTAATAATGTGCTTTAATAGATTTGATTATTGTATTGCTTTAGTTTTCCTTTTTTTAAGTGTCGTCTGTTCTTTTGATTCAGGCGGGAGATGGGCGGTGTCAATAACAACTAGTGACAGACAAGACGCAGGGTCGACTGCTAACGTTTTCATCACTGTCTATGGGAGTAAGAGTTGCACCATGCCCATTCCTCTCAATGTCGCTGACGGAGACTGCTTTCGTTGCGGCAGCACCGATAGTAGTGAGGTAATGTACCCGTCACGTAAGGGTTAACATTCATTTACTTGTAAGGTCAAGCAGATCGGCGACACTAATTTAACAACGGAAATAACACCCCGATCGACAGGCAAATCTTAGATTAACTGCCATGGAAAGGCTGGTATGCTAAGTTCTTCCAAGCTGCTCTCAGACCATTAAGGCATACATATATATGTACGTACATGTCCATTTCGGGAATACGGTTTTTGACAATTCATAACGAGCTTAATCGATAGATAGGGCAGAGGGTAACCTGATGTTTTTATTAGCTTTAAAGGACCATAAATGAGAAAATTTGATCCTGGCTTAAATTAACTTTAGAATGTTAACATGGAATATACAGATTAACTTAGAAGATACTTTACTAAATCCTGAGGTAGATTCAATATAATCATAGCAATTGTTATCCATGTGGATCATCGGCAGGATGTCTTTCTATTTCTATATTCAGATTAATGTCGGTAATATTGGTAAGGTCTACAAAATCCGACTGTCCCACGACAACGCTGGAGATGATGCAGATTGGCTTTGTGATGAGGTACGTGCTAGGTGTTTGAACTTTACAGGTCGCTTATCATTTGTCACAATTCAGCAAATAGTACAATTTTACAATTAGTAAGGAATACACCGACGGAACTTTGTGCATGCAGTAAGCCTGTAATTGATCGCAAAAGGGGACCAACACGTAAACCTATGCGATCATCTACTCATATCTACATGTACTTTTATAATAATTAACCAACTGAGCATGTCACATAATGGCCAAAAATACTATGTAAAACATGACTTATATAATGGCTATGAATGCTCAGTAAACGTTCTCAGTGTTACACATTTGTTGTAATGATAGGTGAAACTGAAGGATGTTCATACGTCTGAGGAGCTGAATTTCGAATGTCGTCGCTGGATCGGGTGTCACAATGACAACATGGAGCTGTGCCGCGAGCTTCCCGCAAGTCGACCAGGGGAGAGCGACCCTCCCGGTAGGCAACACGCTTTTGTTACGTCATGAGTCTGATTCCCACTGTGCGATTACTGATATTGTACCACTCCGATTATTGTCCCGATTAGGTATCGTACATTTGTATTTTTGCGTGAAAACATTCCGCCGAACGGCGCATTTCATTATTACCGGCTGCCATGGACATTTCTATATTGGTGTAAATCCAGTGAGAATGTTTGGGGACCGAAGAGGTCTACACCATTGGAATTAAGTGAATCAACTCTCAGTAGTACTCTCAAAGCACCGAAAAAATGGTCGAACCCTAGGGCCTTACAACGGCACTTAGACACCTCCTCGACTTTTGGCTTTTTAGATCATGACATTCTCAACTATGAGAAAAATGTATTGCTCAGTGGAAACTGATGTTTTTGCTCTCTATACCGCCGCGATAGCGGTCCGGCCAGCGACAAACGGTACCGATTTTGGTCCCCTAAAGACGGAGCTCATTTCTGCCACTGCGATAAGTCGCCCTTCTGTGACTTATGTGGTGGTACAATGGTTGTTTCCCTTGTGTTACAACTTTAACCACCTCTCTGCCGTAGAGAAGAGAAATTTTCTATTTAGCACCATGGGCTACATTGAGTTATTTTGGATAGGCGAAGCTGGCACTTTGCCCTTCTTTATATGAGGCTCCTCACGTCGAATATTTGGCTCCTTCTTCTATATAGTTGGACAGCGTCTGTCGTGTATTTTGATTTTCCTTTCTAGCTAATGTATAATTGTTTTGATAATGGAGATTAAGGGAACACCTCTTTGTACGAATTTGCCATTATTAATTTCACTCAAAGGATGGAACCACGGAATGTGACATTGCTAAAATTTGAACATCTGAAATCAAAATATCGCTCAACCGGTATTCTATTTTGTACCGTTTTCTTTATTTATGTGACATAATAAAACCCTATTGTTTTTATCAGTGATAAGATACAACATAACAGTACATACCGGTGATCTGTGGAACGCGAGTACCGAGGCCACTATTCTTGTCACCTTATATGGCGAACATGGCGACACCGGCCCCCGGATACTTGCCCGAGAAAATGTCCAAGACAAGTTCAAGAAAGGACAGGTATGTACTAATTTCCCCCGAAAAATTATCAAGTTGTGAAATGCTATTTACTTTACTAAAGGAATTCAATTGCTGTACTTCCCAGTCATATCAGCAGTACCTTTGTTATCAAGAATATCACATCTACCACGAGCAACTATACAAGCGATTTTCATAACGCCGGCCCTAGACAATATCTGGATACGTCTAATCTAAATGAAGTGCTAGGCTTACGGTTTGTCTTAACCCTTTCTTAAATAATCACTAGTTAACAATATAAAGAGATCCTGACAAAATTGGATAATAGTTTTTGTTGTTGTATTGTGTTAGATTGAATCCATATCGTCGACTAGTAGTGTTAACTGTTGTGTATACACCGCATGATCCGTAGACCGGCCTTACATATCTTAATTACATCGGTGCATCTTTATGTGCCCCCCCAATAGATTGATGAGTTCCAAGTGGAGGCAGTGTACCTCGGTAAACTGAAGAGAGTCATCATTGGACATGATGCTGGCGGACCAGGTAAGTACTAGTGCCTTATTCTATTTTCTACCTGAGAGATCAATGCAAATATCTGCAGAGGAATGTACAGTCAACTGCAACACAGTATGTAAGTGTGCACTTGATACAATGTTAAAACTGCTTTATTATTGATGATTCTACAAACGAGAAAACCTATATTTTTGTAACATTGCTATGATATCACACCTTATAGTTTCACCTACTATTTTTTTCAGGTCATGGATGGTTCCTTGAGAAGTTGACAGTCAAGGAGTCTGGAGGCCGGACGGATAACAAATGGGACTTCTACTGCAATAGGTAAATTTATAGGTCGATAACAATCTATAGGTCATGTGTCCGTTAGAACAAGAATCTATCTTCAGTCTGAGTGAAGTTCAGTCGATAATTCAGGTTTTGTTCCAATTGCCAAAAACCTTTACCAAATTGTATATTATGCAGCAACCCTTACAGGAACTGCTCACACCCAATGTTATTCATATTGACTCTAAAATATATGACCTTTATACAACATTTCGTACTAGTATATATTCAGGTATATATCAATTTTCATCAAATATTGATATCTTTTCAGGTGGCTTGACGAAGGAGAAGAGGATGGAAAGGTCGTACGAGACTTGAAGCCTTGCGGAGAGAATCTACATGAACAAATTGAAAAACAAACGGTAACGAAATCTCAAATACTATCTTTTTAAAACCTATTAAGCCCAATGCCCATCTACCGATTTCGGAACATTTATGTACGTTTGTCGGCGACAAACGGAGGGTAATTTGTCTCAGCCGAGTCATCATAACGGAGTGGGTAGATGTAGGACAGCTAGGCAAGGCTACCCAGCTATTAGTGAACACTCGGTTTCTTTGGTTTTTGCCCTCCCCCAGCGATTAGTGGACCATACACCGATTTTATCAGTGTGCGGGTCTAGCGAGGGGTTAGGTAATTTGCCTGCGACAAGGTGACTGACTCCTATACGATTTAGGAACTAATCGTTCAACCCTAAATCGGTAGATGGGCATCCGGCTTTACACATCTACCAATTTTGGAACATTGATATACCTTTGTCGGCGACAAAGGGAAGTAATTTGTCTCAGGCGAGGTATCCTAATGGAGTCGGCCCTGGTCGGTAGATGTAGGACAGCTAGGCAAGGGTTAGCCAACGATTATAGAAACCACCCTCTTGAGATGTTCTTTTGTCCCTGATGAGTTGTCGTTTGATGTTCCTAAATTGGTCGCCAAAAGTTTATCAACATGTTGATAAATCCAGTCGCCGACAACGTTTGATTGGATGGCCTCACACGGGCCGAGGGGTTACGTAATTTGCCTGCGACAAGTTTACCGACTCCTATACGATTTTTGAACTAATCGTTCAACCCTGAATCGGTAGATGTGTATTGGGTTTAAGGAAGAAGTGGTTATTCATAAGATTTCTTACAACTCTAGTATACGTCCCAACAGTATAGAAAGACATACCCATATTTCCTGAGTGGTCATTTTCTTCTGCTCCCCCTTTTGGATTAAAAAAAAAAGATATTCCCAACTGACATGTCAATCAGACTTACATGGATTTTCTAGATTGTCGCCCTTCTGTTTTTTCCTAAAGTGAAACTTTAAATACTATCTATTATCTACATTAGCCATGAATCATTTATGAGGACCAGGGATGCATTTACTAAATTGTTTTAGGAAAAAGAAATACTTACTACTATATTTATCTATACTCCTTTCATCAGTGGGAGTACGAGAAATGGAAATTCGAAAATGGAAATGAAGTACGCCTTTACTCAGTGACATCACATCGCCCTCTGAGAATCAAGCCCGATGCAACGGTGGACGCTGACGGTGACTATGATGACCCGCTAGGTGAGATTTGCACTTCCGTTTTATTAGCTTTAACGTCCAACTGGTGTGCTTCACATTTGTCATATATTCTTCATGGATGGAAACCGTGTAATAAATATAAAATCATATCTCTTTTACGACTTGAGCTTAAATACTTCTGCCTAATACCCTGTTTATTCTTAGGACATACTTATCTTTTACATAGTAAGCCTTGGCCGAGAGGACCCAAACTTTTAATTTCGCTTTTATCTATACTTGTCTTTAGTGCCATTTCCTTTTCTGACAAAGCGGTCGATGATTTACCACTTCATATTTTACATATTGATAAACATTTGATTACAGCATACTCAGTTCTGAAGAAGCAGTGTAAGTAAACATGTGTGTATTTTCCTACTTGTCTGTTGATCAGCAATATGTGGAAAACGCTGATGATATTAATCTAATAAACTAGGTCAGGTTAGGGAAGGAAGGGGTAGAGTATGGAAGTGCACTGCTTTAGAAAATTCTGTATCGTATACAGTTTCAATGAACACCATATCTTGTTTACAAAATAACATTTACAATAACCTAAATATATATAATATATGTAAATAATAAGTGTTGTCTTGTCCCTATACAAGTAAGTACAGTTTGCACTGTCGGAATATAGAAATAAATACCACCCTCGTAGTATGAGGAAAATAAATGATTCTAAGATTTACCAGAATAAGAAAAGGTATTTAATGAAGGAGACTGTGAGTAGAAGACTTCTGAAGGATAAAGCGTAGGCTAAATGTAGCACCTTCACCCTTGTTCTTCCGGCCCTTTTTTTAAAGAAGAAGAGGCCTTTTCAATCACTCTTTCCCTAGTCCTTAACCTTTACGGCACACCGGAACAACCCTCCTGATGAAGATTCCCTATCACTGAGTCCGCTTGTCACATCCCTAAACACCCCCATTGTATCCCACGATATCTGTCCGCAAAACACCTCCTCATACTCCTGAAGACTATATTGTTCATATTCATATTAATGTTCCCATAATATGTCCCATACAATGCCCCAGATACCTATGCCCAGCAACCTTTACCCAATACCTCAGGACACCCCAATAGAAGATAGAAGGCGAATGTAAATAGAGGTAAACATTACGTTACCTTCCAGATAAGGGGGTACAAATGAATCCCATTTCTCTTCGTCGAGTTCCTGAAAAATATCAAGACCATGAAATAATCTGCATCTATTGCTTTCACCAGCTACTGGCACTCATATCAAGCAATGTTTTGTTGCTCATGTCCTAAAGATATTGTGTGTAACTGCGACAATTATCACTTGAATATTAACATGTTTGCTTTGACGTTTACTACATGTAAAACATTACGAACACACAACCATCAGGATTTTTTTGCACTACAAATAGATAATGTTGCACATAGTACATTTTATTTTGGTCGTATTGGATCATCAATTTCTTAACATTATCTTAATTGGAGAATTCCCAAGAAATAGGTATGGTTGTTGGTTCTTATATATCTTTTCTCTCATCTGTTTGAGCCAACTGGCATAATTGATTTGTTATTGATCCTTGTGTTTAGTGATATTAGTAACTACTTTTTGAAAACTAGTATTGACACAGGTCTCAACATGATGATATCTTGTGGACATACTGAAATCGTCAATGATAGGCAATTGAAGTTAGGATAATAGAAATACAGACGAAAGTCACGTCAAGATGATATACATTTGAATAGAAGGGGCAGCACTACTATTGATAATACGATGATAGTTGATTTAAGTATTGAAAAAGGCGTGCACCTTATTATTAACTATGGAAATAATCTGGTTGACGACACATATATAAAAGACTAACGTGGCCACTGGTCGACTCTATGTTTTGCTAACAGCCATCTTCAGAATGATCGCGCGCCGGTCTAATGTCCGAGTATTCCAGAGTGTCAACCATGAGAAGTTTCACCTCGCTATCGACAATGCTAAACTGCTTGGTCAGGTGAGTCTCCAAAGAATGTTTGCTACACTGAAATGTTGACAGAAAACATGATTAATGGAAAATATGATCCAGAAATTCAGATGCATGGTGCTGTTATCAGCATCAGTGATAGAGAAAGTCGAAGTTGTTTTATTTGCTGAATTGATGTATGAAGTTAAAATAGATAGTTATGTAGTGAATGATTCTATGGAGGCAAATTAACCATATTTCGATACGGAGATAGTTTCACAAGGGCCAGCAAACATAAATCCTATGATGTCTTCAGAGAAAAAAATCTCAGTGCTCAAAGATTATTTGTTATTGGTAATAATAATGCAAATATGTTGTATTTCTAATTTTCACTCGTCAAAATAAAAGGCAGTAATGGCTATCATGACAGATCATTTGTATTCACCCCTGTTGCTAAGGTAGAGAATGTTAAGGTCGTCTTTGACTGGGAGGTCACCAGTACGGACAGGGTAAGGAAGGCATGGTGTGAGGGAGAATATTACAAACAAAGGGGACCATTTCAAATTCCCACCGTTACATTTGTATGATATTACACTTCGAGTGCGGTGGAGAGCGGACTTTAAAAGTACATTTGTACTAATTTTCTCTATTGCACTATAATTTCTGAATTTATATTTGTTCCTTATCGCAGTCATAATGACTACGTTACAATTACCCTTGGTAAAGTTACGGCTGGTGATATAACAAGACTATACTCGCTTGCCATAAAAATGGTTTGTGAAAATATGCCTTGCCGGATGAGTTTAATCGAGGCCTCGCGACATTAAAACCGAAACTATAACTAAGTTGTACACTGTACTGTATAAGATAAATCGAAAGCTACATTTTATACCAACCCTGGTATTTTGTTCCCCTAGACTTAACATTGGGAACTCGTATCCAACGCCAATAAGATACTTGGGAAAAATATCCAATGGGGGATTATGTCACAAATGTTAGTCCATTAGTCATTGTCAAGGATGAGATATAGTCAGAAACCTATGAAAGTTTAGGGTCAGAGCTCGATCTAATTGCGACATAATTCACACAGCTCTGCATTGTGAATTACTACGCGACTCAAACTCGATGGGATACGAGCTTTGACCCCAAACTTTCATAGGTCCCCTATATAGTGTTTATTAGAGCGTGCTCGGACACGCTATATATATATCGCATAGAGGTTATAGTGGTCACATACAGACTTCCATCGTCCTGCAACAAAATTATCCTTTCACTACATGCGTGCTATTCACTGTGATATTGGGGAAGGAGCAGGGTGCCAGGGTCCCAGGGACTTAGAGGTATGCCAAGCTGACCCTGACCAATCACTCTAGACCAGAATAACTCAAGACCCACTGGTGCTAGATACGTTTTGAGATATGGCAAGTTGACTGGGTGCAAGTGGGTTAGAGAAACTATCCCTAGACTGAATGTAATCCAAACCTTTTAATTGTTATTCATTTATAATTGCACGCTTCTTCATCAATGATGAACATACATTTTACTCCTAGTTCATACAATGATTCAAAGTCTCCCAGTCTAGTTATTCAATATTGATATCAGGTGTATTGATTTTCTTTGTTATTTCTGTTTGGATTAAGTTGATTTGAGAATCGTTTAACCTATGTTCTTACCATTCACATTTACTACGCCCGTGATACAGAAGGTAAAGAGTGCATCTCTGTGGCTTGGGCTTGGTTGGTAGATATTTAAAGAACCCCGGCTTTACCCTCACAAATCAATCCATACAATGATCAGATTCCTGCATGAATTGAAAGGCATACTAATTCCTGAGAGTTCTGACACAGACTTTCTCTTTTCTTCTCTGAAGTTAATGGTAAAGGACAGGTTTAATCCAGTCCAGGTACATTTTAAAAGATATTTTTCTTTCTAAATTCTGGCGTTAAATTCAGTATCAGACCCTTCACTCCTCGCACCTCACTGTAATCATATTACACCCGTATTTCGATGTTCATTGTAGACTGAGAAATAACATTTAGATACCTTTAATATGGTGTTGTACTCTAAAACGTACCTGTGATTCACCAGACCTATTTTAGACATTAAAATATAGATTGTCATTTATATTTTGTAATTGATAAACATTTTCATACACACATACAGGAACCAACCCTTCATAATGATGCCTTCAAACCATATTGGCAATTATTAGGCTATTATTCATACTGTACCCGACACTGTACACATAGTTATATAACACTATACAGGTTACAACTACCTACCTAGTAGGCACTTCTAAACAAATGCACATTTTATGTATATATGCGTATAAAGTGGCTAGGGTTGATTGTAATTGGTCAATAGTTATATGTCAGTGCCCAGTGTTGTGAATGGCCGTACATGTACTTACCCGCGAGTATTGTATTCCTGAAATTACCCTCTGCTATTGGTGGCGGGCAATGCATCTTGATAGCTGTATAATCTATGACCCGTTGCTGAAATTCATGCGCACTGTACCGTTGAGTAAAGTTGCTAGAAATTATCCAAGCTATAGCAAGCTTGCCAGTATAAAAACATTAGGTTAGTCCGTACTGCAAACAGAACATCCGCGTTAATAGTGACCTCCTTTGGTTTCATGTCGTATACAGAAAGAGGAAAATCGCATATACACCATATAACTGCTCTTGTACATGCAGGGACGTGGAGGTGCCTTCTGTGAGGTCCGCCTCCACCCTCAGCCCAACTACACCGTGGCGCTCGAGTCGATCAAGTTCCCCGGGCAGTACATGAGTGTCAAGTCCAGTGGAAAACTAGAGGACCCTCGCGCTGGAGGGACCGAGCTCCAACTCAATCGCCTCTTCTACGCCTACTGCAAGGTTGCTCTTATGATCCTCATAAAATTGTCTAGTTTGTGGAAGAGTCTTTCTTTAATCAACATCGAATAAATAGTTACTGCATTTCTATCTAGAGTTTCAATACTGCTACTAGTAAAGGTAGTATGGGATACTAAATGCTCTTTATCGCATATCGATATATTATGAAGATTTATGCGACTATTATTTCAGGTGCCTGTAATTGACTGTGTTTTGAGGAAGAGAAATCCACAGCATTACAGCTGGAGCATCTATAGGATAAAATATTTCAATAGAGCTATATGCCAAGCCAATATCATAAATCACTGGATATGATACTACACAGTTTGCTATAATCCTTTAGAAATTACTAAATTGATTATTTGAATAATGGTACTGCGCATTTCAGCATCCTAAAAGCGAATAAATGGTATGTTTCTCAGTAGAAGCATATATATATATATATGGGTATCCCGACAGTAATCAACACAAAGTGGCGACCCTGATGCCATAAACACTACCATCAGGTGGCATTTGCAGTGTATTGTACTGGTTTGCCATAGAGGGATTCTATTCTCGTCTTGTTATTAGCAATTACAATTCCCTGTTTCTCGATTCCCGATTGCTGCATATGCTTCTCTATTGGGAATTACTGCTATTGGGAATTACTTCTAAGTCGGCGGAACTGTCAAAGTATAGTGTCGGGATCCCAATACAAGACAAATCTTTCAACTACTTCACCTATAGTCTATGAGAGTTTCAATCTCCTCCCACTACTCCGGCTCCCACGTGACCGTCACTCTCCACCTGGCCCCAACGGAATTTCTCGAGAAAAAAAACCCCAAAACAGTTCCACCCAAACACCCTACAAAACAATATTATTGACTCCGTCACTCACTCATTCGTAGGGCCCACTTCTCATTGATTTGGACAATAGACTACTGATTCGACTACTTCACTCATAGTCTATTCTACAATAGTCCGAGGTCGTCATCAGCTGTAAGTAGTATCCAAAAAGAGTATTGAGTGACAGGTAACCGTCAACTGTTCGATGATCCTCCATTTCTTGTATGTGTACTGGATAAATGATAACTGCTTTGCCGGTGTTGTTTCAGGGCACCCTCCGTCATCAAGGCGTCGTCATGCTGTGCACGTCGCTCACGCAGACTCTCACGGTCAACGTAGACGACGAACTCGTCGGTACCGGAAAACGCAACCAGGTGGCGTATTTCCGCGTCCACAAAGTGGCCGAGGGCGGCGTCCGTATGTTTGAGAGCCTCGCTTTCCCCAAAAAGTTCATCCGCATGAAGGAAGGCAGATGTGACCTCAAGGTGAAGTGTCTCCGTGTTCTGAACTAGACCCCGTCGATGAGAAACATAACTGAGCAGTGCAATTTGCCTCCCCTCTTTACTTCATTCATCTTTCCACATCTCTCCTGAAAAAGGCATCACAAGGCCAATTCATGAGCATATTATGCAGGACACTATAGAATTAGCAGCATATATTATAGGTGATATGCATAGATGAAAGGTTTTGGGGTCATATAAAATGCGTACAGTAGGCCTACGTGGCTATGCTCTTGGCGACAAATATCGCCGGTCTGCTTTTCCTGATGTGAATGTTATTGATTTGGTCACATAAAACACAAAGATAGAGCTCACTGTGACCAGAAAATAGTCTATTGCTAAATCAGTTACGGTATGTTTATCACTGTTTTATTGGTAACATCCGCTTACCTGTGAATGTCGGATTATTTCACAGGGCACTGGAGACGACTACTGCAAGTTCCGCTGTCATCGGACACGTGATGAGAGTTACATCACGCTTGAGTCCATGTTTAACCGCGGCATTCACCTCGGGATGATGCCGGACGGCGTAGTCAAACCAACCATTGAGACCGGCGACGTCAACACACGCATACACATAGAAGTCATCGAGTGTAAGTAGTCCTTAATGGTGGCACTGCTAGAAACAGGATGCTTCTGTCATGAAAGGTTTTGTCATGAGAATCTTTAATGCAATAGTTTAAACGACACGTACCAAATGTAAACATCATAAAGGATGGTTATCTCCTGGGACATTGACATGATGCCTTTCCAAAAAAGCCCCATGCATCCACTAGCATAGTTTGCGTCTTTTACCTTGTAGAGAGCACTTACCACCACCGTCTTTAGCCATTCACCTTAAAACAATCTTGAGCACCTTCTCACTTTCCACAGTAAAGATGAATACCTGTTTCACCCTGTGTACTTCGTCCTCAATGTACGTGTATCCCTTATCCTCCGTTTTCGGCATGTTTCTTTGATTTCAGTTGGACGCAAAAAGCGAGATATCGTCTATGCAGATCTGGACTTTATATGAACTTATTTATATGTAGCGATTATAAATGTACATTGGTCATCTATTCACAGGCAGTGTTCATAATCATTTCATAAGAGCATATTCTAATTGGAATTGTGCAAAGACCATGATCAAAGTCATAGGCCGTAGCTTTTGCAAAGCTTCCGTATGATAATGAGAATTCATACACCATTATCCCATAAAATAGTAGCAAGTAACTATCAACTCGAAAAGAATTACTATTGAACTCCGAAAGTATATCCATAGTTTTAGTACCAACATTCGTGATCACAATTGTACATGTAAATAAAATCATTTAGTAGGCTCCTACGAACTCATACAATATCTACTTGTAAATAATCCGAGTTTTTGTATGGAGAATAAATTGCTATAGTACTATATCGCTTTGCCTTCCCGTAGTAACTCAGTTATTAAGAGGTCATAATTAAACCCATCAAAACAATCAATTACAGGTTTGTATGTATATCTAATAACTGTATTAGTGATATATACTCTTTTAAGGGTGGATGAAAATAGAATTGTATCAAGAATAGAATATACTGGATCCTATGTCAACTACATCTCACTAGTAAAATTTTAAGTGCCAACAAAATGGGTGGGAAAGTCCTTTACAATAGTTTTGATACAGGTTTGAGTGAGTTAAGTCGTCTTTGATTTCTATGGTAAGCAACGCTATTAAATACTGGAAGCATTCAGAGAATACCTTAGTTCTCTTTGTGATGATAATCTGTCTTCTAACGCACTCGACGTTGCTTGTCTTCAGCACGTATTTTTATTAACATGGATTCTCTTCAAAATCCCAAACAACCGAAAGGGAAACGACTTAGTAGTGTCAGAATATATTTAATTTCTGTTAGTACTTTATTGTTGTGTCTTGTCAGTCTACCTACTTTCACAAATTAGTTATGTCATTCCAAGAAGAATACAGACCTTCATATTCATTGTGGAAAGTGAGAGATGTATCTAATGATGCCTTTGTTATTTAGTATTGTTATCTTCTACTTCAGTTTCTTTGCTTATATACGTTGAAGTGTAATTACTAGCTTGGTGTTGTTTTCACATCATTTATAAACACTTTCCCATTATCATTTTGTTGCATCAGTCACAAGGGTGTGTGCATATCTTTAGGTTTTGTCTTGATAAAATTCACCTTTTCCATAGACACCTTCGATCGGATAAAGTTTGACTACAAGCTTCCGTTATCAAATATGTTTCTCATTATTCAATCGTATTCGTCTTCACAACATTTACCTCCACTGTATGAAAAACACTACTGCGATGCTTATGACAAAATAATTCTGCTGGACCAAGTATCGATAAATATCGTATAGAATCTCCACATATGCGCCCCGGATTTGTCTTTTAAAAATCTCTGAATACATATTAATGACAAACCCGTATCATTTCTGTTTTAGTCGGTTGTAAAAAGGGAGAAGAGCATAAGAAGAAAGCGCCTGTGGCCATGGAAACTACACCCCGTCGCAAACGGGCTCCACTGGCGCCAATAGCGTCACTTCCACCAGAGAAGGCTCCAAAGGAGACACCGCGTGAGGAAAGTGCCCACTCCCACTTTGAAGGTAGGTTACAAGAGAGATAGTCTAGGCAAATAAATTCAACTACAGTAGAGTATACAGTAGAGTAGATATAGACGCTTAAGCCATGTGTAGAGACCTCGTTTAGAGACTGTGATGCAACTACCATTTCATTACTTTACCCATATTCAATATTCAAACATCCTTTAATAGGCTTCTACTATACCATCATATGCATCAGCCTGTAGATTATTAAGTCGCCTCCTGTAGGCGATACATATATAATCGCACATTTAGTTTTTCATTTAATCCTTGACTCAGAATTGTTTCGGTTAGTTTAAAACCACAGAAATGATTGTCGGTCGTGAACTGCATCAATTCCTCACATTCATCATCAATCAACAATCTATTTCACAAGAATTTATAATTCAATCGTGTTTCAGTTGAATTTATAAGTAAGTAAAACAATATTAGATTGCCCTCGGAAATATTTGTAAATATAACCGCGTGTTTGATATCAATAACTTATCACCTCCTTTCCTTTCTTTCCGCCTCCCCCTCTCATTTTGCTTTCTTTATTCAATCATTGTGGTAGAGGCTTAGGCCCGGCGTCCACCTACTACGATAGACATTTAGACCTACCGATATGGCTCTGATACAAAAAGTTAATATCGGAGACATATCGGGAAGGTGCAAAACCGTAGACATATGTCTAGACATGCCAATCCACCACGAATTGTATGAGGTTTTTATCGGTTTCTAATCGCAGAAACGTGGTCAACTGCCCCGATATTAGGTGACCTTCCGATGCGATTTTAATTTTATATCGGGAGGTGCATCGTAGACCATATCGGAGCCATATCGTAGTAGGTGGACGCCGGGCCTTAGTTGCAGCACTATCAAATACTTGTTACTTCAGAAATATTTCAGCAGACAAGCGATACCCAAGAGCTTTGCCAACCGCTAAAGACGATAGACTGAATACCTCGTTCATATACCCGTTTTGTTTCCTGTTAATCTTTCATGCTATAGAAATAGTTCGCAATAGTTTATATCTACCTTAACATATTCTCTTTGCATGCAAAGTTTGTTTATACCTCTCTAGCTCTTTTTCTTGTCCTTATGGCCATAGGTGTCAATTATTGATGTTCCATATTATTTCATTTCAAAACCTTTATAATTTATCCCCTAGAATATTTAAATAATTGGCTATTTTAGGTAGACGTGGATAGGCGTTATAAGGGCCTATGTAATGTATTTAAAGGAGATGATGGGCTAGAGAACGTGAATGTATTAGATCTAGTTCATTCTCCAAATATTTCAATTTGTGTCCTGTCATGTGGATTGTCTTTTAAATCATGAATCATTTACATGACAGCTGGTTGAGAAGGAAAACAAATGTCCACAAAATAGTTCCCCTATGTTGGGGTCATGAGGCTAAACAAACACCAGATGGACGGTCAAGCTCTCAATGGATTTTGTTTCTTTAAAAAAAACGTTGGCTTACCATAAAGGGGGTTTTAAACCATGTCTGACGATTATCTATATATTACAACGGCAGATAATAGTGGTTTACAATTTCCTGGCGGATGATGGCGGAACTAGCGATCACTCTGTGCCCTATCTGTTCAGATGCCATGTTGACCTTCTCTCTCTGAACCAGAGGGCGACTGGAAGGTGTGGATCAACACCATGGAGACGGCGCAGAACGCTGAAGTGAAGCTGGTGGTGTACGGTGACGAGGGGTGCTCCGGGCCCATCATCCTTGGCGGAGCCGGCGAAGGAGAGATGTTCAAGTGCGGAAGCCAAGATCAGTTCAAGGTATCTTACCGAGAGATTTTGCGTTATCGCTCACTTTGGATCAATTTCAATATTAGAATAATGATGTAATAGGCATTACAATGCCAAAAGAAATGTGTAATACAATATAAAGTGTTATTCACTAATCTCCGATAAAAAAAGATACAAGCGAGATGATATTTATAAAAAAACAATTAGGTACAGCTCAACTGGGAAATATGAAGAATGCAAGTGACGTGTAGATCTGCGGGTCATATAGCAAATCAAAGAATGAACCGATAAATCAAGGGAAACTGAAAAAGATTAAGAAGTCCTTAAAAGGTTTCTTGAAAATCATTTTGGTGTCCGCATTCTGAAGGTCAAGTACGTGACGCATATGCAGGAGAGAGGTCAAATTGTCATGAGCGGTTGGTAATAGCGTGTGTTGCGCGTGGACCCCTGCCAGGATGTGTCCAGTCTCCCCTGGCTAGTGGTGCGAAGTAAAGGGGGGGTTGACCGCCGAGGGGCGACCGCTGCGCCCTCTCCCGTCTTTCATTTAAACCTTTATATATACTATATACACTGTACCTCCATAAATTGAATAGTCTTATACATGGGGCGGTATGTCGTATGTATACCGCTAGCTCCTACCCATGCCCAATTTATGGCCGTACAACACGTACGTTGCGTACGGGATATGTACGTGGCGTATGGGGTATTAACGATGGCGAAACCCAACAAATAGTCCAGAAGCAAAGGTAAAAAACGGTCATTGTAGATATATAATTATATGAAAACAGGCATACTGTGCCTGTACGCGATAAATACTTGGTAAATTCGACGGTAAAATGAACCTCTGCCTGCGTCATCTTTCATTTTATCGTCGATTTTACCGAGTAATCATCACATAGAGCCAGAGTAACCCTGTTTCCGTTTAATACACATAGCCCATGTTGGAAGAGTTCGGTTAATATCCGTCTTCTAATCTTGAATTTATGTCAGGAATCTACTTTTATCTAATTGCTTTCAGATCAACCCTGGCGCACTTGGTAAAATATACAAAATTCGTCTGGAACTAGCGGGTACAGATGATCGGAAACCACAATGTTGGAAGGTGAAGGATGTAAGTATCATATTTCATATACAATGTACATGCATACATACATACATGTATACATACATACATACATGTATACATACATACATACATACATTCTTACATACATACATACATACATACATACATACATACATACATACATACATACATACATACATACATACATTTACTATATACCCATGCCATATTTACTGTAAATTCGTACCATTTTGACATATAACGTAAAAAAACTGTACAGACTGGTCCGTACACTAAAATACGGACCACCTTGCCAAACACGTTTATTAACATATCAGTTGTTGAAAATTAAATTAATGATTTAAATTTTTTTTGGGGTATATAGTAAATATATAACGTCCAACCATGCTTGTACAAGTCACAGAACTCGATGATAATTTACGGTTTGTACAGAACTCGGCATAAATGCCTCGTTCCGTACAAACCATAAATTACCATCTCGTTCTGTGACATGTACAACATGGTCAGGACGTTCTATATAATTACATACATATAAATACATATGTGGGTGAGGCTCATGAGATTTGTACAATCAAAGTCGTGACGGCCGCCGGTGTTCCGGGGCACGCATGTGTTGATATGCGATTGACGTTGTGTATTTATATTCTTTAGATGTTAATCAATCTTGAGTACCTTTATGTAAGAACGTGCTTTTAAGCTATGATCCCTCAGATAATGGATAATCTAGTCGTGGCAAACAGCAGCAGCTTGGAGAATTTTGAATAATAGATTAAACTTGAATGGTCAGTCGAGGTTCCCCTGGGTTTTCAGGGCTTACACTTTATCGACCTCTCAGTCCTCTGCTTTCCTGTAATCAATACTGATTCATACTGAATAACCCAAACGTTTGTTTGATCTTCTTTAAACACCCTTCATTTACTTGTACAGATAATTACATGTACCGAAAACCAAGACTGCTTGAGGCGATACAAAAATGGTTTATTTCATTTTATTACCTAATTCCTGAATATATCACCAGGTGATGACATTTCTGACCCTTTTTGTTCCCATCAGGTGAAGTTAAAGGATATGACCAACAGAGTGAACTATAAGTTCAAGTTCAATCGCTGGATCTCCCGACAGCATGACGATCATGACCTGATGCGAGAACTACCAGTTGTGCGACCGAAAGAGCCAGTTCTTCCAGGTATGACCTTTCTTGATGCATATATAAGGTTTCTTGTGATCAATTATATATATATATATATATATATATATATATATATATATATATATAAATGTTCCTTATGAAGTCTGTAATGTTATAATATTTAACAACTTAACCTGATTATCTATTGGGTGATTGTCCATTTTCCGGTGATTATTGCCTTGTGCTTTATCAGGTATGTCTATAAGAATCTGTGTTTTTTTTTCAATAATGAATGGAAATCTGATAAATGAAGTTAATTTCGTTCGTTAAAGCTGAAGACTCAGGATGGAATGCACCAGGTTTGCTATTCTTGTTCTCATCACGTCTGCACATACTTTGTTGATCAGTATTTGTTTATATAAACCCGTCTTACCATCAATTTCGACACTCATCCTTGTATGACCATATATGCCCCTTCCACTATGAATATGTCATAGCCATCCCCAAAGACTTTAGCATTATAATATATAAAGCATCAATATCTTTACCAATGGAATTAAGCACAAACGTTAGTGCATGCTCATGTGGTTTGGCTGAATCATATCATGAGGTCACCTTCAAAACATACCTCACTCTATCCCCCCATACAGTTCTCCATATTTAACATAGGAACCTTTTATCCACAATCTCTCGAGTAGAATAAATAAATATGTATGTCTAAAGGCTGTCTTATTAGAAGTCAGGGGTGGGATGAAATTTGAAACTACGTGTTGTCAGTCAGCTTCGCCTCAATCGACTGTCTCAGTCAAGGCATATTAACCGTAACAACTATCATTAGTTTCCCCTGTATTACACTATAGGAATGGTGTAGATTATCAGGCCAGACAGTGTCTTCCTATAGTTGTGCTATATTCAGAGGTTTTATTGCCGTGTATAACATTGCCAATAGGTCCTTAATTTGTGTACGCATTTAAGAATGAAGATATCATTTACCATCACTATGTCTATTAATGCTTAAGAACCAGGATTGGATGTACCAGGTTTGCAGCTGTCTTTCTTGTCACATCCTAGTCTAGATCATTCAATAATAGGTGTCTAGATTTACCACATCACTAGTCATTGGCAATAAGTCCGGGCCAACCTTAGCATGTATTGACCATGTATTTCGTCACATTACCAATGTATCATTGTTGTTGTTAAAATCCCTATCACTCAGGTCTACAAAAACACTTTCTCTACCTCACGGTGTCATATCCTTCAAAGGGTTGTGCACCACCTCAAAGAATACATTGTGGCAGAATGATATGGAATCACACATTTCAATACATTCAAGTAGGTTTGTTACATTCGGAGGCAAATAAACTAGATGATATTAAACGCTCGTTAGAAGACAGTCCAACCCTAGACCTGACAGTTCATTCTATTCAGACCGTTGCATATTGTGCAATGTCAACCTTTTTTCCTTTTGCATTATGATTTCAGAATGAACTGGAGTGTCCCCCATCACTATCGACTATGGTCTTCCCATTTTATCTTTTCCCTTTCACAAAACTTGAATTCTTTTGTTACTCGGTTGCTTAATCCAAATAGAGTAGCAAAATAAATCTGTGGCCGACGAGGCGTTCCAGCACTACTAAGGCCCGGCGTTCACTGAGATCCAAGTCGTCTTCGATAAGCCTCACAATGTACATAAACACCTATTACGATGCATGCTGATGTTCCTCGTCTTCACGTCTGCCTAAGATACAGGGATTCCCGATTTTTTACCTTCTGCATCGTAGTCCATCGGGAGGTCTTTTATTCCTATTGCAGTAGGTGGACTTTCAGTCAGCTCGATGGTACTAATGTCCTTTCTGCTTGACCAGTTAATTCCTAGCCGCTCAGTATCCCTCAATAATATTGTGATATGAAGTTCACTGAACTTTCCCTAAAGTGAACTCCTCAAGCTCTGCAGGGTTGATGACTAGGCTGGTGATTTAAGGATTAGGAAAAGTGTATCGAAAATAGCATAATAATGCCAATCAAGATGGGATTTTTGTATTGTCAAAAAAATATAACTAGGTGGTAATACTTTTTCCTCTGTTCCTTGCAGTGTTGGTCTACAGAGTGGAGGTACACACGGCGAACGAGCCCGGGGCTGACACGGACGCCAACGTCTTCCTCACGGTGTTCGGAGAACGAGGCGACTGGGGAAAACGCAACCTCCGGCACTCCAACAACGAAAACAAGTTTGATGAAGGCCAGGTATGGCAGCTCACAATCGTGTATAGAAAGGCTAATTAATCACATTGAAAACGAATGATCAGAATCAACGTTGCTTCCATTTATGAAAGAAGCATACAGACCATGGAAAATTAGGGGTAAATTCCTTTTTCCACCAATTTGGCCAATTGGGTCAAATCAGGGCTAATGGTTTAGGATCTCATGGCATTTTGACACTCTTGATATATCTATATATATATATATTTCTATTTAGGTGTAGTATGAATCTGCGTTGCATAACTTCCGGTAGGCACCATTGTCGACTTCAAATACCAATTTATACGCGTGGTGATTTTGCATTCAACACATTATGGACAGACCCTACGCAAGGTTAACAAAGATTCCGTTACCAGCATTTTGTTCCACCCGAAGGTTGACATTTTCCACGTGGAGGCTGTTTCCCTCGGCAAGTTGAAGTACTGTGAGCTGGCACATGATGCTCCAGATACCTACGAAGGCTGGCTGTGTGAAAAGATAATCATCCGTGAGAGTGACGAGGCCACTCACGAGTGGGTCTTCCCATGTGGCAAGTGAGTATAGATAACAATCTCTGGAGGCGTAGCAACCACCAGTAGTCGGGATCCAACATATTTGCAAACAGTAGAGGATGCCCTTACAGAAGTCAGTTGGTTTGTTGACGGCATAGAACTCTCAAAGATTTTAAAGTCAATATATTTCATGTAAAATCAGTTTTAAATGGACATGAAAAGGCCACCCCCTATTTCAATAAGATGAATATGTCTAGAAATGACATAACTGTTGTTAAAACGTAATGCATATGAAATTTGAAACGTCTCTTTTCATTTTCCTCACAGATGGCTTGACGGCGGTATAGATGAGTGTAAAACAGAACGTGTCCTGGAGCTTGAAGGTAGGACCGATCACTGATTAAACCATTCAGTAAACAATGTAGACTTCACGTTAGGTTCCTCACTTGGTGTCCTAACTATATTTACATGTATAACGTAAAGATGCATGTAACATATAGTTCTCCTTTTACTATTAGCAATTAAGTTTCTTTTCCAGTACGTATCGCCTTAAATTCATCTCTTTGTTATACAGGAATTTGTCAGCAGTATTTTGCTTTGCAACTAGACAACGCTTCATGTTTCAGATGGGAATCTATCAATGGTCTTTATATATGTGTTGATAGTTTTTTATTTCAGACCATTTACAGGTACCAAGATCCCACCGGATGATCACAAGTGGCTTGCTGGTTATCCTATTATAGAAAGTCACGACATATATGTCTTTGTTACTACAAATGTTTTTTTCCAAATCAGTATCTTGTTCTGAGGCGTTTTCCTGCCTTTGATATATGAAGACTGTGCATGGTATTCTAGTATACTCACAGATAATGTTTGATAGGCATCTTACTCCGACAGCCCAGATTTGTATACCCTCTTGGACATTTAGCCCTCACTCCAAGGAGACATTGTCTTTGATTGGACAAACAAATATGTTATCATAGGTATCGTTAGTGCTAATAATAAGAATATCAGATGTTTAGGAAAAGGCACAACCTTCATATTTACATGGTCACAAACTCTACGCACTGATCACCGTTTGTCCTATTGAGCATTGGATGACATTGAGACACAGTCTTGTCAGGTGCCAACTGACAAATCATGAAGAAAATCAGGTTTGAATGCAGGAAAATCAATATATCTAAAATATATAGATGTGTCATATATAAGCTGAAAGAGACAGACTTTGAGGCGTGGTCAAGCTGCATCCTTACTCAAAACCTAAAAGAGTCGTCTACCCATATTGCTACTATATATGAAAACCACGTGTAAGTAATTCAAAAAGTGAATTACACAGAGACATCTTCCATTTAATCCATCTTTGAGGTTGACAACATAAACGTTTTACTCATCACATTTTATGAAGGAATGAACTGCGGTAGACACCGTTACTTTTTCATGGGGTAAGTGAGGGACAACATAACTTCTATAATCTGGTTATTAGAAACAGGTGAGGTATAGTTTAAATGATACAATAAATATACAGTGTCTTAAATACTTAGGTCCTTAGTAAGGCAAATGATAATTTGATATCCCCTGTATTAGTTATATCGTCCAATATACAACTCCCAAAGATGGTACTTATTCTTATATCATATCATTGATTAATCCTCATGATATATAAAAAACCCGGATCACTTATGACCTTTAATTTTCATAAAAAAAAAGAGCCAGTATCAAGTGGATGGAAAAAGGTCAAAGACATTAGTCCCGTTCTACTTACGACAGATCAAGGTAGGATGGCAAAGCACTGAGAACTCATATGTACAAAAGCCCGAGTGACCTACTTAAAATAATTTGGGCACATAAATAAAAGGCTGCTTTCTATTAGAATAAAAGTGTGTATCACCAAATTCAATTCTATACACATTTCTATAGATATATCGTTCAGTATTTATCCTAGAAGTGAAGATATAAACATTATTTGAAAAATTGTTGCACAATTTGAGTGGTTATGGGGTAATAATGGATACAATTTATTTAGTCTTATTTATGCGTAGAACATGCTACTTTGGACTGGATTTTCTGATCGTAATTGGATTTTTCATTTTTATTGTCATGTAGGCTGGCAAACTTTAACAATACGACAATAGTACAGTCAATTGACAATTAAGTATTTCATCAAAGAAAATAATGTACCTTGAATATGCTTAAATGCCAAGCACTCTGCATTTTCATCTCACATTAATAATGAATCCCCGAGAACTTAAAGCAAACCCCCTTTAGATGTCAGAATTGATTGCAACTTTCACTTTCATCAAAAGACTCAGTATCAGATGGATGGAAAAAGGTCAAAGAGATTAGTGTTGCTCTACTCAGAATAGAGAAAGGTAGGATGCCACAACATTGAAAGGTTTAATTCATGATTATCTTAAATGATGAATCAAAAACCAACCTATTCACTTAACTCTTCAGGCCAGACTAACCTCTTTATGATAATATATGGATACAAATACAAGTACAGCCTATGAAACGCTAAGCGCCTCTCCCACATCATTCAACATAGTTCCTAGAAGTAAATTATCACTTCTTATGAAGGTACATATTTTCATGAAGTAGACATAAATTTTTGTAATGGAAATATAAAAAAACGTATTCATAAAGTTCAAATGATATTACTTAACCTCATTTGTTTTGACTAAGTTTTGATTTATCAACATGTTTCTCCTATCATGTCATAATATAGGCTGGCAAACTGTCAGGGAAAACCTAACTTCTATAATCGATCTATTGGAAAGAGGTGAGGTATAGTTTAATGATACAATGAAAATACAGCCCATTGAATGCTAAGTGCCTCTCCTCCAATATATACAACTGCCAAAGAAGCTACTCATTCTTGTATCTTATCATTAATTTACGCATATAAAATATAAAAAGCAAACAATATTGATTAATCCTCGTGAAATATAACCAAAAATCCTGAACAACTTGTAACCTTTAAATAATGTATCTCTGATATATGGAAATGCCAAGTATGCTGTCCATTTTGATTTCACTTTAATGATTCGCCACCTATTGAGTTTATAGATGTCAGAATTGATTGCAACTTTCATTTTCATTAAAAGACTCAGTATCATATGGATGGAAAAAGGTCAAAGAGAATAGTGTTGCTCTACTAAGAATGCAAAAAGGTAGGATGACACATTGAGTGCTTTGATTTGTGATTAGCTTTAGCGATCAAAAGCCATTCTACTCACTAAGATCGTCAAGCTGGACTACCTTGTTTTAGGATAATATATGGATATAAATACAAGTATATTTCTCTAAAACTTTATCGTTCATTATAATTGAAGTACGCTTCTTATGAAGGAATATTTCTCATTTGTATTATATTTTCGCAAACATATATAAGTATTGCTTCATATTCTTTCAAGCCTGAAAATGGCTTGATTTTCCCCACAGACATAATTAAGAATATTGCACTTTTGATACAAAATAATTATGGATTTAAATGGCTATCTACTAATTGCTGTAAAGAAATAGGTATTTTTGGAGTAGAACTAGGGAAAACATAAGTTAAGTTATTGCAAAAACATACAAATACTGCATTTGACCCTTCTCGGTCTTTTGACTCAGAAATACGGCCCTGCACCTGTAGTGTCGGGCTGTATTTTTGAGTCAAAGACCTCAAACGGCCATCCCTACGGGCCCAGTAACCCTGTTTTCTCACAGTATTGACTTCTCCTAGAGATGTGCGATATGTGTTCCACAAGTAAAAAAGAGACCCCAGTGCAGCGTAGGATTTTCCACCATTGTATATGGAAGTCTTTCACGGTGCTTATGCACAAAAAAATTGTAAGGTCCCTAGTTAGTGGCAGAGGCTTGCAGTCACTGCCCCTCATACAAGACTGTGTGCGAGGCACGGGGAGCAATGTGGGGAAAAGGGCTCGCTGTGTGGTCTGCCCAAAAAAATTATATACGAATGTATAATTCATATAAAAAAAGCTTTTATAAACTGGGAATTGATTGTGTTTTTTAAAAGAGCCCATATCATATGGATGGAAAAAGGTCAAAGAATTTAGTGTTGGTCTACTTAGAATGCAAAAAGGTAGGATGACACAACATTGAGTGCTTTAATTTGTAATTATCTTTAGTGATCAAAAGCCATTCTATTCACTGGAATTATCAAGCCAGACTTCCTGGTTTTAGGATTATATATGGATATAAATACAAGTATATTTCCCTAAAGCTTTATCTGTATTTATTTCTCTAAACTGCTTTATAAACTGGGAATTATTATGATCTTTAATTTCTTTTAAAAGAGCCCATATCATATGGATGGAAAAAGGTCAAAGAGAATAGTGTTGGTCTACTTAAAATGCAAAAAGGTAGGATGACACAACATTGAGTGCTTTAAATTGTAATTAACTTTAGTGATCAAAAGCCATTCTATTCACTGAAATTATCAAGCCAGACTACCTGGTTTTAGGATTATATATGGATATAAATACAAGCATATTTCTCTAAAGCTTTATCTGTATTTATTTCTCTAAACTGCTTTATAAACTGGGAATTATTATGATCTTTAATTTCTTTTAAAAGAGCCCATATCATATGGATGGAAAAAGGTCATAGAGAATAGTGTTGCTCTTCTTAGAATGCAAAAAGGTAGGATGACACAGCATTGAGTGCTTTAATATGTAATAACTTAAGGGATCAAAAGCCATTCTATTTATTGAAATTATTGAGCCAGACTACCTTGTTTTAGGATTATATGTGGATATAAATGCAAGTATATTTCTCTAAAGCTTTATCTGTTTATATTTCTTTAAATGCTTTTACAAACTGGGAATTGATTATAACTTTAAATTGTTTTTAAAAGAGCCCATATCATATGGATGGAAAAAGGTCATAGAGAATAGTGTTGCTGTACTTAGAATGCAAAAAGTAGGATGCCACAATATTGAGTGCTTTAATTTGTAACTAACTTTAGTGATCAACAGCCATTCTATTCACTGAAATTATCAAGCCAGTCTACCATGTATAAGGATAAAATATGGAAATATATAAATGCAAGTATATTTCCCTAAAGCTTTATTGTTTATATTTCTCTAAACTGCTTCATAAACTGGGAATTATTGTGATCTTTAATTTCTTTTAAAAGAGCCCATATCATATGGATGGAAAAAGGTCAAAGAGAATAGTATTGCTCTACTTAGGATGCATAAAGGTAGGATGACAAAACATTGAGTGCTTTAATTTGTGATTATTTTTAGTGATCAAAAACCATTCTATTCATTGAAATTATTGAGCCAGACTACCTTGTTTAAGGAAAATATATGGATATGAATACAAGTATATTTCTCTAAAGTTTCATCTGTATATATTTCTTTAAATGCTTTTACAAACTGGGAATTGATTATAACCTTTAATTGTTTTTAAAAGAGCCCATATCATATGGATGGAAAAAGGTCATAGAGAATAGTATTGCTCTACTTAGAATGCAAAAAGGTAGGATGACACCTCGTTTTAGGTAAAATGCACAACCTTGAGTGCTTAGATTTGTAATCAACTTTAGTGATCAACAGCCTTTCTATTCACTGAAATTATCAAGCCAGACTACTTTGTTTAAGGATTATATAAGGATATAAATACAAGTATATTTCTCTAAAGCTTTACATGTTAATATTTCGTTAAACGCTTTTACAAACTGGGAATTGATTATAACTTTTAATTTTTTGTAAAAGAGCCCATATCATATGGATGGAAAAAGGTCATGGAGAATAGTGTTGCCCTACTTAGAATGCAAAAAGGTAGGATGACACCTCATTTTAGGATAATATATGGATACAAATACAAGGATAGTTCTCCAAAGCTACATCGTTCATTTTATTTCCTAGAAGTAAATTACGCTTCTTGGGAAGGTATATGGCTCATTTGTAGTACATTTTTTTCAAATATATAAGTATTGCTTCATATTCTTTTCAAGTCTGTAAATGGCTTGATCTCCCCCACAGACATAACTAAGGATATTGCACATTTTGATACAAAATAATTATGGATTTAAATGGCTATCTACTAATTGCTGGATTTAAATTGATATCTGCGCATGGCTGTAAAGAAATGCATATTTTTGGAGTAGATCTAGGGAAAACGTTAAGAATGGAGAATTGATTATGAACTTTAATTGTTTTTAAAAGAGCCAGTATCATGTGGATGGAAAAAGGTCAAAGAGAATAGTGTCGCCCTACTTGAAATAGAAAAAGGTAGGATGACACAGCAGTGTCCCCCTTCTATGTCATATGAACCTAGCTGACACATTCAAAGGAACTGTGGGCCCTAACATTACATGGCTGTGGTTTATCTTGAATTTTAAAGTCTTCTCCAGCATCTTTTGGACCTAGGTCAATGCCAAAGTGTATAACTTGATAACTTATTTCTTTTCCTTCGAATCCTTTGTATTTACTTTTGAGGTTCTGTAAAAATTATAGTGAGCCAGATATGCTCGGGGATCTTTAACAAATGCCATTTAAATCTTTCTGCCTCTTATCATCAGTTAATTTATATCAATCTCATTTTATAACACATACATCTATGCCAATTATAAGGGGGTTTTCTCATTAGGATAAAGATATATGATATATGAATTGAAGTATTTAATATATGGTCATTAGACATATATCCCTAAGGTATGAGAATTAATTGCCACTTTCAATCGTATTTAAAAGAGCCAGTATCAAATGGATGGAAAAAGGTCAAACAAAGTAGTGTTGCTCTACTTACAATACATCAAGGTAAGATGGCATAGTCTTAGTTTGAGTGACATATTCAGGAATGTTGTGTGCTTCGACTGAAAGCTAGCACTTCTTTACATTTAATGAAATATATCTCCGCTATTATCAATACAATTCTGTACACGTGACTACTGCCAGATTGGTTTTCTATCAATATTCATAGAAGTAAAGCGTAACTTATTAGGCACTGATTCGAATTTTCCTCTATTGGTATTGTCAAGTAAATAAGTATTTCTCAGTCTGGAAACAGTTGGAAATACCAGCAGACATGAATAGAAATAATACCGATTTGCACATAGAATTGGTCATGCATATCATCCTAAAATGATATACTTAAATCAGTTCTCGATGAACAACATCAAGCCATCTTAAGATACGGTTCATGAATTATGGGACAGCTGTACATCTATTGATTATGATAGTCTCAAGGGAAATCGCTATGTATAGGGTTATTATAACTTGTCCTAAATTTGGATATCTCTTCTGTTAGTATTTTAAACCTCGAGCTATTTCAGAGTGTTTGATGTGTTTGATTTCTGATCCTTTGTCTTCATGATTCTTTGAAAACTGTTTTCAACATTTTATTCATGCAATTCTATAATGTTCTGCGTTACCATTTACACTTATTTGATAGAGTTTGCCTTCTCAAATATATCTATCCCTGTACAAAATACGAATCTGAATATGAAAATTAGGGGATAAACATTTGTGCCACGAAAGTGCAGCAGAATGTTTTTGTAAGAGCAAGTGCTTTGTAGAGGGAACAAAGGAAAGGGAGGCACATTTGCTATTATGCATTTATGAGATAATGAAAAGGTGTCATTGAGTAGCCTTAATCTTTCATATTTAGCATATTCAGACCCAGTCCCAAATGCTACTTGGTGGTATTCCTATTGACCTGAGGTCTGTTTAATTTCTTACGCAAACGGGAATATAAGGTCCTGAGACAGCTAGTACGAGAGTTCCCATTTAATAATTCGATTTATCGTATGGAAAGACAGTTGTTACAGGATGGGAGAGGTATCGTCCATTTGCATTTAAGAATTAATCGGGAGGGTGGGGGGGGGGGGGGATGATCCAGATGCTACAAAATAGCAAGAACCGCATTATATATCAATTTAAACCTGCGGAAATATGTTTGCCATGGACATAAACGATAACAAAGATATCCCTATGTGGCACCACTTGTGGTGAATAGGAATCTTCGCTCATGTAACCCTCGAACTGTCTTACAGGCGTGTTTTGACCTGACAAACGATCGGAGTTACTCGAACGAGGCTATTGTCCCCTACGACCATACGAAATTAAACAGGCCCCAGCCCTTTGAATAATCTAGGATAGTACATGAAGACCCTCTTCTGTACCTCATACTAGGGTTATCGTTTGATGATTTTTAAGATTGTTTGATAAGACCGTTTTAGCCGTCCTTAAGGTCGTCCATAATTGTTTAATAAAGTTGACCCACATCGTCACTGGGTTTCTATGGCCTACAGAAAAAGGTCTTCATATGCCATCCTATTTTATTCAACAGGCCCAACGTTTCATAGAATCTGTTGAGTCCCATTCGTGCATAACTCATATGAACCAAACTTACCCTACACTGTCTGTAAACTAGTTTATCATTCAAAGAAGAGCTACTCAATATTTCTCTAAACTTCTGAAATTTACAAGAACCATATGGGTGGAACAAAGTAACAGAAAGCATTCTTGCTATCCTGGTGATGGTTCAAGGTGAGAATATTCACAAACTGTCATCTTTGAACACCATTGCTATGCTCATAAAAGTATCAAATTGGGTTGAATCTTCATTTTTTGGACTCCAGATTCAGTGTGATGTAAAATACCTGCCTCTTAACAAAGACTAATCCGTATATTGCGATATCGATGACGTGATCATTCATTGATTCTGCCTTAGAGACATGATAGATAGTTATGCCAGTGAATAGGAAGCAAGGTGGAATGTAGTGTTAATTTAGAATTTTTGCTATATTAGCTTTTTGACTTTGAAGGAAGTCAAGAATTAATATCAGAATATCATTAAATATATATAAAAAAACCATGTTACCTTATCAAACAAGAAGTAACACGATGCAACTAATACACTTTTTTGTCCATCGTATCAAGAGTTACAAGGATATGGTTGGAGCAAAGTTAGAAAAAATACTATTACTCTCCTGAAACTCTCTCAAGGTGAGAAACTAAATAATCTTCATAAACATGTACATTGCATATTTAGTCCTCACGTATCTGCAGTTAATTATCTATTAAGTATTTGTCAATGAGGAAAACACGACTTCTTTTCAAGCTAGATAAAATAGATGTTAGGAACTAGTGATAATAGTAAATAAAGATTTTTAAAATGTTTTGTTTATTACGCACATGCAAGAGAACGCCACAATAACGTCCAGAATTAAAACACAATTATGTCTTCCACGTCGGAGTTTTATTTAATCTTATTTCCTACTTTCTGGCAAATTATGTTCACATAAGGTTAATGATTTACCTTTCCTTGAAAACTCCAAAATATTAGGCAATGGATGGAAGAGTATACAGACAAGGACGATTGCTATCATTAACATCCCCATGTACCAAGGTGAGCTGGTAACACTATCGTTGGTTTTAGTTCTGACGTGAAATAGAAGCCGCTGATTTGCTGATTTTATCAAATCAGCCAAAGGTAACCTTTCATTTTGATGTTTAAACATTATGAAACCTCCTTTGTTGATATTGAGAGAGCGGTGGTTTTAGTTTAAAGTGATGCTTCATATAATCAGAGAAGGGAGGTTTGTGCCACAGCAGAAACAGTCACAGTAACAGGAATATACACAAATATATGCACACATTTTGGTATTTTATTCAAAGTTAAATCTTCTGATCCTGAAATTATATGGCTGTTATTTCACCATTTATTAGCTGAATGAAAATTAAGGTAGGGTGTTCCTAATATGGTCATATACTATCTGGATACTGATACTCAACATTTCGTATGCTATGCCATTCGCGAAAAGACACTCATCAATACATGTTTCATACATTTAAATCACTTAAGTATTTAGTTTCTAACGGTTCAATGTCTAAAGGGCTAGCATAATAAGATTTGAACTTATATGGTCAGACTATGATAGGTGAGAACGATTTAGAATGTAGATGTTCCTTCCATAAGGCCAAGAATAACACTTCTAAATTCCTTCAAGTATACAATGGTGATTTTTTTTGGTTATTTTGAAGTCACCTTTTATAAGAAGAAATGACTTCCTTTAATTGGTTATAAACGATTTTTATAATAGAATTGATAGTGAAGGAATCGATTCATTAACATTTGTTCATTAGATATGTGACATAACTATGGTACCAAACCTAAAATCACGATATGAATTCGTATTTATGATTAATGCAATCGATAATTGATTTTCAAATATAAACATTCGAATCTCAGGTGGATGGAAAAGGCTATGCCGTTTTACACCTGAAATCGTCAACACTTACTATGGTAAGATTATAAAGGCAATAGCAACTATTTTTATTAGAAGAATCGAGAGAACTAAAATATTTAGGTTATATCTTTTATCGTATTAATTGAGGTTTCAGTCATCAATTTTTAGCAGTTTTTGTATTTCTTTATCTATAATGTTCTATACTAGATTTTATCCTACCCCGTTTCTACATTTTTTTCAGTATTAGAAAGTAGTGGCATAAACAACACTTTATGTCACACCCAGTGACATAAACAAATCCCATGTTAAGCCTATGGCGTTTTTTATCAGGGGTAGGATAAATTTTTAGATCTACATAGTCTACCATATAAACATATTCAATTTGTCTTTTTTCATCCTAGTGAGTAAATAAAAGGAATTACAAAAGAATATCTTATTTTATATAACTAACTAGGCGGATGGTTGACGGTTCAAAATGAACTGTCCTTGCTCGTGGATCTGCCTCACAGTAAGTTTATTTCATTTTACTCTGAGTCTCAACAAATATTACGCGATAGTCGCTCATATACAGATAGTATTGAGAGAAAATCATCCTTTAGTCCAAACGGGTCCCCTGGGACATCAAACCACAGACAAATAAACAAAAACCAGATAATCTATACACACATCATAGACTGCTCTGTATGTCTTTCCATAGACGCATACAGTTTAGTATACTTAATTTTTTTTCATCAGAATTAAACAATGGTAATTTGTCCACACTAAATTCTAACACTTTATCATGAAAACGAAACAGACAAATGGAAGAAGGTGAAGGATACTACTGCCGCCATTGTTGGCCTTTGTGTTGGTGAGTCTGAATTCCTACACCTTTAAGATAGGAGAGGATGTCAGTAAGGCCCGGCGTCCACATACTATGAGACTTCCTGATATACTACAAAGAATAATATAAAAAATCATATACGACCTAGAACCACATTATCTTACAGAGACGTCTAGACTAGGAACATCGGCAGGCATCGGCTTCAGTTTTAAGGCCTATCGTAGATGAATTGAAGCTCAGTGGACGCAGGGTTTAACTGAGGTCACAAATCGAAAGATTCCTGGTGTTCTTAATGAGTTTGAATGTGAGGCTATACTATCCTATCAAACAAATAAATGCATAAAAAGCGATAGAAATCCACACACATGCATTTACTTATGAATTTCTCCACAATAAGAACTAGGTCACGTGGAGTATACAGCATTAGCCTAATGAATGACATAAATGGGAGTAAATTATAGAATAAGGACTCAAAACGGTATGTACTGATAATCTTTTTCTTACCAAGTGAAGGGTCAGACAGGTCATAATATAACGAATAATTTGGAATCGTATGTCTTTACATATATTATAAATATTCCATGATGGGTTCTTTTTGAATAAATCAATACGGAATAACTTTCAGGGTCTAATAGTCATTGATCATCCAATATTGTCAGGTGGATGGGCTAAAGTCGTAAGAACCAGTGTTTACGTGCTAAATATGTGAGGTGAGTTTCCTTTGATCTCTATCTCTAAAAATGATGTAGCAATGCAGTGGTCGATCCCTATTTGCTCTAAGATGAATAATCGGATAATAGAAATATTATATAAGTTAATCAGTTCTCACATTGTTCGTAACATAGGGTAACATATAGTGAATCTCTGTTAATATAAAAACCGTGTACTAGCATCGCCATTGGAATGTTGAAATCAATGTGTTACTTTCCATACCGAAGTAAAAGAAACGACTGATAAAAATGGCACTGATATCTTTTTATGAATTGCAGTGGCCAATTTCATTGCTTCTGTTCTAGCCGGACGAAATAATAGTATTTTGTGACATGATTTTAAGGTCATCTGAGGCATCACTGAAGCCCTTCTCAGTAGGACTTTCTGAAGTCTAGAGGAAATACAGTATGACAAGTGGGAATACCTATACATCAAGGACATGACCATAACCAACACTCTACCACATATTATGTGTCTCATGTTAATAGTATGCAATACCTATGTTAAAACCTCAATGGTTTTCATGGCAGGTGATTTCTAATTCAAAGTATGTATTATGGCTTAGGCTGAATTTGTTTACAGAGGAGGCTGTGTTTAAGCTGGTCAAGGATCTATATGACACCACGGATAATTCGATGGCCACTCTCACTGACCGTACTTAGTGTACAATGATAAGTAATGCTCGATCCGATAAAATAGCTCTTGCCTCAGGAGTGCCCCAGGGATCAGTGCTTGTCCCACTTTTGTTTCTAATTTTGTGAAATTGTCTAATATGTCAAAATATTCAGTCTAGTAACTTTATCCAACATGCAGATGTTTATATCAACTCGAAAACAGCTCGTTGTAATTTAAAAAATATCGGTAAATCAGCCTTATGGATGGTGAAAAGTAAACTGTTTAAAATTGACTTGAGAAAAGACTTGTACAGCTTTGGTACAGCTCTCACGCAAAAAAACCCAACACCTAATACCACTGGATATTGCCTATAGAGCAGCAGAGTTACATGCGAGAATATCTTATAAATATCTAGGGGTAGGAATGGAACAAACACTTTCTTTTAACGAGCAAATCAAACATATGTTAAAGTCTGCCAATAAGATGATCCTAAAGCTTTGGAAATTTCGGAAGTCGATCTCATAAAGGGTGTAGCCAAACAAATCTAAATAACAACCTTTCGGGGTTTTTTTTATGTGACGGGGCGGTAAAAGTAATATTGATCTACTACAACAAACCCAAAATAGGGGCCTGAGGGCTGTACATGGCTATTTAATTTCTTTTAGAAAATCACTGTGTAACCGATCTACATAAAGGTCTGGGTGTCAAACTATTAAAAGTTAAGAGAGATGAACAATTAGCAAAAGTTTAGATTATCAAAAATAACTGAGTTACTTGGTAGTAGAGACCAAGCAACACGAGCTGCACATAGAACACGCTTCATATGACATTATCATCGAACGACTGCTTATGAAAAACCACCAATGTTCAGAGGTCTCGCCCTATGGGACGTTCTACCTCTAGAGGCACAATCAGCTATTTATAAACGGATGATTGATATAGGGAAAATTGGGGATTCGTATTATATCATATTTATTGTGGTTCTCGTGTTGAAGTCTCCATTTATAACTGTTAAGTGTTGATGAGGACACCATCCTTATAAATGCACCCCCCCCCCTTCATGTTCCTTTAATCCTTTCTTCTATTTTGGACTAGAGAGTACAAAAACTGTAAATATGAACCTGACTATGTTTGCGATTACACACCGACCACACTCCAAATGGAGGATCTATGTAAGAGAATTTGTATTTACAATAAAAAATAGTTCTTTGTGAAGCATTGACGACTCTACTAAAGACGAATAACCAGACACATAAATGCATCCATAGACATATTTTTCGACCACCGCTTAGACATGAGCTTTTGATAAATGACTACAGTTCCATGTCTCCCATTCTGGCTGTTATCTAAGTAGACACAAACTTTTACTGAACTTCGTTTTGTAGTTTGATGCCTCTGCCATGAATTGATACTGCCAGGATTACAAATAGGCTATCCATCCTAAATACATCTCAGAGTTTGCTTCCATCGTTTATCTATACGTCTCTTGATTTTCTAGTACTGACACGCAGAGGCAATAGCTATACCTAACTATATTTGACTTAGAAACCAGGCCTTCGATGAATAGTTTTAACAGTGCCCCCTGCATAGAGCACAAAAGGATTGCCAGATCCGCCATCAACCACCAGAAAATTGTAAGATGCTGCCACTATAATCGGGGGTTAACAGATATTAGTTGTTACAGTCCATTGATAGTGTTGAAACGAGGCTAAAACCCCTGTATACCAATCCGAAAAAAATACGCCCAAAAATACATTGATTACAGTATCCGCCACCTGGTGGCGTCCGAGGCAAGATGTCCAGCCCATAACACAATAGCTATTTAACCTATACTTAGCTCAAAATTTGCTGGTGAAGGAAACTCAAGGGAATTGCAGAAGCCTATACACGAGAAAGATAGCTTTCCGATTCTTCAGGTGAGTGTCTATTCCTATCAGGAATACACATATATATATACACATTTTTATATGGGATGTAATACCTATTTAGTGTGCACATATCATCAGCATGCAAACGCATATAAAATATGTGGGAATATTGAAATTCAATACATATCAAAAGTGATATCAAAGCTGATAATCACTTTATTCATTCTTACTAAATTGTTACAATTGCCAAGCAAAGGAGAGAAAACACAATGAAGAGAGTATGAGAAAAAAAATTTCACGTTGAAATGAAAATTGAATAACGATAATTTATTGGTGAAATTTTTTTTCCACAAGGAAGAGAGTATCGTTTGTCACACCAGAAAAAGACATCAAATAAATTGGACGAGATACTGTTCAATTTGACATTACATTTCCTGTCTATTTCATGACGATTAAGACGGATTCTAATTTGTTTTTTGCAAGGAATAAGCAAAGGTTTCCCTCGCGAATGGCGAACTCCATTTTGTTTCATGGTGAGTGAGCAGTAGGACCCAGCTTACAACTTACTTTTCATCTTTGATGCACAAAAAACTGATGTATACTGATGCAGTACTCATTGAATACCTGTCTTCAGATAACTTTGTCCTTAGATGTGCATGTTCGCTTTGATACCCCTAGATGTGAAAATTATAGTGCATGTTTGATGATGATGCCGACACTTGCTTTCAGGAGGTCACCATTAGAGGGTAACTTAAACACCCTTTTCAGGTGATTACATTCTATCCAAACCATATTTCGGTAATAGTCTAATGCCTTTTAGGATAACGATGAAATTCCGACCATTTCAGGAAATACTCTCAGAGCAAACCATTTGCTATATGGTAAGCAAATATGTATATTTGTGTTTGAGTGCAGTTCTTAAGGAAACAAGTATATAGTAACGCATTTCTGAAAGTAAAAATCTCTCAGTATCATGAAAAAGGCCCGCAGTGGTTTAACGAGTTAGGTAAATACAATGTCAGATGCCTAATGAGGTTAAACTCTTCATGGGAATGATATTGGGGATAGCTATATTTCTTGACGTGATTGAGAGGTTCACTAATCAAAGTCCGGGTGCTGATGAGAAATCTATACGGGAGATTTTAAGATAAGATATTTTCCTTCCTACAGATACTCAAAGCACTTTGAATGAGAGACGATTTTCGGGCAAGCCTTTAGATCTGAGACTTAGGAGGCGAAGTGCCTCCGATGGACCGAACAACCCAACCTTTCTCCTTGATAACTCCTACCATCAAAGACCACAGACACCTAAAAAGGCAGTTATCCTACAACCGCCAGCGTATGAAGTGCGTTCCTCACTATCAACATCATACACTTATAAACCCGAAGCCTCTCACTTAACTCTTGTTTCCGTTGGGCAAAGCACACATATCCCTGATGAAACGCCTCGCAATGATATATTTAGTAGGCTGACAAATGCAACAAACCCTTTAACAAAACAAACTGGTAATACCAGAATCAAAGAGGATGCAGAAAGAGCAATGTCCTCTTCTGGGTCCGTGTCAGAACTAGACAATGATCCCCCTGAACGTCAGGTTGTACTACCAGCCCCAGTGGCTGCTATGGAGACAGGTATGTGCGAATATGCAGTGATGGTGCATTATGGTTATTTTCAGATGTATTATTCAATCATATTGTTCAAGTCAAATAACTGAGTGCAGAATTTCATTTCAGAGTGTTGCACAGGACTGTCCACATGGAGTTAAAACAAGTTTCAAATCCACAGTTTTAGTTATGTAAATAACAAAATGATTTGATCTTTGTTTCAGTTCCTTAATTCTCTGGTTCTTATTATGCCAATGACTATTGTGCATGAATATTTAAGGCTTTATAGATAATATATATTCTCACATTAGAAACAGCATGCGAGTATTTCCTTTATCCTGTACCATAAGATACCACTCGAATAGAAGATATCAAGCACTCAAGAGCTTCAGATACACGATAAGGACAAGATATGCAAGTCATCTTCCTCAATCTACCCTTCTTTCATGCATGACATCTGCTGAGAACTGGTAAGAATACTTTTACTCTAAAATTGTTGTAACACAGATTTATTTCGACGAGTTCTACGTGTAACTTTATACTTTCTAAGTTAATAAATTATTTTTGCAAAAAGCAATCAAAAATAATTGCATCCCCATACTATCAGTTATTATTTAAATCTAACAATTTTCTTTCTTTTTCCAGAAACACAGAACCTTGTCAGATCAGGGACAGTGGTATTACAAAGGCATTTCACAACCGTGCCAGAACATGATGTATCTACTCGGATAAGCGTCTCTTATCTCGGTTCTGAGGTGGGGGATTTCAGTGATAATGACATGGACGATGAAAATCATGAAGATCCCCTTCAGTCAAGTGATCGACATTTCCTACATGGATCCCAACTGGACAGCAGCATGAATTCTGTGTTTGGGAAGGTGACTGAATCACACAATGTCGACCCAACTAAATTACATGAAATGTCACACAGCAATGATGGTCTCTCGGACACCCTAGTAGCAGCAAAGGAAGGAACGTATGAACAGGGGACGTCGAATAGGACTCTAAAATCTCCACGAGTTGTTCTCCAGCCATTGCGAGCAGGTGATGGAAAACCAGTACGATCAAGATCATCTTCACCTGCCCTACAAACCCAACTCAATCGTCAGCCTTTATCATCAACAGGTGATATCAGTCAATCGGATCAATCAGCTGAGCATCATGCCCAACCAGTCATAATGACACCGAAGATGAGGCTGAGGAAGCAAAGGTCTGCCGGAAAACCTACTGGTACAGCTGAGACAGAAATAACCAGCCACAAAGGGAATGAGGACGTTCCAGAGAATGGAGGAGCTACTGCAACAGCCATTGTGGGTACAGGAATAATTGTTGCTGCTATTGATTCCCAGGTAACCAATGACCACAGGCCAGAGTCTACCTCTAGTGAAATCGGTGTTGCAGCTGGAGTTGAGACAGAACTCTCTGAGAAAAAGGAACCACATGATCATAATGGATCAGTAGTGCTTGGTAACGCTCCGGAAACTACCTCCACGATGGTTGGTGATTCTCTTGAAAGCACAGATGACACAAAACTGATGGTAAGTGACTCTCTTGAAAATGTTTCTGAACAAAGATCACTTATGCCATATGACTCTCTTGAAGATACGCAAACAGATGAGACTGAAGTCACTCAAATAGCAATTCCTGTAAATTCTAAGGAGGTAGAAGAGGTGAACTCAACAAAGACTGAAGAAATTAAGAAAGAAGTCGTCAATGTGGAGGTATCAGAGACCGCAGCAGAAACCGGCAGTACTTCAACAGGAGAATGCACAAATAACAAACCTTCTGAGAACAAGGATGCACAAACAAATGAAGCTGAAGTAACCGAAGTGGTGGATGCTGTAGATTCTAAAGGAAAGCTAGAGGAAATTGAAGTGAGAGTCTCAGAAACACCAACAAAAGCTGATAGTACTGCAAAGGAGGAAAGTACAGATGAGAAAACGGCGGAGAAGAAAGATGAGGCTGCGGTTAATGAAGTAGCTGGAGATTCTAAAGTGGAAGAATCAATAATGTCAGCAGAGATTAAAGAAAGTAAGAAAGAGGAAATTGAAGTGAGAGTCTCAGGAACGCCAAGAGAAGCTGATAGTACTATAAAAAGTGAGGGTACAGATAAGAAAACCGCAGAGAAGAACGATGAGGCTGCAGCTGATGAAGCTAGAGATTCAAAAGTGGAAGAATCAATAATGTCAGCAGAAATTGAAGAAAAAAAGAAAGAAACTGTTGAATTGAAGGTCTCAGAAACACCAACAGAAGCTGATTGTACTGCAAATGGTAAAGGTGTAGATGAGAAACGAGCTGAAAAGAATGATGAGGCTGCAGTTGATGAAGAAGTTGGAGATTCTAAAGTGGAAGAAGAGAAGAAATCGGCAGAGATTAAAGAAAAAAAGAAAGAGGAAGTTGAAGTGAGAGTCTCAGAAACACCAACAGAAGCTGATAGTACTGCAAAGGAGGAAGGTACAGATGAGGAATCGGCTAAGAAGAATGATGAGGCTACGGATGATCAGGTAACTGAGGATTCTAAAGTGATAGAAACGATAAAGCCAGCAGAAATTGCAGAAAATAGGACAGAAACTGTTGAAAAGCTGACTGAGAAGGATGATGAGGCTGCAGTTGATGAAGTAGCTGGAGATTCTAAAGTGGAAGAAGAGATAAAGTTAGCAGATACAGAAGAAAGTAAGAAAGAAACTGTTGAATTGAAGGTCTCAGATACCCCAACAGAAGCTGGTATTACTGCAAAAGAGGAAGGTTCAGATGGGAAATCCGCTGAAAAGGACAATGAGGCTACAGTTGATCAGGTAGCTGAGGATTCTAAGGTGGAAGAAACAATAGAGTCAGCAGGAATTGAAGAAAATAAGAAAGAAAATGATGAATTGAAGGTCTCAGATACCCCAACAGAAGCTGGTATTACTGCAAAGGAGGAAGGTACAGATGAGAAATCGTTTGAGAAGAATGATGAGGCTACAAATGATCAGGTAGCTAAGGATTCTAAAATGGAAAAAGAGATAAAGTCAGCAGAGATTGAGGAAAGTAGGAAGGAGGCAATTGAAGTGAGAGTCTCAGAAGCACCAACAGAAGCTGATAGACCAACAGAAGCTGATAGGACTGCAAACGAGGGAGTTACAGATGAGAATCAGGCTGGGAAGAATTACGAGGCTGTAGATGATGAAGTAGCTGGCGATTCTAAAGTGGAAGAAGATATAAAGTCAGCAGATACAGAAGAAAATAAGAAAGAAAATGATGAATTGAAGGTCTCAGATACCCCAACAGAAGCTGATAGTACTGCAAAGGAGGAAGGTACAGATGAGAAATTGGCTGAGAAGGAAGATGAGGCTACAGTTGATCAGGTAGCTGAGGATTCTAAGAGGGAAGAAACAATAGAGTCAGCAGGTATTGAAGAAAATAAGAAAGAAACTGTTGAATTGAAGGTCTCAGATACCTCAGCAGAAGCTGATAGTACTGCAAAAGATAAAGGTACAGATGGGAAATTGGCTGAAAAGAACAACGAGGCTGCAATTGATGAAGTAGCTGGCAATTCTAAAGTGGAAGAAGAGATAAAGTCAGCAGATACAGAAGAAAGTAAGAAAGAAAATGATGAATTGAATGTCTCAGATACCCCAACAGAAGCTGATAGTACTGCAAAGGAGGAAGGTACAAAAGAGAAATCGGCTGAAAAGAAAGATGAAGCTACAGTTGATCAGGTAGCTGAGGATTCTAAGGTGGAAGAAACAATAGCGTCAGCAGGATTTGAAGAAAATAAGAAAGAAACTGTTGAATTGAAGGTCTCAGATACCTCAGCAGAAGCTGATAGTTCTGCAAAAGATAAAGGTTCAGATGAGGAACCAGCTGAGAAAAACAATGAGGCTGTAGTTGATGAAGTAGCTTGCAATTCTAAAGTAGAAGAAGAGATAAAGTCAGCAGATACAGAAGAAAGTAAGAAAGAAACTGCTGAATTCAAGGTCTCAGAAACACCAACAAGAGCTGATAGTACTGCAAAGGAGGAAGGTACAAATGAAAAGCCGACAGAGAAGAATGAAGAGGCTGCAGTTCATGAAGTAGCTGCAGATTCTAAAGTGGAAGAAGATATAAAGTCAGCTAATGCAGAAGAAAGTAAGAAAGAAACTGTTGAAATGAAGGTCTCAGACACCCTAACAGAAGCTGATAGGACTGCAAAGGAGGAAAGATCAGATGAGAAATCGGTTGAGAAGAATGATGAGGCTACAGTTGATCAGGTACCTGAGGATTCTAAGGTGGAAGAAACAATAGAATCAGCAGGAATTGAAGAAAATAAGAAAGAAAATGGTGAATTGAAGGTCTCAGATACCCCAACAGAAGCTGATAGTACTGCAAAGGAGGAAGGTACAAAAGAGAAATCGGCTGAAAAGAAAGATGAAGCTACAGTTGATCAGGTAACTGAGGATTCTAAGGTGGAAGAAACAATAGCGTCAGCAGGAATTGAAGAAAATAAGAAAGAAACTGTTGAATTGAAGGTCTCAGATACCTCAGCAGAAGCTGATAGTTCTGCAAAAGATAAAGGTTCAGATGAGGAACCAGCTGAGAAAAACAATGAGGCTGTAGTTGATGAAGTAGCTGGCAATTCTAAAGTGGAAGAAGAGATAAAGTCAGCTAATTCAGAAGAAAGTAAGAAAGAAACTGTTGAAATGAAGGTCTCAGACACCCTAACAGAAGCTGATAGTACTGCAAAGGAGGAAGGATCAGATGAGAAATCGGTTGAGAAGAATGATGAGGCTACAGTTGATCAGGTAGCTGAGGATTCTAAAATGGAAAAAGAGAGAAAGTCAGCAGAGATTGAGGAAAGTAAGAAAGAGGCAATTGAAGTGAGAGTCTCAGAAACACCAACAGAAGCTGATATACCAACAGAAGCTGATAGGACTGCAAACGAGGGAGTTACAGATGAGAATCTGGCTGGGAAGAATGATGAGTCTGCAGTTGTTCAGGAATCTGAGGATTCTAAGGTGGAAGAAATAATAAAGTCAGCAGAAATTGAAGAAAATAAGAAAGAAAATCTTGAATTGAAGGTCTCAGAAACACCAGGCGAAGGTACAGATGATAAACCAGCTGAGAAGAATGATGAGGCTGCAATTGATGAAGGAGCTGGAGATTCTAAAGTGGAAGAAGAGATAAAGTCAGCAGAAATTGAAGAAAATAAGAAAGAGGAAATTGAAGTGAGAGTCTCAGGAACGCCAAGAGAAGCTGATAGTACTATAAAAAGTGATGGTACAGATAAGAAACCAGCAGAGAAGAATGATGAGGCTGCAGCTGATGAAGTAGCTAGAGATTCAAAAGTGGAAGGATCAATAACCGTTGAAATGAAAGTATCAGATACCTCAACAGAAGCTGATAGTACTGGAAAAGATGAAGGTACAGATGAGAAACCAGCTGAGAAGAACGATAAGGCTACTGTTGATAAGGTAGCAGAGGATTCTAAAGTAGAAGAAGAGATAAAGTCAGCAGAGATTGAAGAAAGTAAGAAAGGGGAAATTGAAATAAGAGTCTCAGAACCACCAACAGAAGCTGATAGTACTGCAAAGGAGGAAGGTATAGATGAGAAACCGGCTGAGAAGAGCAATGCGGCTGCAGCTGATGAGGTAGCCCAGGATTCTAAAGTTGAAGAAACAGTTAAGTCAGCAGAAATTGAAGAAAATAAACAAGAGGAAGTTGAAGTTAGAGTTTCAGAAACACCAACAGAACCTGATAGAACTGCAAAGAAGGGAGGTACAGATGAGAAGCCAACTGAGAATAATGATGAGGCTGAAATTGTTCAAGTAGCTGGAGATTCTAAAGGAGAAGAGATAAAGTCAGTAGAGATTGATGAAAGTAAAAAAGAGGAAGTAAAGGTGGAAGGATCAGAAATGTCAACAGAGACTGATAGTACTGAACAAGAGGAGGGTACAGATGGGAAACCAACTGAGAAGAACGATGAGGCTGCAGTTGATCAGGTACCTGAGGATTCTAAAGTGGAAGGAGAGATAAAGTCAGGAGAGACTGATGAAAGTCAGAAAGAGGAAGTTGAAGGGAGAGTTTCAGAAGCACCAACAGGAGCTGAAGGGAGGTACAGATGAGAAGCCAACTGAGAATAATGATGAGGCTGAAATTGTTCAAGTAGCTGGAGATTCTAAAGGAGAAGAGATAAAGTCAGTAGAGATTGATGAAAGTAAAAAAGAGGAAGTAAAGGTGGAAGGATCAGAAATGTCAACAGAGACTGATAGTACTGAACAAGAGGAGGGTACAGATGGGAAACCAACTGAGAAGAACGATGAGGCTGCAGTTGATCAGGTACCTGAGGATTCTAAAGTGGAAGGAGAGATAAAGTCAGGAGAGACTGATGAAAGTCAGAAAGAGGAAGTTGAAGGGAGAGTTTCAGAAGCACCAACAGGAGCTGATATTACTGCAAATGAGGGAGTTACAAATGAAAAACCAACCGAGAACAAGGATGACGCTGGAATTGAACAGGTAGATGAGGATTCGAAAGTGGGGGGTGCGATAAAATCAGCAGATACAGAGGAAAATAAGAAAGAAACTGTTGAAATAAACGTCTCAGAACCACCAATAGAAACTGATAATACTGCGAAAGATAAAGGTACAGATGAAAAACCGGCTGAGAAGAACGATGAGGCAGGAGTTGAACAGGTAGCTGAGGATTCTAGAGTGGGAGAAGAAATAAAGTCAGCAGATACAGAAGAAATTAAGAATGAAACTGTCCAATTGAAGGTCTCAGAAACACCAGCAGAGACTGATAATGCTTCAAAAGATAAAGGTACAGATGAAAAACCAACTGAGAATAATGGTGAGAATGGAGTTGATCAGGTAACTGAATATTCTAGAATGGAAGAAGAGACAAAGTCAGCAGACACTGAAATGAAGGTCTCAGATACCCCAACAGTAGTTGAGTTTAATTCATCAATAGAAAGTAGAGATGACAAACCCAATGAGAAGGAGGATGCAGAGAGTAATGAGGCTGAAGTCACTCAAATAGCAGATGCTGTAGAATCTAAGGAGAGAGAAGAGATAAAACCAGCAGAGACTGTAAAAGGTAAGAATGAAGACGTTATGGGGAAGGTCTCAGAAACCCAAATTGCTAAGGATTCACCAGTAGAGGGTACAGTCGAAAAACCTTCTGAGATGGTAGATGCAGAGCCAATTCAGGCTGCTGTCACTCTGGTAGCAGATTCAAAAGAGGTTAAAGAGAAAGAAGAAGTAAAATCAACAGAGACTGACGAAAGTAAGAATAGAGGTGACGTCGAAGGGAAGGTCTCGGAAATGCCTACACAGATTGCTACTGAAGCCGTAGATGACAAAACATCCGAGAAAGAGGATACAAAACTAAATGGGATTAAAGACACTGAAGTAACAGATACCTCAAATCCCACACCAGAGCTTATAGAGGAAGGGACAGGAGATTCAGCAGAGACTGAGGTAACTGAAGTGAAGGTATCTCTGGCACGAACAGAAACTGATGCTAGTTTATCAACTGAAGATAAAAATGACAAAACCTCTGATATGGAGGCTGGAGCCACTCTAGTAAAGGAAAGTAGGAAAGATGAAGTTGAAGTAAAGGCCTTAGAACCAACATCAGATTCTGAAAATATTTCAACTGGCGAGGTTACAGAAGAGAAGGAGGCTGCGCAAATATCTGAAACCGATAGCACACAAGTAGAAGATACCGGAGTATCTAAGTCTAAAGTGGAAGAGGAAGTCCATTCTGGAAAGGACAGCGAGAAAGCCTTCGGAGTACCAACAGAAACTGATACTAATTCACCAGTAGCAGACACAGAGGACAAACCCTCTGGGAATGAGAAGGTACAACTAGGTTCTCAAGTAGAAACTGTAGGGTATTTAAAGGAGTCCAAAGACACAGAGGAGGTAAAGGAGACTGAGGAAAACAGGCAAGAAGCAGAAGTTGAGATTAAGGTTTCAGAGACTAAAACAGAAAATGATGCTAATTCATCAGCAGAATATTCAGCTGAGAATCTTTCTGAGAAGAAGGACGCACAACCAACTAAGATTGAGAGCACACAGGTAATAGATGCTGATGGGTCTCAGTCAGAGCCAAAAGAGGAAGAAGAGGTAAAATCATCAGATTCTGGGGCTCAAGTCGCTGACGTGGCACTAAAGGAAGATTCCAAAGAAAAATTTGAAGAAGTAAAGGTAAAATCACCAGCAACTCAAGAAACTGAGAAAGAGGACAGAGCTGAAGTGAGGGTTTCAGAAACCTCAAAAGAACTAGATGCTAATTCCCAAGCAGAAGGTACAGATACCAAACCTTCTGGGGAGGAGAATGCACAAAATACTCAAGCTGGAGGCACTCAATCAATAGATTCTGAGCATACCAAACCCGAGTTTAAAGAGGAAGAAGAGGTAGAATCAACAACAGATAGAGAAAATGTTCAACAATCACAAGTAGTAGGGATTCGAGCCTTTGAAGGAGAGCTTTTAACAAAAGGTAAAACTGACAAAGATTCAGCAATTCCATCCATTTCAACAGATGGGACAACAGAATCACAAACTTCCCAGACAGATAATCTGAACGCAGAGAATACTGAGAATGTTACAAAAGTATCTGAGGAATGTTCAGAAAGTATGGGAATAAAGAATAAACAGGTCCATAAGAGTGATAGAAACATTGAAGTACAGTCCAAAGACGGCGGTAATATCGCGTCTGAAAGTACGGGTATTTCTGGCGAGTCACTGCAGGACACCCCAACCGAGAAAACCCAATAGTGACGTTTTGATATTATCTTAAGAATATACCATAAGATAGGAATATATGTGTAGATTCTGTTGTCATCACCCTTATAAATGTTGTTCTCATACAAATTTCACTTTTGCTGCTTGTACATACACATAACTCTGTGGAAATTACCGGAGAAACCTGTTGATATCTGTTCTTTCATCGTTTGTGACATGTCCATATATATCCAAGATACATAGAATTATAGAACTGAACTAGTCATATGTATAGAAGGGCTGATGCATATATATGTATTATATATATATATTATTGATGGTATCAATAAAAATACCTAATGGAGACAATTTGGGGACAAAACAGTTATCCAGGACAATAGACATTTCAAGATTTTCTCTTGGCTCTGGATACTCTGGTGAGTTGAAGACTGCTTTAACAAATACATAAGAACTGTCACTACCTGAGGAGGGCATCCTTCACAACAGTGCCTAAGGCATGCCATTATAATCATGATGATGTGTTTTCTTATCAAATAATCAGTATTCTCTGTATGGGAACAAGTCTTTGGGCACTTCTTTTAGATACAAGTGTATTACTTCTTTAAGATAGCAAGTAATTATTCTAAAAATGTGGATTTCAAATATAAAATATAATACAAATGTAGACTATGATGATATTTGATGACTAAAAATCAATTGTGCGAGAATTCCTGAGTCATTTCTGTTTCTGAATGACACTACTGTATATGCGAATCTTAAGAACATAAATAAAAGCTTAGAACTATGACTTCGTTGAACTTCACTCTTATGTTTACCCTGCACCTTCAGGCAAGGCCTTCCTACTATATAACTATTTCAATGTAGCACATACATATTATAGATCAGATCCAACGCCCGTGGTCTCGACAACTTTATAAGCATCAAAATCACGGATCGATGCACCTGTCCTATCCACCCAAAGGTATGAACCAAAACATGAGGAATTAGGGTATATTGAATTTGAATTGCTCAACGTAGAACACATGATATTTATATGTTACCATATACATTTAGTGTACCCCAGGGTTCTGTACTTGGTCGCTTCTATTTACTACTCATTTATGTTGATACCTGCATATTTGTAACATTCAGTAGATTCTACAAAGCAAAGGTTTTTTTTAGATCTTTTATTCATCCTGATTAAGATAAGGCAGTGATTGCCTGTTTACAACCTGTAACCAGCATCGAGGTACTTTGATGATAATGTGATGATATTAGTGATACTACTAGCAGCCATAACAGTAATCTAAAATTGTTGTCAGGTCAACGCCATCTGGAACATTGAACATGCATAAATCTAAGAGTTGCTGGTATATTACTACTGTACCACCTAGTTGGAGGGTCCATGCAAGGAATCTAGGGCTAAAGAATATGACGATACTGCATGTTTGCTCCATGAATAAAGAAGAGTAACATTTGATACCAAATTAAGTCCGACAGAGGATATTAAAAATCTAGTAAATGATTCGGTAGTAGACCTCAAGTGATTAATCAAATAGATGTGTCTACTATAAAGGGATTAATGGCATATTTCCATAGAGGTTGCATCCTGGATTTAGCTAATGAGTTGCAACGTCTTCGAAATAGAGCAATTCTGGTCATATTTCCGTGTGGAAGATGGCTTTAAGGTTTGCCCACTTAAATGATGCCACGTGGAAAAATGGATAGTCGTCAAAAATTATAATTGCTAAGCATCATGTGTAAGAAGTCTAAGGATTCTATGGATGAAAGGATAAACGGCACTAGAAGTAACAAAAAATCCAATGATACTAAATGCAGATTTCGGCACACTGGATACATGGAAATACCTTCATATCGAAGCATATATATATAGGGGCATCACGAAAGGCATTAGAACATGTAATTTAAAGATTTCATTACAAAAATGCAGTTACAAATAACCAGCTGACATTCGATATTGGTTATTAGTGAACTACACGTACCTATAACTCATCCATCCATCACTCCTCCTACGACCAACATTGATATACAACGCGATAACTATGAATGACAACCAAAACATAAACAGAGGAACGTAACAAAATGATGAAATAGTGGTACGTTAACGAAAAATTAAGAAAACAAGATAAAATGGTGATGAAATATTTTTTACTCACTCATCAAAGTTATAAATGCCATGGTTTCACGCAGTAACTATAGTTGGTCTATCACTAAAACATTTGATCCATCACACTCTGAATAGCGGATGATGCACTATGAGATTTTATGGATTGAGTATAAAGACCATGCTTGTGAATTTGATGGTTATGACTGAGGCCTCCGCGGTCTCTAGTTGCCCTTGTATTTGTTATTTTGGGTAACATTTAAAGTTAGTATTATGGGACTGTTCTCACGAGAACGATTAAGAACGATTTTTACCTGACACATTTATATCTGCATACATTCACATGTCTATATCTATGAGTAGATTTGTTAGAAACATCTTTTTGGACTTAGTATGATCGTCTCTGACTTATATTGTTGCCACGCCTCCGTCGAGAACCTGCACATTAGTTTTCTGTCATTGCCTGACATGGAGAGGATGTTTCTTGCAGATTTGCCAGTAGATGATGTACCTGATGATATAACATTGGATCCACCGAAAACGGTGGAGGGTGAGTCCGCACTAGGTTAAACAGGATAATGTTAATTGCATGATTAAGTCATATAGTGATATGGTGATTATAGACACGTATAATTGCATTGAGCTGATATATTCTTTAGAGATAAAAGGAATATAAGAATGAATTTCAGGAAATATACTTTAAACAGCATCTGAAACATCCGTCCTTGATGGGGTAGCTCGGCCACATGCACCTGTCCTTAAAAGGTTAAAGGTTCAATGCCTATGTATGAAAATAACGCTAGGTATGATATACTTCTATAGACCATCTATCCTGCTTGATACATTTAATAGGGCATAATGACCCTTAACGCAACCAACCCTGTATATATTTACATCAATAGCCTTTGCATTGATTGAGAGAATTTTCTTAATGTAGCTTAAGCGTGTCAATCAGTGTCCCCGATTAATGACCCATTGACAAGGCTGTCGACGTTGTAGCTTGCTGATGGAAATGGTGTGGTTTTATCATGTGTTGATGTTTTAACATGGAATATGTGGTAAATGATACTATGTATGGCTGTGTGTACAGATAGAATGTCCAAGTCAGCATGCACTAATTCCTGAATAGATAAGAATATATACAAATTGATAGCAATCGTTGCATTGTTGTTTCGTGCACAAACTAAAACAACAACTTCCTCAATTGTGACTATTGATTCAACTAGGCTGGATGGTTTTATGAGACTTTTTACTACATAAGAACTAATGACAAGCTCTTAGATATTCTAGGGACGTTCAGGAGCGTTTGCACGGAAGAAGGATTGTCATCTAAGAAAATATCATATGAAACATATGTTTATTTAGACATGTTTTATGCTACTCTTTGCTTCATATTAATTCCTGCTTGTAAACATGTTCTACTATACCATATTACTCCAAAGAAAATCCAACGAACGCGTCTGACCCGACAGGGGAAGACCCGTTTGACCGAAGAAATTACTCACATGTATATTCTTGATATTTTTTGAATTACCTCATTTTGCACTGTCGATTAAGATTTCTTTGGCGTGTAACACATTGCACCAAACTTGATTAGTTTTCATTGTGTATACTGTCCGCTGATCGATTCATCTTGGGAGTATCAATACTTACTTCTTCGTCACCCCAAACGTTGTTTATATTGATAATAATGTACTTTTACCTGTTGGCCCTCATGGCTTGACTATGTATCCCCCAAAATATTATAGTGCTCTGCAGTGCCACTCCTCAATACCAGGGAGCTAGATGAGCTCCTCTCTGTGGGATATTCATAGCAGGTCTCCTGTTATTCTTAAAGTAGTCTCGGTGATTAACTATAAGATATTAATGCAGGATAGAAAAACAAAGACCATCTAGTCCTAATTGACCCCCTCTATTTTCATAATGCATGCGACAAGCTATAGCAAGGCTTTTAGTTATAAGCAAAAGTGTATATAATTAACTTAATCATTAAGTCCATCTTGCTCTGTCTGTCGTAAGTAATTACTGGATCAAAAGTCCTTTCTTTAAATCTCGCTAATTTTCACTCCAAGCATTATCTTTTTGCAAGACTATCGGCCGATTCCTGTTGAGGCACAAGAAGAGCAACAGGAGGAAGAAGAAAAACCCAATGGTAGGAATGACATTGTATCATCTATAATTCCTTCCCCCCTAGGAGGGATGTTCTTGAAGTGAACTAGTTTTGATTGGTCATTTTCGTATTGTAGCGTTAGCTGGGTTATGTTATTTTTTTGGCCAGTTTAATCAAGCAAACCAGACTTCAGTTAAAAGCTACCCTGTGACTTGCCGAACCACAGGTTGTTTCGAGGTTGGAAAGAACCAGAGGATTTCCTACTCATACCTGGGACCTGTTTCAGTAGTTTCATGAGATGTCTAGATGGGATCTGTGACACCATACGGACAGATCACAAGATTGCAGTCGATGACACACAGAGTTTCACTCACTTCTCGTAGGAATTAAGCAATGACGCTTTCACATGAGATGGGGATACATATAATCTATAATCGTTCCAAATATGGAGAAGATTGGCCACTTCGATCTTCAGATATTTGCTAGTCTTTTTCCGCCGTTGCTTGCACACACACTTTTGACTTAGCAGGGAGAGCCGAAGCTCTATCCCAGGTTGCTAGTTCCCTAGCCAAAGCTAGGTAACTCACAGGTGGGTCAGGTACAAACAACTCAGGTTGAATAACCCAGACCCAGAGGAAGGAATTGGGAAGATATAATGGTCTCTCGAGAAGCGCAACGAGTGATATGCCCTCCTAGTTGTGATCCAGACTATATATAGTCGGCGAACCCATGGCACTTCCGCGTATGAGCTCTGCTCTGCTACTCAAAGCCAGGGACGGACATGCCGTGTTCTCTCATGACATTGAAAAAAAACCCACCAATCGATCCCTACATTATCATTACTCAGACCAAACGCAGGTTCCATACTTATTATAAGTGATTAAATGTAAACAACATGATCCTAATTGTAATATATATGTATATATATGGAAAAGAGAGAGAAACAGACTTACAGAGAGAGACAAATAGTATGTCAGTTTTATATAGTTGAGAGTAAATGGCAATCTAAAACTTATCCCGTTATTGTAACCAATAGTGGAAATATCACATAATGTTCGTATTTAATTAGCATAGATTCATGTATAACTAAAACTGCAATAAAACTAATATCAAACATAAAACTTCACATTCATAGCATTTGACTGGAAGGTGTATGTCTCTACTGGGAAGGATTATACCATGGGCACGAAGGCCAAGGTCATGTTATACGTGTACGGGGACAAAGGTCAGACAGACGCTATACCGCTTGAGACTTCGGGCAGCGGCGAACCCGTCTTCCTTCCCGGTGGAAACGATGATTTTAAGATAAATCTCGGAAAGGACATCGGGGAGATATATAAAATCCGTATCGGACATGACGACCCCCGTAAAGAAGAAGGATGGTACTTAGAGAAGGTATGATTAGTGTGAAATTGTCAGTCTAGCGGGCAACCTGAAAACTTGGTTTAAACTCTGAATTCCCTGATGACATAACAAAGTCTAGCAGTTGCCGCATTAACAGTGCTCTAAATGTTCCATATGTACTGCTATGACTATTTAAATACTATAAGCATTTTGATTCTAATGTATATTTAATGATGATTCTACAAGACCATTCATATTTGATAGGATGTTAACAAAGCAAGACCTTTAGACTGGTAATTGGATATTGGTCGACGGTTCTTGAAATAGTATCTAAGTTGAATATATAACATACCAAGTATTTAGACTGACAGGTTAACGATGTTTTTCATCCATTATTCAGGTCACCATGAGGGACTTAAACACAGACCAACACCATCTGTTCCGCTTCAACCGTTGGCTCTCACGTTATGAAGATGAGGGAGACACCTGGCGGGAACAACCCGTCCTCCGTCCTGGTGTCGCTTCCTTTACTCGTAAGCGTAATTTCTTTCGTTGGTTAAAGTACAAAGGGGGTGTAGCTTTAATTAAACACAAAAAAGCTTAATTATCCTAAACCGATTATCCCAACTTGATGCCATTAGGCAAGAGCCATCATTGATAATAAATGACAAAGTATAAGGAAGAAGTTGCGGGATTGCTGCTCCGTTAGCTAACCAGTGATGGGTAACCGATTGAAATTCTATGATGTTCCCTTTACATTCCTCCTTAGTAGTTCTGGTATCATCATGCATCACTGAACAGTTCACGGTATGAATTTTTCAAAAGGGATAATCATAGTAATACAATTGTCATCTAACTCAGCCAATCAAAGATTGCAAATGAAAAGAAAAAGCTACGAATGAAGTTATTCATTTATATATTCATATTTCAAGGTTACAAATCATCTTCTATTCCTACTTCTAACTGTACTATTGCATAAGTCTAATATATGATAATACAAATTCCATATTCGTCATTAGTGCATGATGAAAGGAAGGCAAGCACCTCAATTGTTATGTATATCAATCACAAGGATGGTATCATTAACTAGCACTATTATGTTTGCAGTGATGACCTACAACGTGGAGGTTTACACAGGCTCTATAGCAGGGGCCGCCACTGAGGCTGACGCATACATCCATCTGTTTGGTAGTAATGGTGACGCAGGGCGTCGTACGCTCGTCAAATCCAACAATTCCACCCTGTTCCGCTTTGGACAGGTCGACGTATTTGAGTTAGAAGCTGTAAACTTGCAGAATATTGAGAAGGTCATACTGGGACACAACTGCAAAGATAAAGGTAAGTTATCCCGTGGATAAGAACACACCACACATATTACTTCCACACACTCACGCACGCTACCTTTTCATCTCAACACCAGCCTCACCTTCATCTACCCTCGCCTTCACCTCCCCTTCTCAAAACAAACATCCCACACCTATCAAAATTGTTTCCACCCACCATCCCAAAAGATTGAACAGTATATCTATTTATGAATACATCTTACTTCATTTCTCACCATTCCTCATCACTTTTATGTATCTACATACCTAACATTTCAATAAGAAATATCTATAACATAGTAAATTCTATTTATCCCAAGCCTGCCTCTTTCTTGTCCTTTAGGGGCGGGGGGCCAATGTATGAATAGCACAGTCATAGTGACTTACATTCAAGGGTGGCGTCCACCAACCACAACAAGGCTCCGACAAGCACAGACAAGAAAGTTCCAATCGGCGCTTGTTGCAGCCTTGTCGTAAGAAGGAGGGCTTTACAACAGCGTTGTTGTGGCGTGTCGGGAAGTGCACGCTCCACCAAAATTTCCTATTGTAGACCTCTGGGACACGCTCCCGACATGCTATGACGCTCCTCAACAAGGGTCGTGGGAAAAATCGAACATGCTTGATGTTGTCGTAGCCTTGTGGGAAGGCTCCCGCCATGCTTCCAATCATGGCCTTGTCCTGGCCTTGTCATGGACTCTTGTCGGGAACTGGGGTCCACAAACCATGACAAGGCCTCCAATTGTAGGCCAATCGTGGACCTTGTCAGGAACCCATTGTCGTAGCCTTGTCATGGTTGGTGGACACCCCCTTCAATCATACCCCATATTTCTGATTAAAAAGTCTCCTATACATACCATATGGGTAAAACATGTTCATGACAGTGCAATATTCCATTTCCTATATTGGTGCAGGTTTTCTCCTCAATTGAATATGTATAAAGAAATTAAGTAGTAGCATAGTAAACCAATACGTCGCAGTTAATTCTATATCTGACCATAATGAGCTGTAGATGCGCATCACCTTTTAATGGCAGTTAACCCATTATGACCCGGCAGGTGCAGGTTGGTACGTCGACAAGGTCATTGTACGAGAGGCAGACGATCAAGAGGGCGCCATCTTCCTTTTCCCGTGCTCCCGCTGGTTTGACACGCAGGAGGATGACGGGGAAATACAGAGAATACTCTTCCCGGGGAAGGAGGAAGGTCAGTACTGTAATATCATTATTTATACCCATGGGCGAATGTCTCACTTTTACTGACCAGGAGTAGAGATTCCGCGGGACCACTTTCATTCTCGAAAAAGTGAGTAGTAAAAATGTAAAATGCCGTTTTAATGATTTCCATGTACATGTATACGATAATAAGGAGACAGAGTGTGTGTACCTGAAATCCATCTGTTCCTTGATATTTTGGTCGGAGATATTTAACTCGTTCTTCGGGCTCGGTGAATATTTCCGACCAAAATTATTCGGAACAGATTCTATTCAGAAGTGTGTATATACACTAAGTTCCTATAGGTTCAACAGTCATGTCCTGGACACTCTTGACTTTCAGAATCGGACTGGACCATGTGGATAACGACTGGAAATGACATATCAATGGGGACTCTAGCTCCTATCACACTGGTTGCTTATGGAGACAAAGGTCAGACAGAGTCAATTCCGCTTGGGCCGGGCGACAAGTCGGACAAGAACTTTAAGCCCGGAAGTACGGACGAATTCAAGGTCAACTTAAAGAAAGACATAGGTCGGCTGTACAAGATCCGCATCGGCCACGATGACAACAATCCCGAGGAAGGATGGTATCTCGAACGGGTGTGTCATCTAGTAGCTAATTGAAATAATTAGTTTTTTTTCATGATTGTATTGTATATTCGTAAATAAGTTGAAATAGCCCAGAGTAATCGTAGTTGGAATCCAAAACCAGCGCGTACTTTTATCATTTATCTAAATTGTCCTGCCCTTAATATCCTAAGCTATATTAAGCTAGTTAACTCTTTCTGTCCGAGCCTGAGTGGAGAGTGCATGCACTACAGGGCAAGGCCTAATACCGCTATAAACCTCAAGGGGATGAGACTATCGCCGCAATGTCGTCTGTTTATCGTATGGGCGTCACTCAGTAACCTGAAGATACAAGTTACTATAGTTACTTATCGAATGCCCATACAGTACAATGATGAACATTGGTTCTTTTATTTATTGTGAAAAAAATGGTGTAAAACTATTCATCATTTCTCATAGCGTTTGTGATGATGACACATAAACATAAATATATCTTTAAACAATGCCTGGAGGCATTCCTCGTCTCCTGCGTGGGAATGCCTCCAGGCATTGCTAGGACTGAAAGAGTTAATTGGCTTCATGTTATGAGATTAAGCATATAGAAAAAAAGTACTTTAGATAAACTTGCATTTTAACTGGACACCACTATTCATTGGTAATTGCCAACTGCCAACTTCCGTTTATATTTTAGGTAAAGATAAAAGCCAACAAATCAGACGATAATTTCATCCTCGACCTGGGACGCTGGTTAGCATGTGACGAAGACGACTACGACACCTGGCGGGAGTTACCAGCAGTATATCCTGACGAACAACCTCTGCCTGGTAAATGAATATACATGTAGTAGGATATTCAGTCTTAAATGAACTGGATTAGTACCGGATAAAGGTATCCTTAAAAGTTTGCTTAACATTTTTATCTACATCTCGTAAATACAAATAGTGTATTTTCAAGTATCCACACCTTTATTGATATCATCGTAGATCTTGGTATACGCCTTAATATGCAGTGGTAATAAATTGTGACCTCGAGCCTCTCACTGTTTATCCTCCCTTATGATAACCATATAAATTACCCCTTTTAACCCGATAGTTGTGACGTACACGCTGGAGATATACACGGGAGACACAGTGGATGCGGACACCCAGGCTAATTGCTACATCCATGTGATTGGGTCACGTGGGGACGCTGGGCGTCGCGCGCTCCGCGTCTCAAACAACCGCGAGAAGTTCCGGCGCGGACAGGTCGACGTCTTCAAAATGGACGCTGTGTCTCTAGATGAGGTCACAAAGGTCATTCTGGGACACGATGGAAAGGACAAAGGTCAGTTTCGTAGGATCTATTTTCTCGAATGTTAATAATTTCTCAGGGTGTACCACCTACACTGTTATAATGGTTTCCACCTCTTGGATAGATAAATTTCCTACTGTTCACAACGTTCATAATCGATAATTTTTTCGATCCGCATATTTTGGTTGTTTTGCCAAGGCAACGCAGGTATCTAATATATTCTATACTACATTAGATAAAATTTGAAAAAATTCATATGTTTTACTTGCGATGCAATTGAACAATGGAAAAATTTGGTAATTTCCACTGTGTCTGCTCAGGAGCTGGATGGTACGTGTCAAAGGTCATCATTCAGGAATCAGTGACATCGGAGCATGAAGTTTCCCGTAAGTTCTACTTCCCTTGTGACCGATGGTTCGATACGGGCTTTGACGACTCTAAGATCGAACGGGAACTGATACCTGGAGAGCCAGAGATTGAGGAGGAACAAGAAGAGAAGGAGGAGGAGGAGAAGGAGGAGGAGAAAGGTTGGTATAATCCCAATTAGTACAGGTCTTATAATAAAATAACTATTCAGATTACCTTGAAAAATACTATGTAATAGTCGAAACGTCGGTCCTGATAATACATGCCCTCATTTATTAACGATATCTTATGTAGTTGTACTATCTTCTTACTCTTCACATAATCTTTTATTATCTGTATCCTAAAAATAGAGAGGGAACTCATTTTTCACCAAGTCATAGTTATTTTGACGAAGACTATTGGTCGACCTCAGGAAATACTCTCCTGTGTTCTAGTCATAGTCTGTAGTCATTTTTAACTAGATGATAAAATTAGTATCGCGTAACCATTATACCATCATTAAAACGGGGTTAGTCAACTATCCCATTACAGATATCATATCTGAAACATACATTGGCCTCAGGTTAGTATGTTCAATAGGAAACATCCAAAAGTTAGTTGTCCTTTATGGCGGCGGGAGATTATTAGGTATGGTGAGACTGGTAGTACTCACTGTTTGCTATGTTCACGACCGGCAGAGGAAGGTTATCGCGTAATGGTGGTCACAGCGGACGACTCGCGTGCTCCCCGCCGCCCACAGGTGACACTAAAAGTATATGGAACTGAGGGGGAAACGGAAGACCTGTCCCTGAACGATGAGAACCTTGAAGAAGACGAAAAGGATGATAAGAAGGACGACAAGAAGGAACTCTTCTCACCTGGCAGTGTCCACAACTTTAATGTATGTATTCATAAATACAGACCGTGTTTCATGTCTTTTTGATTGCATTGAAGGTGTTCTATTATATTAAGGAAATTAAAAAGAAACCAAAGAGTATATATTTTATGTATTTTAATTGTGTTACAGTTTAGGCATTAAAGAAGAAACCAATACGTTTTGGTCCAAGTCTTCATTCTTAACGCATTTGACGTGGAGTGATATGAATGAAGCAAAGCCGAGTAAATGTCGTGTAGAGTTCAAACGAGTTGGAGAACGATGACTTTGACCGAAACAAGTCGCTTAATACTTATAGGGGCATAGAGAACGGGTTACCAATGTTAGGCCTATGGGACAAAAATACCAGGGGTGAGATAAATCTTGGTCTTATTACACACCTGTATTCAAATGTGTCTTACAGTAGATTAATATATGATTGGATAACATAAGTACAATCCGGATGAATGAATATACGAAAGCTGTGATCAGACCGGTACCTATAGAGGATACGTTTTGATGCAGGTTGAAATAAAAGACATCGGTGAGCTATACAAGATCCGCATTGGCAGGCAGGAGGAGGACGATTGGGATGGATGGCACTTGGATGAGGTCAGTTCTCTTTTCACAAATTCCTTCATTGAAATCACATTAGATACCCAATATCATCAAATTAATATTAGTGATATTACAAGAACCAGTGTGTTTATGAAACTAGTAGGAATTTATGATAAATAACAAACTACATCACATCAGCATATATAACATAATGCCGTTGATTTGAACTTTATCGAAATGGAAGAAAGAAGCCAGTACGAAATATAATCGTGCATCGTTAAATTGGTGGCTTATAAAGAGGTTGAAAAGTTCACGCACTAGAATTTATATAACGTGTTTATTTAAAAACGCCTAATTCAGATTGCCTAATTCAGATTGCCTAAGGCCACTCAAAAAAAAAAATTGTTTCTCATCACCAAGCCATGAAAAATATGACGAGGGCGCTTTTTTTTTTTTTTTCTTTTTTTTGTTTTTGGCTGGGTCAGAGATGACTTTTGAAGTGTAATAATATGGACTTCAGACACTTATTTAGGTCATATCTTGCAGTCTCACTGTAGGTTCCTAATATCTCACTCATTTTACTGTGTGTAATGGGAGATTATGTCACAGATGTTAGCCCAATAGTCAATGTGATGGGTGAGATAAATTCCTACATATTTTTTCCACACATCTTTTCAATTATTTTGACAATATCTAGAAAGTCTATGAATTTTGTCGCATTCCTCCTCCCATGCATGGGAGTGCCTTAAGGCATTCATCGTCCCTGCCTGGGAGTGTTGGAGTGTGTCGGAGCATGTCAGGCTATCTTAGCATGCTGCACTAGTGGAGGCAGACTTCCGACAAGGGCTAAAGGCGGGCGTCCACCAACCACGACAAGGCTACGACAATGGCATTCCGACAAGGTCCACGACAGGCCTACGATTGGTGGACTTGGCTAGCCTTGTTGTGGTTGGTGCATCCCAGTTCCCGACAAGAGTCTACGACAAGGCCATGACAGGCTGCGACTGGGAAGCTTGTCAGGGGCCTTCCGACAAGCCTACGACAAAATCAAACATGTTCGATTTTTCCTACAACTGGACCTTTGTCATGGAGTGTCATGGCATGTCAGGAGCGTGTGGGGTGTCCCAGGAGCGGGGTTTTACTCTAAAGGGGGGGTCCACCAACCACGACAAGGCTACAACAAGTGCCGACATGAAAGTTCCAATCGCAGCCTTGTCGCAGCCTTGTTGTAAGAAGAGCAGTGTCGGGACAGCATGGCGGGCGTGTCATAGACATTGCTGGTTGCCGTAAAAAAGGCGCCCATGGTTCCGACACACTACGACAGTGATATCGAGGAATCCACAACACTCCACGACAAAGGTCCAGTCGTGGCATAAATTGAACATGCTGGCTATTGTCGTAGCCTTGTCGGAAGGCCACCGACAAGCTTCATGTCACAGCCTGTCGTGGCCTTGTTGTAGCCTCTTGTTGGGAACTGGGGTCCACCAACACAGCAGTGTCATGGCGTGTCGGGAGCGTGTGGGGTGTCCCAGGAGCGGGGTTTTACTCTAAAGGGGGGCGTCCACCAACAACGACAAGGCTACGACTAGTGCTGACATGAAAGTTCCAATCGCAGCCTGGTCACAGCTTTGTCGTGAGAAGAGCAGGGTCGAGACAGTGGTGTCGTGGCGTTTCGTAGATGTTGCTGGTTACCATGAAAAAGGCGCCCGTGGTTCCGACACACTACGACAGTGATATCGAGGAATCCACAACACTCCACGACAAAGGTCTAGTCATAGTAAAAATCGAACATGTTCGATATTGTCGTAGCCTTGTCGAAAGGCCCCCGACAAGCTTCATGTCGCAGCCTGTCGTGGCCTTGTTGTAGCATCTTGTCGGGAACTAGGCTCCACCAATCACAACAAGGCTACGACAAGGCTTCCAATCGTAGAGCTGTCGTGGACCTTGTCGGAAAGCCATTGTCGTAGCCTTGTCGTGGTTGGTGGATGCCCCCCTTAATTGGTTACATGACACCACTTGATGCATCACTTTTGCCAATCATATAACCACATTGAATGCATTCCTTACATCAGGAGCTTTAATTTGATACCAAATACTCATATTTTTCATGATTTCTATCAAATTTTCATCTCATCTATGAAAAAAAAAAAAAAAAAAATCTTCTAAAAACGTTTTTGCTGACGCGCGCGGTGATGAGAAACAAGTTTGTTTTTTTAAGTGGCCTAATGTTACTTTCCCCCCAGGTAACGCTAATTGACAAGTCAACTAAGGAGGAGTACAAGTTTAAGTTTGACCGGTGGATGGCTCGGGATGAGGATGACATGGACCTTGTGCGGGAGCTGCCACTCACCAAAGAAGGCAAGGAACAACTGCCAGGTGTGTAAGCCAACTTGTAGACTACCTGTAGACCCATGCGATCCAGGGAAAAGAATGTGTTCTTTTATAGAGTGTATTTTCAAGTTTGCGCTGACCAGATATCTTGTATTCACCTATTCTCATAATGTTTATATCACTACTGCCTAAACTGGTAGTAGAAGCTGATATTATATGTGCTATACTGTATATATATTTAGACCATCAAATTTGAGTTGTATATCATTATTGGGTATAGACTCATGAAATATGTTTTAATTGGAATAAAAGGCATATGGTGTAGGTGGGTGGATAAAATATTCTTATTGCAATAACAGACGTGTAGTGAGCGTCAATACGGTTCTTGTATGGAATCAAATGCGTGTTTCTTTGTTTAGTGTTGCAGTATGAAGTGGCTGTGTACACTGGCGATCACTGGGCTGCCGACACCGACGCCTGCGTCCACCTTCAGCTGTTTGGGTCACGTGGGGACGCTGGTCGACGGATGCTCTACAGCTCACAGAATACAACCAAGTTCCAACGTAACCAGGTGAAACCTAATGCATTGTCTCTTAAGATCTAAAGAAGGCAGAACTTAATGTACCAATCTATATCAAAAGCTTTTAAGGACACAGACAGACCACAGTGATCAAACTTGAAAAGTGTGATGTAGCCCTGATAACAACTTTGTAAGACGCTCTTATATCACCGTTGGAAAGTTTATAAATGTGTTCATCGAGAGGGCCAAGATATGAATACTGGTTTCGTTCAAAACCGAAGAAGGCAGATGTTTTGCAAGGAATTTTGTCACGTAAAAGAACCGGAAATTAGAATTACGCCCTACTGTCTGCAGACTTTCAATGACATATAAAACAGAATTTATTGTTACAGGTTGCCATAGAACAATTGTCATCAATATTCCCGGTGACTTACTCGTAATTGTTTACACATTGCCATTGGAAGAATTAGTAGGAGAATGTCTTATCATCCCTTCATGTCTTCAACCACAAAGGTAGACTGTATATTGCATGGCTTTTCTGATTGATCTTTCGTAATAGGTTGACATATTCACCGTCGAGGCTGTTGACCTTGATGATCTTGAACGTGTTGTTATTGGGCACGACGGTGTTGGTCACGGCGCGGGATGGTTCCTCGACAAGATCGTCATCTCACAGAAAGACGAGGGGGAGAAGCAGACGACATCCAACCAAAAAGACGTCGACTCTGAACAAAAAGGCGAGAAATCGAAGAAAAAAGATACCGCTGCCATTAAAGACGCTGAATCTCAAAACCAAGATGGTGATTCAGACAAAAAGGAAAGCGCTGGTAATGGTGTAGTTTTCTATTGCGGACGCTGGTTAGATACCATGGAAGGCGATGGAGAAACGGAAGTGGAACTGCGCCCTATGGGTGAGTATAATCTTGATATTACCCTTTAGTCAACTTAGGGCCATTGAACATCTTGACTTAAAGACTGCAAGGGAGGCTAATATTGATAAGTAATTCTAAATGATTTAGATTGGGAAATGATCGGGCTAAATGCAATGTGAGAAGCTTGATTAATTACATCATAGAATAGTTGGGCTTGTCATAAACATGGTGGAATGAATAAGGAGGATATATTACCTAGCTAATTTTTATCACTAATTAAGGTCGGGCACACACTGCTTGCGACATAGTTCCGACATGGCTACGAATCAAAATTACTGTATCATAGCCTTTTCAGAATGTTGAAAAATTCGGTTTCATAGAATGTCAGAGTACGAAACTAAATTACTGCATCGAAAAGTTAAAAAGATTCTGTATCGTAGTGTGTCGGAACGCTTGTCATAGTATTTCGGGAGCTCAGTGGGTTCCTAGCCTATAACTCTGAGCCGGAGAGATACTCATGAATACCGCATCTATTTCATGATCACAAAACCGTGATATAGCCCTTGGCAACGGTTTCTATAATGTCAATCCACACCATCGACTGACTTCTTTCAGGAAGGGACAAGAAATTGTTGAGGTATTAGTCGGCCAATGGCAATCGTAACTATCGCTTCATCTTACGTGCAACAATATCTACCTTTCAGAAACTCGCCATAAGAGTGAGTTCAAGCCAGCCAACGAGAAAGAATGCCAGGAAGATGAAGATACCAATTCAGGTAGGTTGTATAGGAGGATATATAAGACAATAGATTAAACCTGGGATTGTCTGATGAATATATTGTTAGGTATGGTGATATGTTTCCCGACCCCAAATTATCACATTTTGAGAAGTACAATAACCCCTGTTAATACTTCCTGGTACTTAAGTATGACATTCTGAACATATAAGATAACATGTCGTATGACTTTCAACGTGAAACAATTCGTTTAAGGTAATTTCGCTAAAGGACAGGCAGTATATATACTGGTTCGAAATATACAAGGGGTTGATACCAATCTTGATCACCTCAAATACCACCATTCTTAGATTCTACTTTGACAAATTGTTGAGAAATGCACTACCCGTACTTGAAAAATATACAAACTAAGAATGTCGTTTTGTATGAATTCCTCAAAAACCAATTGATATCATGGGTTGCATATGTGTATGCATACGCGTGTATCCCAACTAAATATTCATTCTATTCTAGTCAATCTATTGTAGGATGTGCTGTTGCCTCACGCCAATCGTAGAAACCAAAGAAATCTGTAAAATATGTGTTACTTGGTATAACAGACACTTAGTTGTTGAAAGCACTCTAAGGCCATTTACAATCTACTATACGGCGCGCCGTCCTGGCAAAGTCTCAATATAGAATACGTCGACCATAATGTTTTTCGTGTTCATTTCAACCTAAACGGTGTCATCCATTCAATGAATCTTTCATTAATTTCAACGTATTTCATATTCGCCTATTCATGGCCATTTTCATATCCTCCTGGTTCACTTTTGGCCTACACAAAAATCTACTCCAGTGTCATGCTAAATTTGGGTACCTGCCATATCATGATGGTTTGCGGAGGAATTAAGCTTATGTACAGGAACACACATGCGAACCCATCAGCCAGGTTAAATCTCTGTATGAAGAGGGATGTAAGAAGCACCCATGGATAACGATCGCTTTCTGTCCATGGTGACAACTGGAGGAGATTTGGAAGATTGTCAAAGGTTTGGTTGTGGACGACATCGATCGTTATATAAAGAATCATTCACTGTTTCTAGTGGTAATAGGATAAGTGTAGTCTTGTTTGGCCATCGTCTGCTACACTATATAGATTCTTTGATTTTTAGTTCAGATCACCTACAGTTGGAAATTACTATTTTCTATTTTCGACTAGTCAATGATTATACACAACAAGTACAGCGCAAGGATATTCCGGTTGTTTTACTATTCAGAAATGTAAATGATTAGGTTTCTTATAGCGATGTGAGGGACTGACGCAATGTGCTATAATATGGCAGGAGCCCAGGTTTGGCAGCACACCGGTTTATTGCAAATAATATTCAAGGCTTTAAGATGTTCCCAACCATTACCACTCTGTGGTGCTACCACGCTATCCCATGAATTCATAAGGGTTCGATATCAGTCTATAAAAAGGGTGAAATCTCCACAAAAATTCTAACGCATAAGGGAAGGATCTTTAATACTGAATGTCAGTCAGTAAGATCTGCCCACGGGTGGGCATCTAAGAGTGCGATCTCCAAGCAATAGGTTCGTACTACTTTTGCCGGAATGGCGCGTCACATATTAGTTGAGAACTGTTTTTAGACTAAAAAGAATCTGAACTGTTCTAATCTAACAGAGTCTGTCTGCCTATTTTTCTATAGCCTCGCAGGTCTGGCTAAGGTCCTTCTTAGCTCGACAAAGGGTTAAATCAGAGTTTGAACTTTGGAAGTTAGTGAAGAAAATCCAAGGTATTCATAGCGGTTTGGTCAGATTTGAAAGTTGAATTATCATATCACTTACTTAGTTTACATAGTGCTTAAAGACAGCTTCCATTAGCATTTTCCTTATGGATACAGTAGACTTTGCGCGGAATGATTCAATTCTACCATCTCCTGCACCGCTAAAACTTACTAAATATACCTATCATTACTCCAATTGCTTATACATTTCTCATGAGGCAATACGTCATTTAGTGTCTACATTTCATTCAGAGGTTCTTCATCCATACTATAGTTATCTATAATATTGCCTCAGATGCTTAAGAATGTAAAGAACTTGTAAATTTTACTAACATTAACCAATCATAATTGCTGGATACAGTTATTTTGCCTTAATCCTTTCAATACGCCATCCCATAATAATTGTATTTGGTACATTGAGATTCAATTCAGTAGAATTGAATATATGTGGTTTGTTTGAATGCTTTCTCTATAGATGCCTTTTATTTCTTTATGGAATAGTAAAGTCTGCAATTTCCCGAAAAACTCCCCAGATTATGTTCATATAACCCGGGGGAGGGGTTACATATTACAATTTTGTATGGCTATGTGGGGAATCGGAATTTGTCCTTAGGATGACCGAGGGCAATTCATATATCCAGACAGTTTGCATATCGGGGGTTTGGCGTTTAAAAACTGTTGAATATTTCATCTGCTAACGGAAAGTCTTGGTACACATAGTTAATAGGTGTCCAGAAACCGACTGAAAATCCAAGTGTACTGTATCCAATATATACGATTAACTCACTTTCAAATGGAACTCTTAAATCTGACCAAGGTAATAAACGTGCATAGTTTCACTTCTGCCGGAAAACAGTCAGAACCACTGTCGCATCTACAAATATAAAGTTTGGAATTACTTTTCTAAGACACGAACTTTCATAGTACACAAACAGCAACAAAGGCAATAGAGCTATGCGTTCACAACACATGCTGATGCATCAAGACATGCAAACACCATCTCTCATGATTGACTCTAGAATTGCTAACAAGGGTTCTATGCATAGTTCTGATCAAAAATCAGTTATTCATCATTTTTGAAGAGGAAAAACACATTATTTTCTTTTATCTTTTTTCCCGTATTTTGAGCGAAAGGTGCATTTTCATTTTCTCTATAATAGATTTTGTCACTGGGATTACAAAACTGTTGCCTGCATATATGTTTTCCATTTAACAAAAGACTAACGTCACAAAGGCAACGTTCCCGCCACACACAGTTTCCACGTATATACATCATCACATGCACGTATCAAAATAAAAAGAATTGCGTTGGATTGAAGCATTTTTGAATTTTTAAAACAATACTTTTAAATCCCGATTGGTCGTTTCACAAAGCATGATGTGAAGTTAATATGTATTCCTCTTTTCCCCAAAAAATCTAAGATCATCATTAAGAACAAACATATGATAATAAAGAACAAATCATTATTTTCGTTCTATATTGTAGATCATGATTCTCCTTAGGTACTCTTTTTTCTTTAAATCCCTTAGGAACGCAGGATCCCAGATAATTCATATAATGCATGAATACCTTTAGCCACAGTTTTCTTCCGCTTTGCTTCCTGTTAAATTTGCTTTAACTTTCCAGTCTCAATCTCGGAGGCCATTGCGCCTGTGTTTTTCTCCGCTTGGCGGTCTCACTCGATGGGGTCTTATCGTGCCCTATAGTGTGCTCTCGTGGAACCAGAGCGCGCGGGCTATTTGTCTCTCATTACATACTGGCGTCTTGTTTGCAGAGGGCATGTGGGTGGTGAAGGTGAAAACGTCTGATCTGGAAAAGGCCGGCACACGGGCCCAGGTGTACGTGACAGTGTACGGTCGTGCGGCCACCTCCCCCTGCCTCCCGCTCGGCAAGCCCGGGACCGACGACTTTGACCGCGGGAAGGAATCAACCCACACGGTATGCATCTCTATGATTAATGTATGCTGGTTATGAGAAGATGTGGGCTGCGATATAATGAGTATCTGATCATGATAATTTCCTGAGTAATAGAAAAACACAGCATGCTTAACATCACTATCTGTTCAATTTTATGAATTGTATCATGCAAATGCAGAATTGAATAACGACTTCAATATATATACACACACACGCATATTTTAAAAAAACCCTCTAACTTCTCCCTTTTGGGTATAGGGTGGGTCCCTCCCTGGCGGGGGAAGATGTGCCCCGGATGGTTTTGTGGAATATGGAAAATAATAGTTCTGCAGTAGCTAAAGCGATCTACGTCGCCTCACATATAAATGAAAAATAAAACATCCGTCGGTGAGGGGGTCGACCGTGTAGGACGACGACTGTATGAGGAGTGAGGTCGACCTCTCCACTTACCGACTCTCCTATCATATCCCACTTTATTCGCTTTGAGTCTCCACCAGTCCTCCTCTGCTGCGGTGCCCTCTGCTGCGGATTTATAGTGCCATAACGTCTGGCGCCCCTATACCTTCCGTATGTACGTATGTGTTACAGGACCAGGAATGTAGAATGGTCTCGGGACGCCACACACAAACTACTTTAAATTTTTAGTTTGATTAAATTACTTTACGTAAATTATCTTAAAAATTTACGATTTAAACAACATTAAACCCATCCACTTAGGTAGTTTCGTAATGGTCAGGTTATTTCTGTTGAAATTTATAGAGCAGTCTCACAACTTCCTAATTAATAACTATACGCATATACATATGTATCTCAATATGCATGTGTTTTTTCCTTGTGTTTCTTCGTTAGATCAATCTCGATAATTTGGGAGACATTTACAAGATTCGCGTGGAGCATGACAACAGTGGGTCATCTCCGTCCTGGCACCTCCAGATGGTAAGTTCTCCCCATAGCGATAATTACATTATAGGATACCAACTGAGATGAATAATCACGATCCAATAAATGTATTACCGGTCCTTAATGCTATTATTATTCAGACTGTCTTGATGTTGTATTTATAGCGGACAATTTCAGGTGCAATCCCAGATACTTTCAATTTCCTGTATCTTGATCAGCAATGATGTAATTGAATGTAAAGATGTCAATCATAAATGCATACTTCATGGGAGTCCACCTGCTAAACATTTTGAAAACCCAGGGACAGTTATGAGGAATTTAAAAACATATATATCGTTGGCCACATAATCCATTCATAGAAATATATGACTAAAATCGACGGTGTTTCGGACTGGCACATGTGGGCAGAGCTGAACTTATAAGGGCAGGTATAAGTGCCAGTTTATACCACTAGGGGAGGTGCACATTGTTGTCTGAACTCATAATTAAATGATCCCATTCCGGGATATCATACGCCATTATAACTGGAGAGGGCCTGCAATGGTTGACCAGATGCAAAATAAACCGAACAGAAAATCGGTAAATATATCGTTATACATATATCTACAACCTGTGAAAATAATATGCTTATTGAAACATTATGTCCTTGGAAAGAACAACTCCGTATATAGTAGTGCCTATAGGCATTAGTCATCCTGGCGGGAATGGTGCCTCCTCATAGGGGTACGGATATATCAATGACCTGATATAAACTCTTCTTTGATCCCAGCTCACGTTGGAAAGCAAAACTAGTGGTGAGGTTCTCCGGTTCTATGTGAATCGTTGGTTGGCGGATGATGAAGATGACAAACAGACGAGCCGCGAACTGCCAGCCGTACATCCTGATGACGTAATGACTCCAGGTATTAAAACTGAAAATACATATAACAATTACAGAATAGACACCCAAAAATGTATGTATTCTTCCTCCTGCTTCAAACCAAGAGCTATATCTGTCTGTATTGAAAAGTTTGCCCTGCAATCTCACTCTTCAGTGGTATCAGTGGCACTAAATTCATCAGGCAGTAAGTTTCTACGATAATTTCGGTATTATTAAATACCCGTGGGCGAATGTCTCACTTTTACTGACCAGGGGTATATCTTCCGTTTGTCACTGAGTGACGGAAGAATATTGATACGTCCCCCCGTACCACGTGACCACTTTAAATCTCGTAGTATTGAGCTGTAAAATTGTAAAATGGCGTTTTTAATGAATTCCAGGTATAAAATAATAATAATGAGACGTAGTGTACCTGTATTTCATCTGTTCCTTGATATTCCATATATTACAAGGTGTTTCATATCATCTATATATTCTATATATTTCCTCTATTCATGGCTGAATATCGAAACCAGCTAGGTTATTTGCTGAAATTGACCAGTCTAAATATAAGGCTTAAAGAATATTCAGGAGCATATTACTGTGCTTGTGGTTGTGTTCATAATTTTTGTTCTTGGCATAACGGCTTTAGAGTCCGAGGTGATGGTCCAGATTTTATTGGATAATCCACCTGGAACATGATAAATAACTCTATTACGGCTTTTCAGTGGTGCTAAATTACAAAGTCGCTATAACAACCGGTGACCTAGACGACACGGAAACGCCTTCGGACGTGCGAATGACATTGAAGGGCACTGAGGGGGAAATCATCGAATACCCTCTGACAGCTTCCTCCAGCGGGTCAAAACTCTGGTGCAGGGGGCAGACAGATGAGTTTGTTCTCGAGGGTGTCTACTTGGGCACGTTGAAAGAACTGATCTTACAACACGACGGTACAAATAAAGGTACGCTGACCCCTGAAAGTATGCTGGTCTCACATTTTGCTCTATCTGTATCTAGAGTCTTCCACTCGCTTCAGTACAGTAATTTCAAATTTATTAGATACTGATTCTAGATAACTGTATTTTTTCCTATCCCAAACTGGAATTACGTGTATTTCTATTTCCATATACATAACCACCGTTAGTTTATTAAATTCTTAGAGATCCACTTGGTACCTAATATGATGGTTGATCTTGAGCTATCGAGTATCTTATTATTAGTTCATCTGTCAGATCATGTTTAATCTATTAGATAATATTTGTTCTGTTTATATCATCAGTGTCAACTGCAGATGATAAAATAGTACCATTTCTGTGTTAAAGTAAGCGGAACTATAAATAGAAATCCTTCTCCAGACTCGTCATGGTTTGTGGACAAAGTGGTCATCAAGGAGACTGCGCATGCTCCTAGTGAATGGGTCTTCCCTTGCCAAGCGTCTGTGAGTCCCACTAAGGAAGGTCCTGCCTTCAAAACAATCAGCTGCTTAGGTGAGATTACCATAGTACTGCATTCACTGATAATGATTTTCTATTAATCATTGATACTCATTTTAACTAATACACGATTCACATGTTCGCAATGTCAGTTACTTCAGGATGCTCATACTGTGAATATCGGGGATGAATATATTACCGTGGTACAATTTATGGATGGTTAAATATTCCTCTAGTGAAATTCATTTTTACTTTATTCTTTTTACCAAGGATAAATGTCTCTCAGATTTAACCGAGTTTTTCAGACACAGCCTAGAAATTAGGTATTGAAGATGAATAAGGTGTTTAATATACGTTGAGCACCAACAGAGATAGGATATATATATATATATATATATATATATATATATATATATATATATATATATATATATATATATATATATACGTATCTCAAAATATCACTTTTGTGAGAGATGCCTTTCCTAAATTAAAAAACAGAGTCATCTTATCAATTGTCAAGCGAACTGTCTCTGTTGGTTTCACCTCCAACAGTCTCAAAGAAGGTGCCCTGATTGATAAATCTTTCGTATGAAATGTATACATACCGTAAGAAGCCCTATTTCGGGAACAATACCCTGAAGTGGTGTTGGATGAATATATGCCTGTAATGAATCAAATCATCTGAAGTCGGGATATTCTAAATGAGAAATCATTTTATAATAATCCCTATTCCCCAATTACTCAGAGATCATTATTTTGTATGTCTAGGTCAAATGAAGGTTAAGCCAGAATCTGCAGAGGAAGATGACACAAAGAAGAATGAGCAGGAAAAGGATGATAGGCAAAACAGTGAAACCAAAGGTGCTTGGACGTTCTCCATTAGTTCAGCTGAACTCCCACCGGGTGCCAGCCTTAGTGTGAAGGCATATGGAATACTCGGAGAGAGCGATGTACTTCACCTCATTGGTGAAAATGATGAGCAGCAGAAAGAAGATGAGAAAGACTCTCAGGGAGCAGATAAGAATAAAGACACCGAGGAAAAGAACAAAGCAGCCAACTCTAAGGATGACAAGCAATCCAAAGCCAAGGACACCAAGGACAAAAAGGAAGGCAAACAGGAAGAAGGACAAAAGGAGAAGGGAACGGGAAAGAATTCTACCAAGAAGGACGAGAAAGAAAAGAAGGAGGATAAGAATAACAAGGACGACGAAGACAAAGACGAAGATGAAAAGGAGAAGGCCCGAAAAGATCTTCAGCCCGTGGAAGACGTGAAGGTAGAGAGATAAGGTTCCTCTTTATTGGCAGAAATGTATTTGTTATATATTTTCTCATCACCATCTCTTTTTGATTATCGCTAAAAAAGAGAAGAAGAATTCTTATGGGCATATCGAATTCTGTTCCAGGTTAACCTTGGAGATATCGGCGCTATATACAAGATACGGTTGTCCTACACTGGAGAAGAGGAATGGTTCTTGTACAGAGTAAGTTCATTTGTATTTTCCTCTGCCACACAGATGATATATTTACAGTGTTTTATCACGCTATAACCTAATAGTGAATTATAGCTGAAAATATTATGGAGATTTTTTTTTTAAAAGTACCCTCGATACCAGGGCTATATATGATATATAGACTAATTAGAAATCCGGATCATAAGATATCTATCAAACGTCTGGTACCAAAAAAGACATGTGTTTGATTAACAACTATATCCTACTTATTATCTGGCAGTTGAAGATGAAAGACGACGACACGTTACAAGAATTCCATTTCCTGCACGATACATGGCTCAGCGCTTCATCTCAAACGCGACCTACCACCAAAGACATAGCAGCTATAATGCCCGACGTTACACCTCTACAGGGTATGTCATTGCCAAAAATTCCAGTCATAGTTTAGGAACAGTCAGGTCAATATTTATGCCTATCTTCATCGACACCAGTAGTAGTCCTCTCGAATTGATAGGTGAACGTGCAGATCTAGATTTCTAAAAAAACACTATGTAATATACACTCTAAGATATGTGCAAAAAGTTTTACTTTGCTTAGATAAGTACTGCCAAATGACCACAATAACATTAACAGAACTATATATACCCCGATACATCCATAGTAGCACCTTTCTATTATTAACTATTCTTACAGAAACCCGTATACAAAAAAACACAATTCTTTTCCAATATCAACAATGTATAAGGTCCCTAGTTAAAAAAAAGAAGAAAAAAAGCCGACTTACTTTTCCACATGGAGCGAATATGTAGTATGCGTTGGACCTACTGTACACGATCTATTTTCTAGCAAATTTGCATTGGTTATCAATTCGGTAAAATGATTATTATAATCTTTCTTGTACCTGCTTTTCTTTTCCTGTTCAGTGGAAAGACAATGTACACAGGCATTAAATGTGTTTGACCTCCTATCACGTACTAATCAAAGCTAAAACAGAAACAACAGAAACCTAGACAATGCACAGGCAAAAGTTACGGCAAAATAGAGAGTACGATTGATACTCATTCTTGTCTAGAGTTGCATTCTCATCTAATATCCAATACATTTCAACGTGCCTAAGATACCTGTAAACTGATTAGATCGTGCCGCCTTTACAGTATACGGTTATGAATATGACGGATACAACCTACCAAAGGAAATACAAGAGGGATCATTACATAGTTTTAATAAGTATGTGAAGTTGAAACTTGTTAGTGTAGAGGATGGTTGTGAATAGATTGTTATTTTTCTTCTCATGGCAGGATCTCAGAATCCTGGTTGCTCCCATCTCAATCAGCATTACCCTATCCTCAATTGCAGATTCTGTATATTTTCCTACTGGACGATGATTGTTCCCCTCATACATACTCACCAGTTTCCAGAATGGCCAGAATACCTGCCATGGTAGAGGCCGTTTAATTGTACTACTTTTGTGCAAATACAAAACTGAATATCTGACGTGTCTCTTACAGAATGTGTATATGAAGTATCTATCCTGACTGGGGATATGCCCCGTGCTGAAACCGAAGCTGAGATTTTCTGCACCTTAGTAGGACAGTGGGGAGATACTGGAATATGTCTGCTGAACCAACCGATCCCCAACGACCAACCCTTCCAAAATGGCCAGGTGGGGCTCACCAGTTACAAACCTTCTACTTTTCCAAATCTCCCAAGATAGTTAGTATTTGTATCAATTTTGATTCATATGCAAGTCTTGGCAAAGTACAGGTATATAATACTCGTTAATACCCATTACTCGTTTATTGTTGTCCTGATGAAGACCCTAAGGGGGTTGAAACGTTGGCATTCTTACAATAAACATTTAAAAGTGGAGTCTGCTGTCGAGTATTTCTTTATTTGAGAAACAGTTGGGTTCGTCGGCCTTACATCATTTCAGGTATATAATATACTTTTTACTTTTTGCAGTGTGATGCCTTCAAATTGCCTTTGTTGAGTGTGGGAATGGTTGAGAAAGTCCTTCTCGGTCATAACACCAGAGGTCGTGGTGAAGGCTGGTACTGTAATCATCTCGCTCTGCGCATTGACGAGAACCCTGAACAAATCGTCTTCCCATGCAACAGGTGAGTATTTCAAAAAGTACTGTGTGGAACAGATGGGGCAAGAAGCCAGATAATATCTCTTCTATTGAACATTGCATGTGTTTTTTTTTAATTTATCACTAAAAAGATCCTGGCAAAGGGTCAACAGACTACGGGTCCGGTTTTTCTTCTTTAAATATGAGATAACTAGCAACCACGTGGTTTCTTACGTCCATTATCTATCTTTCCCCTCATAAAATACCACCATTACAATTTTGTCTGACCTTTAACAGGTGGTTTGACACTGGGTGCGAGGACCGAGTCACAGTCAGGGAACTGGTTCCAGATCTGAAGGTTCTGACACCCGCTGAGGACGAGTCTGGAGACAAACCAATTACAAGTAAGTTTACAAACCCAGCAGAATGGACCAAAACTCAGACACAACCATTTCATACAACCCTTCATATCGCATTTATAAACGCCGACAATTCTAAAGAACAAACATCGGCGTTGCATCAGTCGAGTTAGGATTTCAAAATGCTAGCTGGCGTCACAAAATGGGGCCTGCTTCTCACATAACACGTATTGCTTCCCTTTACTGACGATTAATTGCTATTCACCAAAAAGAAGGGCCAGCTTGGTAATAATGAAAGAACTTTGTCTGTCAGTAGATATAAATTAAGCAATAGAATGTGGTTTCAAAACGCATTGTTATTATCATGATTATTGCTCGTTTGCATTAAACTTTTGTAAGTCTCTTCACTCGAACTCTAGTGTAAAATATAAATCACCCTTCTTACAGATGGTCTCTGGACATGTCTCCTGACCCTAGAGACCCCATCTAAGCTAGAAAGCGATTCCAAAGATGAGGAAGATGTCAAAAACACAGAAGATAAAACCTCTAAAGAAGACAAAAAGAAGACCAACAAAATGCAAGCTGAGAAGGAGAAACAGACGCATCAGGAGAAGCAAGCTGCCAAAGACAAACAATTGGAGAAAGAGAAAGAGGAGAAACCCGATTCAAAAGAAGACGACCAGAAAGTGGAGAAGCCGTATGGCTCAGACTATGCCTTTGGTCAGATAGTGATGATGGTGTATGGGGATCGAAGTGCTGCTGGTCCTCTCCTAGTGGCCTCCGACATGGATGAACTCAAACCAGGAGTTCCTTTTGAAAAAAAGGTAAAGGACATGCCCAGCCTTTTCTCTCTAATGTATCCCATCGGTGTTTGACCTCGTAGGAACAGAATTAAGAATAGTGCTTGTAATCTCATGTATTCGATCTTTTCGATGTTTTATTGCGATCGATGGCAAAACAAGAGAATTTTATAAATATCTTGGACTCCTGATTTTGTACTCTCAATGTATTGAGTTCAAGTTAAGAGAAAAATTGTATTTCATGAGTTCTGAATGTAAATGAATATTTTCAGTTGGAAGTAGGTGACATCGGCACGATTCAGAAGATCCGTGTCATTGACGGAACACTGCATCAAGGGAAGACGTTAGAATGGCAGGTGGCATTTGTGAAGTTAACAGATAATGACACAAAAGAAGAACTCGTGTTTGACTTCCATTCTGTCATGGGTGAAAAGACAGAAAATGCTGCGAGAGACGTTCAAGCCATTAGACCTGGACAATGTATCGATCCTTGTAGGTGTACCCCATATTATGTATCGAAGTTAATCTGAGCTTGAGGTGAAATAACTAGCCAATCACTGTTTCGTAGAAGAGGTGTAAAATAGATTTAGGCCCGGCGTCCACCTACTACGATGGAAATTTTAACCTTCTGATATGGTACCGATAGAAAAAGCAAATATTGGAGACATATCGGGAAGATGCAAAATCATAGACATATGTCTAGACTTGCAAATTCACCACGCATCGTAATGGGGTCTCCTGTAAAAATGGTGATCATGGTCCTGATATGCCCCATGATATTACCAAGGCTAAAGTGCATATCTTGAGATGTCTTCTTCATTTTTAAATATAAAACACTATAATTAAAGAAATATCACACCGATTAGGCACCACAATTTAAACATGTTTATATGTCGTAGACACCCTATGATAAGGGTTTTGCAGCGGAACGAAATCATAGACTCTCATTTTTTATCGGTGCCTAATCGTGGAGACGTGGTCAACTGCCCCGATATTAGGTGACCTTCCAACGCATTTTTGATTTTGTATCGGGAGTCCGTCGTAGACCATATCGGAACCATATCGTAGTAGGTAGACATCAGGCCGTACTGTACACTATAAAAGGTTTCAGCAGAATATATACAGCATACTACCATATTAATGTGGACGGTATAACACTGTAATCCTATCTACAGGCTTGCGAATACAGTAACTCATATTCAACGGTGATACATAAATATTTCCAAAGTAGCTAATAGAATAACTTCTTCAAAATATGTACATGTAATAGATATTAATTCATCATCTGTATGCTTTCTGCCATTGAAACCACATTAATTCTAAAGTTTTAATAACATTGATATTATTCAGAAGATTAAACGCCACTTTTATAGGACATTTCAATGAAATAAGTAGGATTGACTTCATCCTACAATATCTAATGAAGTCTTGTTCTATCAGATTCTGATGAGTATCCTGTGATATAGTCTGCACTGATAACATCAGAGTTGGAAAAACTTAGATGCTTAGATTGATAAACCAATATGCTGCTGAGGAATATTGATGGTAGTCATCACAGAGTATTTGATATTGTATTCATATACTAGATCTCCCACATAAAACAGTACCCTAAATTATAAGATTTTGGGTATATGCATATTCTAGGGCCATTTATATGGGATATTTTATACAGTTTTGCACTTTCATATTTCGAGGTCTGAACCGTTACCAAATCTCGGTTTATTGCAGATTTACAGTCCGAAATATAGTAGACTACAGGTTCGATTCATTATCAAAATATGGTTTAATATAGTTAAGATCTACAGTCAAAAAATATATTTCAGTCACACGTACAATTTACGGTATTTCCTTGGTACCCCAGTTGCCAAGAATACCGTAAAATTTACGGGATTCTTTTTTACAGAGTTATATATCGAGAAACAAAAGGACAAATACTATTGAGATCATAGGTAAGTGACATAATGAATAAAGGAGTATAAACTTTCTGTTCTTTCGCAGATGTAACTTACAGGGTAGCTGTTCATTCATTTGATCAAGAACCTGACAAAGACAAAGAGAGCAAGACCAATGAAGAAGATACTGATGGCGAGAAAGATGCTGACAAGAATTCGGATCAGAATGCAAATCAGAACAATAATAAAAACCAAAATAAAGCTGATAAGAATGCCTCAGATAGTAAACAAAATACTCCGGACGATAAAAACTCAGAGGGCAGCACAAAACCGGAAGTAGAGCAGAAAGAGGAACCCAAAGTTTGGATATGTCTCTGTGGCACAAAAGGGGATAGTGGGTGGCACAAGGTGTCTGTTTCAAAAGCAAAGGACAGTGATCTTGGACCACAAGGACAACCTAAAGATACTAATGATACAAAGGACAAAAACCAAAAACAGGACCAAAACTCCAGTAAGACGGACGCTCCCGATGGAGAAGCAGATAAGGTAAAGAGAAAACTCAGCCACCGCATATTATATTATACTTATTGTAGTATTAGTACCATGCACATTTATCTTAAACGCTTAGTAGGTAAGCATGTTTTACCTGTAGCTGCAGCACTTAGAAAAAATGCTGGCATGGTATATTAGAATTTTCACGGATATATGTTAACAACCAAAATCACCCAATATGCTTAATATTTAAACTGCAGCTTCGTAGCATGGACTGCATCTTCAGTTCTTTCAATACTTATATTCCCTTCACTTGCGTATTCTAGGTTCTCTATAAGTTCTTTCATTTTTCCACATTTTCATTCGTTATATATGTTATTAGGCGCAGAATGACGCTGCCACAAAGATTCAGTCAAATTACCGAGGGTACAGGGATAGGCAGACGGTCAAGGCCATGAAAGAGAGGAATAATATGAGTGAAGAGGTATTTGTTTTACTCGTTATTACGAATTGAGTTCCATATACGAATAAGCCAGGAGAAATCTTCACAAACATTCTTCAAGATAAAAGTATTAGTTTAATGAATTACTGGTCATCGGTATTATATGAGCACGTCATCATCAATATAAGTTTTCGTACCATCTACTCATTTTACAAATAGCATGCTGTTCTCACCTGGAATGTATTTGTCGAAGTATTTCCTTAAGAGCACATTTCATTAAGTGCACATTTACCCATTACACATAGTAGGATTAAGCAGATAATTCTCACTTTAACACGGAATCCTATGTAGTTTAGTTAACAATGTTTTGTTATTACCTCACGGGTATCAGGAACGTCAAAAGCAAGACAATGCTGCTACCAAAATACAGGCTACTTTCCGCGGGTACCAGGCGAGGAAGCAAGTGAAGGCTATGAGAGAAGGGCTTGATCCAGAGGTATACTCCTTGTGAGATGGTTTATGTAAAAATATATGAGTCAATACTGTGAAAATCTGTAATCGATCACCAGTGTGTAAAGTAAAATGATTTTATACACTTAGGAAATGTCAACAGACCTATTTTTATAAGCAGGCACTTTCAATAACCATTATCAGTTTTGATTCATCAAAATAATCCCAAGTGGCGTTATACTATTTTCTAGTATAGAACGCATGCGTTCCCTAAGATTATTTTAAGTATGAATAGAGTGTTGTTTAAAAGGTATATGTCAGATACAACTGGTTAATTTGTTTGGTCCTGCGAAACTGGGTATAGGGAAGTTTTGCCACTCGCTTTGTAAGAATGACATTTTATTGTGATTAAATTGAAAATGTATGATTGCTTTTATAAATTACTCATTGTAAATATGATGTTTAGAGTCATGGTTATCAAAATGATGATTCACGACCATAGCACACCAGTTTCCTGGCCCATGTAAACCAATTCTGTGTCCTTGATAGTATTGATTTGCACTTTTACTGCAGGTGCCCCGATAAGAATTCAAATGAAACAGTTTTATAGAAGCTTGATCATAATTTCCCGAACATTCCTTTAAGACCCAGTCGGAAACTAAAGGGCGCAAGTCACTAGATGGGAATAGGCCTTTTAGGCTAGATTATGCCTGAGAGTTGTTCTTATATCTTTCCGTGTACCGTTTAGTGATATGACGTTTCCTCGGTCTTTCAGGTGCTCAGTTTCACCACGGTAGATCTTGGTACGATAACAAAGGTGATGCTTGTAAACATATCTGGGAAGGATGTAGCCATCAAGGAAGTGCTCATCAGTTCTGGCGAATTTTCTGTCCGTGAGCAGATTTTCAACTGCTTCCGGTGAGTTGACTACTGTCCTAGGTATCGAACTAAGCGTGCTGCGAAACTCTCAGTATAACGTGTATGGAAAGAGCGGTATATCCTCTGACATCGACCCCATTCGTCTCATATTACTACTTTAACAAAGTGATACAATGCTGGTTTATCACAAATACAAGAATATTTCTTACTTCCTGGAATAGAACAAGATTATTTCAGCAACCAAAAAATATCATTTGAAACATATATTGTGAAAGTCTTTGCGTAAATGTACCATAATGACTCCAATATAAAATTCATATTTGTATCATCTTACATGACAAATTCACATACTGATAATTCCATTTTTGACTTTGCTTTTCAATATATTCTCTCTCCTCTCTTTTAGTGTGGTAATGTTTAATAGATTACACCGTTTCAAACATGCACATTATGGTGAATGGCGGTATATTTTAGAATCCGACATTGATTATGACTTTCATTGACATTCTTGTTGCGAGTTGATGCTTGGGAAACACATATTTAAAAAGGCTGGGGAGATTGGTCAATGAACGGTCATTGTCTACTGCAAAAGTGCAACTCTAATGCAACCGAATCCCCCATAGGATGTGCCCTCTCTGATCCTGACTATTCTAAATGCTATATTACAGTGCATGGATGATATTTCTAGTATCTAACATCTTAATTTCTAATACTTCAGTGTGCTTAAGACAAAGACCAGTAAACCCGCAGAGACTGACAATGACGAAGAGGAAGTGACATCACCATGCTCGGGGAATTGGCAGATTGATCTGACGGACTACCGTTTAGGTGACGTCATCAGTCCTGCTGCCATTCCCGTTAATGAAATGCCTGATCTTCCCGTATCAGGTAGGCTCTATTCATAGTTTTCTTGTTCAAAAAGTAAGCCTGACCTACCAAGTAATACCACCTTGCCTCCAAGCTGTCACTATAACATACCCGACTCCCAACCGATTCAGTTCAATGTCTGGTCGATGTGGTTGTAGATCACACCAGATGCCAGAAAGAAGCACGGAGGAACATCGATTATTACATACCTGTAGCCGAACGTCAGTCATATACGACCCTCTCACGGGGGTGTAGTATATCGCGACTACGGCCCACTACACTGCGCTTTGTCGCACTGCACGATTCTAACGTGTATGTAATGTACTCGACGCAGCGCGCTAGGCGTGTGTATTCGACGTCATTGCGACCGCTGTCAACATGTCGGAGGACGTCGAATCGCGACTTGAAACTCGCGATACAGGCCCCCCGTAGCAAGTACAAGTGCGTAATGACCATTCGTCGAGGTAACTAACGTTTGGCTCTCACCTGACACCGTTTAAATTGCTCAAATATGCGAAATTCATCGATAATAACAACACGATCCGCAACGGGGGACGCACAGACACGCTTAAGCTGGTTCCTGGTGCCTCCGCCTCCATACACGCCTAACGCTCTTCAATCGTATCTTCTGCTAACCGCACCCGTACCAAATAGCGGCCAAACATCCGCTGTGCGAGTGACGGCCTACCGCGCATGCGCGACACACAGATCCTGCGCAACTTCCGGTTTGTAGCAGACAGTGTCAACATGGGGCGTTTGTGGCTCTTGGACTTGACAAATGGCGTGTTTCTGATCGAATTAAGGTATGTAATAATAAGAAAACGCCCTGACTGTGGCCAGAACTATGTCTTAGTTCTCGGTCACCTATCGCCGACGTTCGCCCCGACGCTGTAGGCGAAGGGGCGAACGTCGGCGATAGGTGACCTCGAACTAAGACATAGTTCGGCCACAGTTAGGGCGTTTTCTCCTATATACATTCCGAGAAAGGTGGACCATCATTTGTTGCCTGTATTCCGGTGGAACAGTAGGATCGCACGATTCTGAAAGATTTAACCAATATTAAGATTTAATGTGGCCTTATCTTAACCAGATTGACATCGGCCGGGTGGAATCAACCCATTCGAGATTAATCACTCTGTATTATACTTCAAAGCCAAACAGGACAACCACCAACGAGTTTGCTTCAACCACTGTGTTTAATGAGTCAAGAAGCCTAGTTTTACATCTTCTCTTGAGGTGACTGCCATCTTGATTTACTCGTTTTTTTTCTATCCTATAGAGGGTAGTTGGCAGGTAAGCACGTGGTCGGGGAGCTCGGAGGGCAAGTCTCCAGGGGTCGCTGTGGTGGTGTGCGGGCGTGAAGCGGAGACAGATGCCCTTCTGCTGTCTAACCCCATCACTGAAAACAAGACTGCCTTCCAGACGGGGCAATTGGACACATTCAAGGTCAGTGCTATCACAGATCTCCCGCATTTTCTTTGAGAATCAGGTGTATTGCCTTTATTCCAAAAAGCGCAAAAGATCAGCCATTTGTATAGATTTTTTAAGGCGTTAATGGATGATATAGCTCTATCCTATAATGCTGATATTACAAATGAACATGTTTTGTCTGTAGGTAGGCCCAAGTAGTTAAAGGCGATAAGTCCTACAAACTCTATTCAGGTTAATGATTCGAACAACCATAATAAAGGTCCCAAATGGGAATTTTGTAATTTCAATATGCCCATTGATATATTGTATAACTTGGTTCATTTTATGATTAAATCATAAGTCTTACGTCATTATTACGTCACTACGCAGCATACCAGAATTTGTCCGTTTCCCAAAATTGTCGCCGTAACGTAAAGGTAGCGAAAGATATGATATGTCACGTAATGTAATGACCAGATACATCGCCAAAATAGGTGTTGAATACCATTCCAGCTTTATCTGATTCAGTTTGACTAAATATATAGGACACACATCGCTTTGATGACATACATGCACAAATGACCAATCCACATCAGTTCTAAACATATTTACATTCTGTTAAACAGAAAAACACAATGTATTTTGTTCCCCATAGGTGCAAATACCTGAAGATATTGGAGATATATTCAAAGTCAGGATAGGTTTTACCGAACTACCATCGATTGATACGTCATGGTCACTTAAAAAGGTAAGGAGATATGTTTTCCCCAAGTCTTTCTTTATACTCAAAGGATTGATAAGTGCCTTTGACACAATATCTGCATTATGTTACCTAAAAGAGAAGAGGTAATTTTCTCTTTTATCACAGCTCTCTGTAGTTCTAGGGACCCTCTCGTCTAGATTTATGTTCAAAAGTATCAGACTTTATCTTTATGAAGGAGATCGAAATCTTCAGTTTATATGGGCAGCCCCCTCCTTTCTTTAGTTACATTTCTTGAGAAATAGATTTTTGCTGAATTTGGTTTCTGAAAGAATAACATTGCCGCACCAAAAAACCTATCATAAAGTAGCTATATCCTTTCGTTTCAAATATGTACATACTAAACTTGATACGCCAATGCCCCATATCAAATTTCTACCTCTTCTTTCTTCTGAACTTTAAATCATCTTATCTGTTCATTCACTTTATTTCCACAATGGCATCTGTGAAAGATTTGCTATAGGCCTTCATGAAGCATTCCTTGTCTAATCCGAATGTTGCCCTATGTCATCAGATCCACTTCGTAAACGAGGCAACAGGTGACAACTTCACCTGCTCCCCGGGGCGGGTCTTGACGAAGGGCGACCCGGCCGACGGCTGGCTCGAGCTCCCGGTTCTCTGGCCCTCCGTCCCGCAAGAGCCTGGTACGTAATCATTTCTCTACTACAGAAGGTAAAATAGAACAATGACGTGACAATAATGGATAATAACTGTTCTAGATTTGAATGTGGGACATTGTCCGCATTTTTTTTATAAATCATTCTATTTATCCTGGAGATCAAAAGGGCAAGTGTGCTTGTTTCTATTTAGTCCCAGCTCGTGGTACTTCTCTTGGTTTAACATACACATTTTCGGCTAGCTAACATCTTAATCTAGGGTGATATACATACAACACAAGGGTCACAAGCTTGTGAGTAATAAATTGATCTCTAGTACAAAAGATATATTTACAAAAGATATATTTAGCTAGTAGTACAATATAATCTAAAGGCTGTCACAATATGAGTGTATATTCCGTCATGGGTATAGCACCATTGGGGGCCATCCATGAAGTATGTACGCAGATTTTCCTGGAAAATTGATCCCCCATCCCCCCTGTTGCACAGCATACGCTTCTCATGGACCCCCTCCCCCTTATTGCGTATGTACATTTTCTGGACCCCCCCCCCCCCCCCACCTTTCCAACACCTGAAGCAGGATTCACATGTAGACACAATATACCGAGACAGGTGTACTTCACCTTTTCCTCAGTCTCTGCCAAGTTTCCCCATCTACAGAAATCTAGCAACAGGGTGTACATTTTGGCTTTTCCCAAAAAACTTTGCGTTTCTTGAAAAATGACAGATTGGATCCTAATGAGTACCCTTGAGACTTAAGTTGAAATAACAGACACCATGGTGAACCTGCTTGCTGGCTTCCTTTTGGCTAGTTTGGATACTAATTTGGCAACTCAGCAGTGGGTACATCTGTTTGGGGCATCCATAAAGTATGTACGCAGAATTTCTGAAATCTTTGACCCCCCACCCTAATCCCGACCTTGTACGCAATAGAACAAAGAAGAAGCATATGCAAAATTTCCAAATTATAAACATGTCTGAAATCAAAGTCTCATGAGATTCTGTAATTTGAGAATGGAATTTGTTGGGGACAATTACCCCTATCAATTATCAGTCCCTCCCATTCCGACCCAATCCTAATCTCACAACAGTCTCACAGCAGTCTTACCACCATACTGCTCCTCAACTTTATTAACCACCTGATACGGAGTCTCCATACTAAGCCTATGGAGATTACAGATCGCTACTGATGAGGATACGGAGCTCCGTACCCTCCTAGGAGGATACGGATATTTGAGATGAAAGTAGTCCCAAACATAACTTCTTAATTACGTTGAAAAGTTTTCTAACGATCATATTTATTGCTTAGATCTAAAAATAAGTGAGTAATAAATACAACTTTACCATAATTTCGATCTGTGTGGCCGTATTCTCCTTGTAGTTGACGCTACGCAATACTCCACGTCAACTACGCGGAGAATACGGCCACTCAGATCGAAATCATGGTAATATTGTGTATATACATGTACCGCCCCTCACCCATACATTCTCTCAAATACAGATTTGTTCCTCGACCATACTGCCCCTCGACCATACTGCCCCTCTACCATACAGCTCCTCCACCATACTGCCCCTCCACCATACTGCCCCTCTACAATATTCTCCCTCCGCCATATTGCCCCTCTACCATTCGGCTCCTCTACCATACTGTCCCTGAAATACACTTTTGCCCCACCAACCATACTGCCCCTTAACCATACTGGCCCTAACCGAAATTGCTCCCGAATCATATTGCCCCTCCACCCTACTGCCCTTTTACCATACTTCCCCTCCACCCATCTGCCCCTCTACTGCACTGACCCTCTACAATACTGTCCCTCAATCATACTGCCCCTCCACCATATTGCCCATCTATCAAAGTGCCTGTCAGCCATACTGCCCCTCTACCATACTGTCGCTCCACCATACTGCCCCTCTACTGCCCGTCCACAATACTGGCCATCCACAATACTGCCCGTCCACTATACTGCCCCTCTATCATTGTGCCCCTCCACCCTACTGCTCCTCTCCCATACTGTCCCTCCACCATACTGTCCCTCTCCCGTTCTGCTTGTCACCCATCCTGCCCTTTAACGATACTTCTGTTCCACCATTCTGTCCCTCCACCATACTGCCTCTCTACCATACTGCCCATCCACCATACTGCCCCTCTACCATACTGCTCCTCCACCATTGTGCCCTTGAATGACTGCTCCTCAACCGTACAGACCCTCACCAATACTGCCTCTCACCCCTTAACCATACTTCCTTTAAATCATACTGCTCCTGACCAATACATTCCCTCAACCATCATATTGCCACGCAACTATACTGCCCCTCACCCGTACTGTCTTTAAAGGCATAGCGGACAATTTGGCTTGAAAATTAAAATCCATGTCAATTTTCTGAAAATTGAATATGATGATCTCCAAGTGTTGTGGAACACATATCTAACTTAAAAATCGGTGGTCACTGTGCTAGTTTTTGATTTATAGATCAATATTATGATAATTCTATATTAAAATATATAAAGTATTTTTTCACATTGTAAAACCCATGTCACTTCACTCAAACTTTCTCAGAATATAGTACATATATAGTACTACTTATTCAGGTTTTAAATACCATAGGTCACCGTCCTTATTTTTCAGTATATTTCCTATATAAATCAAGCAAATGTAAATTGGCCTATTTTACCAATTAAGATTGGAAAAACTTGATAATATGTTAAATTTACTTGGAGAATTAGAATGAATCCCAAGAAACCAGTTTTGACTGATAATTAACATTATTCAAAAATCACCAGGTGCTCCTCTACCATACTCCCTCTCAACCATAATGCTCCTCAACCGTACCACCCCTCACCCATACTGCCCCTCAACCGTACTGCCCCTAAACCATTCTTCCACGCAACCATACCGCCCTTCACCCATACTTTACCACCATACTGTCGCTTAGCAATACTGCCTCTCAAACTTACTGCCCTTAATCCATACTGTTCATCTACCATACTGCCTCTCAATCATACTGCCCTTCAACCACAACTCACTCATACTTTCCCTCAACCACCATACTGTCCCTGAGCCATACTAGCTCTCAACCATACTGCCCTTAATCCTTACTGCCTTAAACCTTACCACCCCTCAAACTTACTGGCCTGAACCATACTGGCCCTATACCATACTGACTCTCACGTTACTGCCTCTCAACTATACTGACCCAAACCATACTGACCCTCATGTGGATGTATGGTGAGGGGCAGTATGATTTAGGGGCAGTATGGTTGTGGGGCAGTATGGTTGAGGGGTACTATGGTGAGGGGCAGGATGGTTTAAGGGCAGTATGGTGGAGGGGCAGTATGGTTAAGGGGCAGTATTGTTGAAGGACAGTATCATTTAGAGGCAGTATGCTGAGGTGCAGTTTCATTATGGGGCAGTATTTTTGGTGAGGAGCAGTATGGTTAATGGACAGTATGGTGAGGAGCCCACCAACCTGTTCACCTTCTGACCCACCAATCTGACCATCAACCTACCCATCTCGCTGGCTGCCCACCCAACAACACTTCAGGGAGCTGTTTCAAAACGTGGATTACACACACACACACACACACACACACACACACACACACACACACACACACACACACACACACACACACACACACACACACACACACACACACACACACACACACACACACACACACACACACACACACGCACACACACCTACACACACATTTATACAAGACAATTTAATTGAAATTGCGTATGCATGCGTATGGAAAATCCAGCCTTCCCCCTCGTACGCTGTTGTACGCATTTTGTCTAACCCCCCATCCCCCCTTGCTGCGTACGTACTGGCCCCTTACTAACTATAGAGGGAATAAAACAATCCTTGGCTCTGATAGAGAGGGTGCTGTCATCGAGGTAGATAGGTACTACTTATCACTAGTCCTCTTTGATATGAATGCACTGCAGACTCCTATGGGTTACACTCTTGATGTTTAATGCAGTGCTCTGCTACGAGATGGCGGTGCACACTGGTGACGTAGACAACGCTGACACTGACGCCAACGTCTACGTCATTATCAAAGGGCACGGCGGCACGTCAGGCAGGAGACTGTTACAGAAATCTCAGACATACAAAAACAAGTTTGAGAAGGGACAGGTAGGATTCTTTCAAATTATAGGACCAGAGTATTATGGACCGGGTATTATCTTACATATAACAAACATCAAATAATTGCCTGGAGAAGTCCCATACATGGGACGAAACGTTGCAAAATAATATTGAATTTCCCCACCCCAATCTCGATGTTAATCAAATCCCATAATAGAATATTTATACCTTAATCAGTTAATCAGCTTGTCTGTTTTTTTTGTGGATTTGAACCAACTTGATTATCGTACATATAAAAGAGAATAAGCTGCATGGTAATACATGTTCGTATCGAGAGCAGTGAGGCGAGACTAATTCATACTGTATTTTGATTACCTCGCCCTTATAAAAAATTATAGAAAGGTTCCTAACTGCCAACCTAAAAGTACAATCTTTTCTGATTGATGGTCCACGTTCTGAACTTGTTGATCACTCAGGTGGACGTCTTTACACTGGAGGCGGTTGACTTGTGGGATCTCCAGGTGGTGACAGTGGGACATGATGGCAAAGGGAACGGTAAGCTCCATCAATGAACGCATTCGTAGTACTATGAATATTATTGGTTCAATGAAAATAATTAATGGACATGTAAACATATGAACATGAAATATACGTTAAAAAACCTATTGTCCTAAAGCTCTCCTAGTAAAAGGGAGATACTTTGCTGATTCATCCTATCTTTTATGCATTATACACCCATTACGAAAGACACGGCCTGCTTGAATAGTGTCCTCTATGTATCAGAAGATGCCCATGTGTTAAATCAATCTTACCTTTTCCTTCATGCATCCGTCTCAGGAAGTGGCTGGTTCCTGGAGAAGATTGTAATAACAGAGGGAACGCAAGCGGACAGCCACGGTGATAAAGAGGGAGACGACTCCAGTAAGGGTGTTGACAGAGATGTTCCCCAGGAGGCGCCAGCATCCGGCGAGGAAGAAACTTCGACTCAAAAACCCCGGCGTGTCTTCGTTTTCCCCTGTTCCAGGTAGGCCTCAAATCATTTTCATTGCCGCTGGCTCTGGGACACTGACGTGCGGTTTGTGTTACAACTTTTGATTTTCTATTCACACGAAATAAGTCTGCAGACTTCGTATTGACCCCATTTCTTCCTAAGACTTACATTCTGAATCCCACAAGAGTTATCCATCATAAGGTGGATTTGTATGCTAGGTGGTACAATAATGGCTTCTTGCTTTTTCAGATGGCTTGACGAAGGCCAGGACGATGGCCTGATAGAGCGTGATCTATTTGCCTTACCCGTAGAAGAACCAGAAAAAGGTGAATTTAACGAGGCCCTAACATAAAAAAGAGGCAATTAAAAAGTCGGAATTCAACCATTAATCAATGCAGCATAGATTACATGGGTTGCAAATAGCATTAGCAACTATTCAGAAATAGTGATTTTAGTATCATAAACTTAGACAAGTAATGCTAGGCCTGGATCAGTAGATAATAAATCATGCAAGGTAAATCGTTCATCTTTTTACGTAAATATGTATAGCCTTTTTGTCATCCTATGTTAAAAAGAAGCTACCCCCCAAACATGCTGAAAAGGCACTATCTCGTTGTTTTTTTATCACCACATACAGAATTCACGTGGCAGCTCTCAGTGAAGACGGCCGAAACCGCCGGAAGTGAGGAGCCCCCGCCGCCATCAGAGGCGCCACGAGTGGCCGTACTCTATGGCGACAAGGGCAAAACTCAAGAGCTGCTTCTCAAGTCGGCAGAGGACAACCTTTACCAGCCGGGTTTCACCAATGAGTTCCAGGTATATCTCACTGTCGACAGTTAGTAAACATTAAACTAGCTGATACTCACTTTAGTCTCCAAATGTAAGTTCCTGTATGCAGTAGGAGAGTTTGTATAATGCATCTTATTATCATTGATGTGAGTAGCATATGAAAGTGCCGGTTGTAATCAGGGGTACATTTTGTAGGTATCTGTTGTAAGTAGTATATATAATTGTCGGCGTTGTCAGGGTTAATTTTCTTTTGCTGACCTTGTAAGTGGTTAATGAAATTATCGGATATTGTCAGGAGCATGATAAATCCGAATCTGTTGGCGAAATCACAGTACGTGCATTTACTATATACCCATGCCGTATATACTGTAAATACGCACCGTTTCGGCATATGACGTAAAAATACTGTACGGACCGCCGGTCCGTACTCTAAAATACGGACCACCTTGCCATGCACATTTATTAAAAAATTGGTTGTTCAGCCAAATGAAATTGATTTTTTTTTAAATTTCGGGTATATAGTAAATATATAACGTCCAACCATGCTTGTACAATTCGCAGAACTCGATGATAATTTACCGGTTGTACGGAACTCGGCATAAATGCCTCGGTCCGTACAAACCGTAAATTACCATCTCGTTCTGTGAATTGTACAGCATGGTCAGGACGTTCTATATAATTACTTGTAGGTCGTTGTCAGTAAATTGAATGCCTTCTTTCACAAGCTTATATACATGAGCTTATCGCCTCATTGCCATTTCTTGGGCTATTTAATATACACCCTTGTCATTTACCCCTTATATTAGCTGAAGAGTCGTGGCGACGTAGGTCGGTTATATAAAATGAGGCTGGGCTACCAGACCACAGAGGGAAACCACACCTGGCATTTGGAGCTGGTAGGTCTTTTTATGGATGCTAACACTGTTGAATAGTTGCTGTTTGTATTGATAATTAACTTAGCACTATCACGGAATCATTATTGTAATTAATGCCATCGATTGCGATTTATCAAAGCCTTAGTCCCACTTTTATGTATAAAATGTTATAGAGGTTAATTATTTGTAAACCAATTATTAGAATATTCAGATGGTGAAACGAACTGTTTTTTTGTGTGTAAGAATGGTAAATCAGTTTATTATATTTCTTGCTTACTGTGTAATCCCAGTGTGTAACCCTTATCGCATATTTATGTTGACTTGTGTATATTTTGATTTACTTAGCAATATATCATATAAGCTTTAGAACTTTCGAATGATATCAGTATTAAGAACACTCCTGATATTCCTGATTTTGATGAGGTGAAAATAGAAACCCCTACTATTGTATCGTTAAGGTGATATTATTCTTTTACAATTCAATTTATAGATTGAAGAATGAGTTTTGAGTGTTTCAGTTTAGATTTTGACTTGTGTCATTCGGTTAATACAGATATATATGTTACACCTTTCAACCCAACAGTCCGACAACGTGCGTACACTGTGCTTTCGGTTTGCTGGTTTCTGTCACTGCTGTGGACCCAACTAAAACACCCAAGATGTTCCCACACCATTCCTATCCTACTTCTGTTTTAATTCTATATAATTTAGACATAATCTACTTGAAAATTATACACACTTCTTTTCCTAATCAAATGCTCTCTGATATCAAGAATGTTCGACTCCGTTCGGCATATCAGCATTTCGGCATTTCTTCTTTTTCCGTCAATGGAATCAATTTGACAATTGCCTGTTTCATATGATCGATTGTTGTACAAGCATTATCATCTCATCAGCATCGACATGACGCAGTACCCTGATATTTTTATCGAGGTTATAATTATTACATGAGTTCGAGGTGGTGTTCACAATTATCTATACTGTCTCCAGTTAGCATAGGAATATCATGAAAGGTTTGCATATATAAAGAGCAATTTTTAAAATCTCTTCTCTGTACTGACCTTTCATATAAGGCAATCTCAAAAACCTAGAAATGTGAAATATTACGCACTTACTTTCATAGTACTTAGTTTCAGACTCTGTCGTTGACTTCTTTAGAGGAGGTTTTGAGTGCCATGGCGTGGAATTAGTATGTCTGGTCTCAGTTTCATGTTTATTATTACAACTAATAATTGCTGTAGTCACCATACTCATAAAATTATTGTCTTCAAGTAGTTGATGAATTCCTGTCAACGATATTAGGATATAGCATAGCCAATGTCCTTAAAAAATGTAAATTTGTCTATACATATACTACATGTTAAAGAGATGGGATCATCTTGACCGCAATATCACCCTATGGGCAAATTTGTCAGAGTTTCTACAAATGTTGTCACTGTGAACAGGTCCATTTTCACTTGAAAACCCTGCCATCTGTTATATAAATGTCTTCGGGAATAATATGTCTATGCCTCAGTTTCAACTATGTATGTCGTAAAGCTATCGAACCCTTATCCTACGACACAATATCTGACCATCTGTACACTTTTCATGATGTTTAGAATATGCTAAGCTGTGGTGGCACTAACAGGTTGATCCGGTTTTAGGTGCGTTTACACTGTAACGAGACGAGTGACGACTACGTGTTCGAAGCTGGTGGTGAGAGTGTCATCATGGACAGCAAACGTGACGGCTGGACAGAACTGCCGCTACACAGTGGACGCTCTGACGACCAACTCCACGGTAAGATAACTCACTGAAATGAGGATAATGCTAAACATGTGAGAATATATCTCAGATCTTATTGAAACGTTTACCAACTAAATCCCAAATGAAACGAACAGAATAAATTCGCCGTGCTTAAGAAAGACTTGACCATATCAGGTAGCGTAGTCTGTATTGACAACACAGACATAACAGTAGTTCATTTATCCCAGTAGAAACCATCCCATGGTCGCTGTACTGGATATATAGAAATTAGCAGTGTCTTCTGATATGCGTTTTTCATAGTATTTTATTTAGATGCCTTATTCGCATATGAGAATGGTTAATCCTACACATTAAAGATACCCAAGGGCAATCCTCAGTGGTATCTACTTACAGGCATAATTGTTTTATGACATATACCTCTACTGTTCTGGTCATGATTCCCTGGTACCTACAGTGTGCAAGTATCAGGTAGAGACGCACACCGGGTACGCGCCTGGCTCGGGAACAGACGCCAATGTCTATCTAGAGATTTATGGCGAACGTGGCGACACCGGACGACGGCGGCTGCTACACTCACAAACGGACGGCAATAAGTTCGAGGCCGGCAAGGTAAAGCCCCCGAGCATTCATTGTGGCGGTTGGACTACATGTCGAAATTTTCCGAACTTTATTTGTATTTGGGGGAAAATATATTAAATGCGGGATTGATGTTCCACGAGAATGCATGCTAGTGACGATTCTAATAACTCCCAGAGTGTACAGATTACAATGCTTGCAATAATATGATAATTTTATAATAGCATACATAGAATTCTAAAAAGTTGTTTTTCACATAGTAAAACTCATGTCATTTTCCTCAAACTTTCACAGAATATAGTCAATGTATTGTACTAGTTATTTAAAAATCGTAGGTCACCATCCTTGTTTTTGAAAGAATTGAGGAAAGCCATATATTTCGGTACTTTACTATGTAGATCAAGCAAATATATCTAGGAAGGATCAATACCATTATCTACCTTCATTGTCAGTGAGAATCGTTTGCCTTCTGTTGTGTTAAGTTAGGAACAACTTTTTCTCCCACAGGTTGATCTCTTCGAAGTGTCTGCTGTTGACCTTTCTAAGCTGACGAAGGTCATTGTGGGACACGACGGGAAAGGATTTGGAAGCGGCTGGTTCCTGGATAAGATCATCATTAAACCGTCGGAGACCAGCGTAAAGAAGTTCATATTTAACTGCGAAAGGTATTCAGTTCGAGATAATTTAGAAATATGAATTTTCAATAGTCAACATGGTAATCCTAAACATATTGTACCCAAACGCCTACTTGATCCACACACGCTGGTTTTATTTGATATAGGTGGCTGGATGAGGGAGAGGATGATGGGCTTTTAGAGCGTGAGCTGGAGCTGACCGAACTCGACGACGGCCCCAAAGGTACGAGCAGCTCAGTGTACTACTTTCAGACCTTCGTGTGAAGCCTATCATGTGGCGTGTCTACCTGCCGACGAAAACGCCACCGATTATATGCAACCTGTACAAAGGTTGTTTGGTGGTTCTATTTACCAAAGTATTTGGTGCGCATAATCGATGGTGGTCAGCTGAAATGTTCTTATCCGATGGAAACTGAGGTGGTCGCTGACCAATTCTTGACACTTATTGACACTTAAAGCTCATTCCGTCACCGATGAATTCAATTATAATTGAGGCGGACTTGGAGTTAAATTGTTTATTCAATTTAAACAATTAAATTTTCATGTGTGAAAATTGAAACATCAAGTCATTATGATGATGAATGTTTAGTTGTAATTTCCATGTACTGAAAAATTACAAATGTCCAATACATTTGATATAGGATAATTACTATTCCTGAAAAGGAGAAAAATTCTCAATTCTGAGAAAGATGCCAACGGGCATGGGGCAAGATGCCCTAGTTCATAGTCAGTTGAAATACGGTGTGGGTGGGCGGGTTCCAAACTTGAGGACCTTGCGTGAAGGCCGCTGGTGGTGCCCTCTGTGAGGTAGCGGACATCTGAGAGGTACTGATCTGTCAGGCGACAGGTGGAGCCACCAATCCGCCTCTTATAATTACTGTCCAATTTCCAATTACCCTCAATTATAATTGAGGCGGACTTGGAGTTAAATTGTTTATTCAATTTAAACAATTAAATTTTCATGTGTGAAAATTGAAACATCAAGTCATTATGATGATGAATGTTTAGTTGTAATTTCCATGTACTGAAAAATTACAAATGTCCAATACATTTGATATAGGATAATTACTATTCCTGAAAAGGAGAAAAATTCTCAATTCTGAGAAAGATGCCAACGGGCATGGGGCAAGATGCCAAAATAATTAGAACTGCTGGGAAGGGGTCGACGTCCTTCCCGGTGGGGGTAATAATGCCCCATGGTTGGTTATCCTGTGAGGGAAATATGAGATGCTTGGGACCTGAATAAAGAGGCGGTCGCCGTGTTGATCTCGAGAGCACCGAGGAATTAAAGTGCATTCCTGCAAGCGCGGGTGTTGACGTGTTGAGATTGACCCGGACGTCGGCGGTGATACGTTGGAGAGTGATCCAGGCCGTGTATGGCATCGCAGACGGGGCATCATGGACGTCTTGTCATCTCAGAGGGCGTGCAAACTCCGCCCTGAAGTGGAGGGCGAGGGAGGTCGAGCCTCTGAGGGAAAAATTTACTCGGGAGGTTCCGAGAAGCTCCAGGAGTGATGAACCCAGAGGGATAATGAAGTGGATATGCTACAACTGTTGCAGGTTCCGAGATGCCAAACACCGAGGTGAGCATCAGTGAGGTGGAGTTGGGACAGTTGTAGGGAGGATATGAGGCGCGTCGGCAGGGGGGGGGGAGGCGTAGGGGCACAACCCGAGGAACCGCCAAGCCCCTCCGAGGCACCTAGGTGCATAGAAGATACCAGAGAGAGGTGACCAGCGGAAAATATTTCACATTATTTCACCTTATTCCACATTCACAAAAGCACAAAGGTGAACCACATTTGGGGGGGGGGGTGTAGGGGCGCAACCCGAAGAACCACCGCCCCCTCCGAGGCCCCGAGGTGAGGAGAAACATCAGCAGGCTTGGTCCCGACTCAGAGATGGATGGGTCCGAGGGAGAGGTGAGAGAAATTATTTCATATTATTTGACATTATTTCACAGTCAGAGGCACGATCAAAGATGAGCCACGAGGGAGGGGGGGAGGCGTAGGGGCACAACCCGAGGAACCGCCACCCCTCTGAGACCCCGAGGTGAGCAGAAAATTCAGGGGCTGGTCCGAAGTCGGAGAATGACGCTTATTTTACATCATTCCAGATAATTGATACTCAGGAGATAATTTCACCTCAAAACATGCAGAGAGCATCGTTGACATCCATAGTATCATGACTAAAACAGTGACAATCAAGATACATAACGTATTAATGATACCGTACCAGGTCCTGTAACTAGGCCTGAGGCGTGTTGAGGAGGCCTTCAGCGTGTTGGCGGGCCTCGCGGGCCTGGAACACGGACGTCACACAGCAGGAGGCCTGGGCAGCCGTCTGTGGCATCGGGGCCGCATGGTGAGTCGCAGGGCCCAGCGTAGTCGGGGAGAGAGGGCGCTGGCATCTTGAATTGATCTTTCATACTCGCTAATCAGCTCCATTACGTCGAGTAGTCGCACCCAGCTGTCGCTAGCGGATCTCGGGTCTCATACCTTGGGTCTCACCGAACCCTGTGTCACTGTGGGTCGTATTCCCATTTTTTTCGAGATATTTCGAAGAGGTGGAGACACAGGCGTTCCAAACTTGAGGACCTTGCGTGAAGGCCGCTGGTGGTGCCCTCTGTGAGGTAGCGGACATCTGAGAGGTACTGATCTGTCAGGCGACAGGTGGAGCCACCAATCCGCCTCTTATAATTACTGTCCAATTTCCAATTACCCTCAATGGAGAGACATTTCGTGTTTGGTACAAAAATCGATGGTGCTAGATAATGTAATGGTGGAGAACAAAATCGTTGCTCCTTTTTGTTTCCACCTGACGATTATCGCACAAAAAATGGTTCATGATCGGTCGGTGGTGCTAAATGCCATAATCGGTGGTCATAATCGGTAGGTGGAAACGCCACATAACTCGATCGTCATAAAATAAGACCCTGTTATGGTATTGCCACTGTTTAATGCCTAAAGTATATAATTTTATATTGTAACACTTGACCCAAAATTCATCCATTTTCAATCTTTCAATCCATTCTAATCTTTGGGCATTAAATCATGTAAGGAAGAACGCCATATTATGTGTGATCTTATGTACAATATCTACTACTTGAAACTTTTTAAAGAAAATTTTCGTCCCGTTAAATGTACATACAAGAAACATATAACCATATTTCTTGTATCATACAAACAACTTATCATGCTAGTGCATGGTTTCGTAGAACTGATATTTATAATCAAAATAAAGTATTAGAATACCAGTTGGTACGGTAATGACACCAGTAAGACATCTCTATATGATAAGTTTAAATGTGTAGGCTGCCGTATTATTTTAGCATTACGAGTAAAATAGAACCCATAAAGTAGTAAGCACGTTCTATGATCTGATGTGATGAGGTTGCCATACCGCTAAAGCAGCCCCTAGTATGAGCACGAGACCACAGGTGGCGACACTGTATGGTGAGGACGGTGTGAACGACGTAACGGAACAGACTATTCTCAGTGGTGAGCCTGTGTGGAGTGGTACTATTACTCCTAATTCATGACTCATAACTTTTTAAATCGATTATTTGAAATTTATCACGGATACCATTGGATTGTACCCAGACTGCGTTAAGAATGTTTTTGCCTCGTATGCTGGAAATCTAGAATTTTGTTTTTGCATCATGGTATCCCGCGTTTTACATTATCAGCAATTGTTGTATTAACTATGTCCATTTTATCAATACTTGGATCCTGTGAGTTTCCCCTACCCATACCATAGGTTGTTAAAGAGTGACCTATATATATAATGTTCATAACTTGAACGAGAATGGGAGCAAACTTCAGATATCAATTCAACAGAGTACAAGTTTTCATTACTATCAGCACGATATCAATTATCTTATGACTAAACTGTTATAAACATATATGCATTTTATAACGCTAATCATAGTTTCACAATTACGGTTGAGTTTCAACCTGATGTAATTGACGATTAAGTTTCTACTCATGCATAGGATGAAATGAACTATACATCTTGTGAAAAAATATAGCATGCAGATAATGCGGCAAGAAATAGATTTTGTAAAGAGCGGTTTAAACTTTCTTTTCCAATTGTATTCTTGGATGAAATTCTAATATATATATAGCTTGACGTAAATCGTAAATGCGGTTTACCCTTAGATCGTTACAAAGGAACACTTTTGTTTTACAGCTCCATCACGCATTAAATTCTAACTCTGTTCATGTCCCCAGCAGGAGCATTTATTGCAGAAAAGAATTAGATCGAAAAATCCTTTTTTCTTTATCAATGAAGAGAGTACATTAGAATATCCTTTCGAAATACATTGGATAACACTTTCGAGGTCTGTAAAAATATACACTGAAACGATCAATACTGCCAGTTTTATTGGTGTCCATATGGATCTAAAGTTCAATCGTTTTAATAATATCAGGTTTGGAATACTGATTCCTAACGATGATTATATTTCTATTTCGTAGATGGAGACTACAAAGTGTTGGTTACAACACATGACGAATCTAACAGCGGTACTGATGCCAAGGTGACACTTACTGTATTCGGGGAGCAGGGAGACACAGGTCCCCAGCCCCTTCAGAAAGATGGTGCCAAGGAGGGGCTTGACATCTTCAAAAGTGCGGCTACGGACGAGTTCCAGGTAAGCTGACAACCATAAGGAAGCCAAGTAGATCTAAATGCTGTTCAGTCAGCCATGCACCATCACTACTCTCATTTCAACCACCGAGGCAGACATGTGTTAGGGTTCCATTGGTTTTAAAAGCATTGTATCATGCATAGCACCACTTACAAGCATTTCTTATACCATTATCATTAATATGACCAATTCAATTGCCCTTTAAAATGTAGGGGTCAGGGTTGTCGAGCAGTGGTTGGTTCGCTTTATGCCAGGTGCTGCGAGTGCCGATCCCTGCTGTGTGGTGAAACCAGTGGACCCGTGTATGCAAATAGTACGGGTTGCCTGTATTACATAACTCGTTCAGTATATATACGGCATATAGCCTATGAACTATGGGGGCTGCCATGACGCCCCCCAAGTAGGAGTTCTTCACTAATGGAGGTGGAAAAGTAGGTGTTCTTCACTAATGGAGGTGCAAAAGAAGTGAGTGATAATTGGGAAGTGTCATAATTCTGACCTTGCTCACATACCTATATAAAGTGTTCCATGTGAAAAACATCATGTCCTGGGTTTAATCATTATCTCATCCTGCTCTGGGATGGGTGTAGAGAGTCAAGGGAACCATGGTAAAACATTGAAAGGCAGTTGAATTTTGTAAGAACAAAGAGCCAGAATATAGTTCTGTCCCCCCAAGGGGCCTGCCATACTGCTAGCCACCTAGTGACTGCTTCATGAACAAACAATGGCTCTGTCCCCTATAGGCTGAGTCCGCAGCGGGTCGACAGGTTACTTGTATGTTCCTCCGTGTCGAGCAAGCTGCTTGGAACCTCACACACTGATGGTTTCTCTGCGAAGCCTTTCAGCAGTTGAGAAAAGAGAACCTCTCACCTTGTACTACCTAGCACATTCCGTGCTAGGCGACTGTGACACTCCAGGTGGCATTATTATGGAATAAATACCTTGGCTGTCTAGGACCCAGTTCACAAGCAAAGTCAAATCAGCAAGATTGACTAAAGCTTCACTTAAGACCTAAAATCCACATTAAAAAACTCTCAAGTCTAAGTCAATTCAAAACTAACTTGACTTATGAGTCGGGCACTGGTCCTATTGCTGAGACTAAGGATACGTTTCATTTAACCCCGAGAGAGGCTGTTTCCATAAAGAACTAACACATGGGTGGTTAACAAACTAAATATAATATCCCCGCCTCAAAACCTTCATCTTCCAATCACATGTTCCATAACGCCACAGATCCACGTCGATCCCGGGAAGGTGGGGAAGATCAAGAAGATCCGCTTGGAGCATGATAACAGCGGGGCAGCTAGCGGATGGAGAGTGGTGAAGTTGACATTGGCTGAGGAGAACAAGCCCGACGCCGAGCCGCTTGAGTTTCCGGTCCACAGGTGGCTCTGTGATGATGAGGACGACGGAGACATCGTACGGGAAATCCCCGCAAGATGGCCAGGGGAGGCTCCCCTACCAGGTCAGTTCTTTCAGGGGCTGTCCATAAATGATGTCATGCTATTTTTGACCACTCCCGCCCCCTCCCCCCTCGACCCCTTTGTCATGCTTGTTCTTCCCCTTGCTGCCTAACGTCATTTATCATTCAAATATTGAAGTAGGTACACTGTCACGTAATCAACACTCAATACAAAAGATCGATAATCGATGGCACTGTTGATGCATTCTCTTATTATGTATGATGCATTTGATTGTTTAACATGAACTTCGTTAACTCTATAATAGGGGACAGAAACGCACAACTTCTTTCCTTCTAGTATGTTTTTGATTAGCGAAATTAAGGAGGCATGCAACAGGGCCCATCGTTTACAAATCCTGTGTCAGACGCCAGTTGATGTAAATATGAAATGATAATGAGAGGCAAGCCTCACTTTGAAAGGACTTGATATATAATGACAAATCGGGAAGGATACTGATTATGATCCGGAAGAGGTATTCTTCATTGAGGCTTTTGTATCATGAATTTCCCTTTGCTTGTTCCCGTCAGTGACGACATACCAGGTAGAGACGGTCACAGGAGGCAAGTTCGGTTCGGGGACAGACGCTAACGTCTACGTCATTCTACACGGAGCGAAGGGCGACTCCGGGAAACGTCATCTGCGCAGAAGCAAGGAGGGCGGAAACAAGTTTGAGTCAGGAAAGGTATACTGAGAATTCTCGAGTCTTCAGATGGGGGTGGAGGAAAGCGTTTATAACAATAAACCTCTAAAGGCTCAATGACAACCACGGCTCGTGTTTTTGTAAAAATGTACTGGAAATTACTAGGGTGCTTATAGTTGTCTACATCATACAATTATTCTAGATATAAGTCCTCGGGTCTGTTTATGCGAAATGTGGCCATGTCTATATCTACGATCGCTAAAATCTTTGGCAAAATTACTTATGTACATCACTAAAGCATGATATATAAGTAATATATACAATGTAGTGATGTTAATGTAATGCTTAAGGAACCTTTTCCACCAATTAGATAAAGAAACTGTTCACCTCATCGGCACTGCTTTATCCTTTAGTGAGCTATATTCTTTCAGGCGGTTATAAATACGGAAATACCTGTGTGTTGATTCCTGTCAACTCTCGTATGCTACATTTTACTTTGTGAGTAATTGTGCAGTATTTCACACACTAAACACCCTAAGGTTCATTTATAGACTGACGAGTTTAGCCTGGAGGCGGTTGACCTTGGTCCGATAGAGCGAGTGACCATCGGTCATGACGGGAAGGGCAGTGGCTCCGGCTGGTATCTGCAGGAAGTCACCGTCAAAGAGTCAACCGGAAACAAGCTTGTATTCCCATGCGATGCGTAAGTGTCAATCTAATCTAATTACGACGGTTTATATTCCTAAAGACATATCAGGTCTTACATATTAACAGCATTTATTCTTCTTCTGATTCAATCGACTTATCGAATCAGTCTTGCTTGTTATTTTTCCATCCGCTCACTTTGATATATAGGGACACATGTATCCAGTTCTTTGTTCTACTCAACTATGCCTCTAATGAATATCTGAACATCTAATAGCAAGCACATGGTTAGGGAATGCGCTGTAGTAACATCAATAATAGTTTGTGAATACGGTCAGAAGCTTCACTCATTATAATCTGCCAATGCATTGGTCTTATAATATATGCACTACTGTAAACAAGTAATATTGAAAATTGATCTTAGACCTATAACACATTGCATTACAGGTGGCTTGATGAAGATGAAGGAACAACAGAGAAAGTACTGGAACTCAAGAAGGATGATGCCAGTTAATAAAATGATATTAACTCTAAATGTGTGTACATTACCAGACAGGATATAGAGACAGATCCTCTTGAATGATATACAAAACTGATACATTTACATGCCCAAGTGGTTTTGTAAATATGGTTGCATGGAAAAGACCAGGGAGCTGTTTCAAAATTCGAGTGAAGTCTATGGTTTTGAAACAGCTCCCAGTATCTCATGGTCTTGTCCAAAAGTGGCTACATAAAGAGATTAGAAAATGACATGACCTAGTGTCTAGAATGAGCCTCATGTCAAGGTGGAGCTGCTTATTCCCTGACTGTGATATGTAAATGTACCTATTACTTATATATATGTGTGTGTATGTTGTTTGTATGTCTATAATAGATACATATATATATATATATATATATATATATATATATATATATATATATATATATATATTCATAGATGCATTTAGACGTGCGTATGATATGTCTAAGCACTATGGTAATACGACCACCTCACTGTCTGTGATAGTCCCAATAATCTCCATTATCTTATTTCTCTATGCAAATTGTCAGTAGGCAGTTAAACTAGAACAGAAAAATAACATCCCAGTGAATGCATTGTGACATCGTGTTGTACATGCAGAAAAATGCAATATAAATATCGTAGGTTACTTGATAATCGCGTAAAATTCATAAATAAAGCTAGTAGATTCCAGTTCAGATATCTTATATCATGAACATTAAGAGAGGACATATATGTAACGGTAGAATTACTTTCGGATGTCATCCACCAGTTCACAAACGATTTAATGATGAACATCAACTTATTTATTACAATGGAAATGTGTCATCTATTGTGTTAGTGGAAATGACAAGACAAAAATATGTGACATTATGATAGGACGATATGTACCCGGAAATTTGTAGATCTTGTATGAAATTGTGTTTGATGATGTAAAGGCATCCACGCAATCGTACTCATCTCCATATTTTTTCCTTATTGCAAATATAAAGAGAAAAGGAAAATGTCTTAAAAGTTAACAACCTTAATATATGAACACAGCTTCAATAGTGTATGTCCGATATGCTGTACCACAAGCCATTGTATTTAGGGACGTGCAATTGTTTGTGATGAAAAAGAGGCTCTGGTGCTTTCCACAGATTTATGTTTATTTTTCAATTTCCGTTTACTGTAAAAATGTATTATTGATCTGAATAATCAAGATGAGCAGTATGAACTTGTTGAACTTGTTTTGTATTAGATATATTAATCACGATCGATAACAAGTAATGGCAACGGATGCTTATTTACGGATATGTTGTAGAGGAAATCTAACATTATGATATTTCATTTATGTAGCAACTAAATCTGTTGACACTAGGAATAATAGCGTCCTAAAGATAGTTTAAAGTCCCTCTTTTTCTGAAGGTGGTAGAAAAATTATGTATTATGTTTATTATTAATGAACTGGGGTTCATGATTCCATCATAAAAGTATTTATAATACTATATGTATTAGAGATTTTTGTCACTTCAGATTGCAAGAAAAGCATGTCAGATGATTAGAAAGATTGTGATATCGCAGTTATGCAGTAATAGTAATGCATTCTGTAGAATAGAGGTTACTAATACTTTTAACCAAGTCCATATCTTTAAATCTGAATAGTTAAATCTATCTAAACGTCTATTTTACTTTAATGGGAAAAAAGTCTTTTTTCCGTTGGATATACTCCTGATTATACCCTTTAGTTATTCAAGTACCATATTGCCGTTCATGAGAAATGTACATCCACTGTATACGTTCACAATAAAATAAAAATACTACATTGGGTTTTTGTTGTACTCTCAAAGAAGCCCAATTAATTCACAAAGCTCTTCTAAATATAGTTTGATAACGAACCTGTCTAAAGGAATCTTCGAGTTTCAGTCGCATCACAAAAGTGTCTGATAATACTGGTGAAAATGGATCTAATATAATGCATATTGAAAAGAAATTTGAATTACACACGTGTCCTTTTTGTTTCTGCAATACCGTCTGTTAAACCGTAAGCTTTTTACACTGTCAAGTGTCGTTTATAATATGATCTAATTTTAATATAATCAAATTTCTGAATATCTTTACTTGAATTGTCAGTATTGCATGTAGATATGTTACAAGACACCGAATTTTCTTGAAGTTGGCGGACAAAAAATCTTTTTTTCTGGAGTTGATGGTTTTATTTCCGTAGCCTAAAGTGTAATTTATGATACATTGCATTCTCAGTATGAAGGATTCTCTTGGTTGTGTAGAATACCAGGGTGGTTCTGTGGAACCACTGATACAGAATATCAAATATCCAGCAAGCAAGAAACCCCATGAACAATGAATAGTGTTTATTATAAGAAAAGAGTCAACAGGTAATTTCAATCTTGAAACACATATACATATAAATGACACCTAAAACGCTCTATCCTATGAGGACATACAAGACCCAAGTTCTGACGGGTCCTTACCAACACACGTGTATTCACATATTCATAGTTGAAGATGTTTATTTACTTGAATGAATCTACCTCCGTGGTTCTTCAGATTTACTTGTATAAGCAACCGAAACACGAGATATTTCTGCTTGATGCTATCCATCCTCCGGTGAGCCAGGAACACGACATACCTTCCAATCCGGCTTACACATGGTCATCAAACTTTTGAAATGATTTTCGGTGAAGCCTCAAAAACGTAAATACCATTCTTTTTTGGGTCTCCATCAGCTTCTACGTGTGCACAGACAATGGTTCTGATATTTAGTCATAAGTATTAAGAGAAAATGACATTAGGCAAATAACTGCTGACGTAATCTAAAATCAAGGGGCCTGTTAATTGAGCTATACATAGATCACATATGGTGCAATGACATTATGCCAAGAAACCAATTCAACGTATTTGTAGTATTAAGAGACTCAGTAGCGAGATAGAACTTGTCTTCATTTCTCTATTGTAATGTTTTCTTCTAAGAATGACTAATAAGCAAAAACATGTATATAGAACGATTAATACTGATGGTTAGGAACGACAGAAAAGGACCTAGGGCAGAGAACATATTTTTCAAGAACCACTTTGCATACTGAAGCACAACGAAAATGTAAATTCCGCATTACCCCTCAGATAAATCAAATGATGATTTCCATATCAGCTTCAAGGGTTGTTCAAGAGGCTCTTATATACCTATTCTACATCACTATTTGGATATTTCTCAACAGCTTCAATTGCATCAAATCACAGTAGGATTTGCATAGCTAGGTTTAGTTATCACAGCATTTTCATTAATTATAACATCAGTTGGTAGAATAATGTACCCCAAAACAACCGTACTCAAGAATGACCCCACAGTTGCCATAGGAACGTGTAGAATACATGTATAGCGGTTTCAGTATGGTATATGTGGAATTTCTGACCAAATAATCAGACAAAGCTTAGCTTGAAACAATAGTCACAAAATAGAAATATTTTTCAGTATGTGGTTACATGCAGGACCTATTTCAGTATAGAATACCATCGATGATTATTTTTTCTACTACGAAAGTTAGCAGATATTCCCACAATAGCACTGTCGATCGATATTGAATATCCATCCAAGTCCTAACCTTCTGATCAATTTAGGATAAACCTCAATTTTAGGAGACCTTTAAGTAAAGTTACTTATACAATACTATTTAGTTGGAAGAGAGCAAAGAATACTATTCGTATACTCTAAGAGGAAAAGCTAATGTTTTGGAATCATTTGGAAATACGTATAATAATAACAATACTAATAATAGCACACCTCTTTAGCGCGACATCAATGTGCTCCCTATACTTACTAGGACCAACTTTACTAGGAATGGAGTGGGAAACGCGATCATGGAATTGCTACAGTCCTCTAACTACGTGATACAGCTTGGCTGTTTTCTACCTAATACAGCAACACAGTATACTTTGCTTAGTATTAATCTCGTGTGAATACCGAGAGGTGAGGAGAGAGTCCAGTGTACCTAAGTATCACATACAGGCTATATAACAGGATAGTTATGCCTATAACTGTACATCACGTGACAGCCGGGTCGAGGCTCGGGGTCAGCAGTCAGCTTCCCCTGCTTAATTTGGTCGTCATGATAAGACGTGGCTCTTTTTCCATCTCCACACTCTCCTTTACGCTTTCCTTGCCGTTCTCACGGCCCAAATCCTGGAGGCTTTCTCGGACACTCTCGCGGTCACGTGTTCGACTGCGAGCCCGCTTCGGCTGCTGTCCGTGCGCGGCGTGCGTCATCCTAAACCTAACTGGATCGCTGCTACCAGCGGCAGCGAGCAGTGGCGACCCCTGGTGGACGCCGAGCTTGGGGCCGGTGAAGTGGCCGGGCACCGAAGAGGAGGGAGAGGAGGACCCCGAGTTGGCCTGAGAGTCCACCAACGATGGGAATGTGCTCTTTCGGAAGCCCGGCCCAGGGATGGTGCTGGTCGCTTTGGGCGCAAGGCCGCGCGCGGGCGGTGGCTGGGAGAGGGCGCCTGGGGACGGTCGATGGTACAGAGAATGACCACCCCGGCTTCGTCGTTGTAACGGGTCGCTATTGATGCCCTCCTGAGTATCCAGAGTTTGTATGGAGATGAGCCCCGCCGACGTGGACCCGGACGCGGACCCGGACCCGCCCATGCCCGACGCCGGCGTGGAGTGTTCCTTGGACGGCGACAGACTCTTGGACCTCCGCATGGGTGTGACAGACTTGACGGAGGAGGCGTCACCGTGCCCGCTGACCGGCGTGCGGGGCTCGGCGGGACTGGACCCCCGCGACGCCCGGCTCGGGCTCGTCGATAGGGTGCGCCCCTGACCGCTACTATTATTTCCGGCGGAAGTGACAGGTTTGGGCTTGGGGCTTCCGTTGTACAAGACAGTAAAGTTGCGTAAGGACTGAAGAGGCATGATAGGCCGGCCCTTACGGTTTTTCTCGAAGCATTCAATGGACAGGTCTGTGAAGAAAAAGAAGAATAGTTCAGAATATAGCATTGGGTCATACGGATATATTTCAATAAATAAGGTACATAACTCTATCCGAAGAAATTGTCTAGAAGAAGAAAATCTCGGGATGCATCAAATTATAATGGAAAAGATAATAGTTTCTTATAAATAATAAAGAGTTGAGGTAGGACCTCAATGATTTAAATTGCACCACTTATCGATTGCCCGATCTCCGACCCGCATACATTACATATGTATATATTTTAGAGTGCCAAGTTATAATGTAGTGTGGGATCATCTTGGAACTCTCGGACTATTATTGGTTATCGTGATTTTTGCCAAGAAGAAAGTGATCATGGGCAGCTCTCTGGCAAATATACCTTATTTGTTATGCGCCACAGTCAAGATAATACAAAACGGACAAGAATTTTTAGTTCAGATTAATGTACCATTTTGTCCCGTATAGTCCTTACTTTATTCTCTTCATGACGAGTGTAAAACGTATGATTTAAAAGAAAGTTAACAGAACACTTAATTCTGAAGGATATGTATTATATACTGATTGCACATACCTCTGATTACGTAAAATGTCAGAAGTCACTCAGGAGTAAACGTTATATTGATATTTTTAATAAAAGAATATGTCAGATGATTAATGAGAACAATGTAACTTACATATGGCTTCCCGCACTATTCCTGGCACTACTTCCTTGAGCGCTTCACAGTTGATCGCGAGACATGGGTTTACGTTGATCTCGATAAGGTAGACCTACAAAAAGGGAGATATGACAATGGGTTATTAGTGTTTGGTGTCTAGCGATTTAGAAAAGTAATCTCAGCTAACTTTCTCTTGCTGCTGGTACCACACGTCCATCACTGAGATCACATTTTCGCCTGACTCCAATTAATTTATTGATCCAGCCAGGAGAATCACTCCATATGGAACACTGTCCAATCCCTTTCCACTTAAACCAATCGCAATCCAAGTTGTTCCATGCGATATTTGATAATCAATTAAATTATAAATCAAGCTCTTGATAGGTACATTGATATATCAACCAGTATCATGAGATGTAGTTAGCAATGGCTGTCAGGTATAGCCTAGTGTAAGTTGATAGGAGAGGGATATGGCAGCACGGTCATTTGTATAAGGCGGAACAATATGCCCATTCTTAAAGTGTAATTTGAGAGTTGTGGAAGTAAATTACCACCTCAGTGTTTACTAACCATACTTATTAATACCTTCTAAATGAATATAATTCAAAAGGAAAGATATTCTTGCCACTTTGAGACTGATGGATGGCATTTGGAATTGCTTTCAAAGTTGTTGTCAATTATATGATGCTGTTTTACAATCTCTTTCGAACAAAATAGCCTGATGGATATACATTTTAATCACGGAGTAAACCACTGTACACGTGTATGTGTCACGAGAGCCTAAAGAAATACGTGCTTAAGGTGAGATATGAATTTTGAACCCACCTTCATTTCCTCGTCAACCATGAAGTCAAGGCCATAGAGCTCGAAGTAGCCGATTTTTGTTTGCAGGCGGGTTTTTGCACTATGGAAGGCGTACAAGGATATTTGCTTCATTTTACTCTGCAACAATAAACGGGTTTCCTTATATACCATGCCATAGGCTACCTATTCTTTACGCAGTATTCAAAAGTAGTATTTTCATTCATCCAATCCTGATTTCTGGCCACATAAGCTTTCTATGTGTTGTCTCTTTAGTATTAGCAATATCTTCATTTTCAATGTGGAGTCACATACCTATTGTTTATGAATGAAGTTAGTAGATTTGGAGACATGTGAACGATTGTTTTTCATTATATTCAAGTATATGGTTCAGTTAGACGTCTAGCCTAGCAGCAATACGAAATACATTGTTTTCGGATGCCCTTTCATTTTCTATCTATATAGACATTTCCCTATAAAATAGATGTTCTTCAAACCCAAGAGGATATCTCTAAGGTTCTCCCATATTCTAAGTCTATATGGTTTGTCATATCTATGACACATTCTCTTGTTGAGCTCCACACCCACCGTTAGCGTGTTGTAGACCCAGTCAGTTTCTAAGTTCTTCTTCGGAGCGACGTGCTTGTTGACGTAGTCATTGAATCGATCCATGCTCCAAGCCGTCTCCTCTTTATTCTCCTTATATGTAGGGTCCTTCTTCTGAATAAACTACACACGACCCGCGGGTATATGAATATAATGCACGCCACTGGTATTTCCTATATCATTGATTAACGGTAGAAGCATATTTGGGCCAAAGTTATGTCATAACTAAAGTGTCTTTCAAATCTAAGTATCATAAACTTGCATCATAGTACTGTACATGTATATATCACAAACCTCATAACCTATCTGATCAGTTTTTAGTTCTAATGAACCATGCGTAAAGGTAGAAAAGCATATAGCAAGGCATATTATAATGTTTTCTACGCTTTATCCACCACCCTGTACACATGATTATACATGTTCATAGTAATTTATATCCATTCCATCATCAACATCAATGGTTCTACTGCACATTCCGATAAAATGGGGAAAACCCTAAATTAGATAATCACCGAAAGCATAGTTCTAGTAAAGGTCTACCAAGTAAACACTACCAAATATGCCTGATATGGAAAACAATTTATTTTGCCTGGAATCAAGTTAATGACACAATATATTGCTAGCCTAATTAATGGTCAAGGTATCCACATGAAGTTACTAGCATTTGGAGGGAAACAATAGAAATAGTGAACACAGTTTTTATATGGTTGGAACATGGACATACCTGGTTGGTGAGATGGGCTATCAGATTGTCACTATTGTTATCGTACTCAAATAGGGAGAGCCGCACGTAACCCTTGTGGTAGAGGACGACAAACGGTGTGGTACTTGCGAACAGCATGTAGGCCCGAATGTCAAACTTTCGTTTGTTGAGCAGCAGTGGGTTCATAATATACCTATATGATCACGTAGAAAGGAATGGAAAGGACCAATAAGTGATAACAAATGAGCGATGAAATATATAGTAAGTACGAGGTATTCAGTAGTATACATGCACCAATATTCAGGTATTACTGTACAAATTTGCTGATCCCGACGATGAATATGAAAAATGTAGAGGTGCATATGTAGTAAGTTGTGAGGGTAGATTGCTAATACTGTAGAAGGAGGAGGGGTAGGGAAAAACAGGAAGTAAAGACATTTCACTTCTCAAACTTTGTAATTTAGGGTAATGTAAAGGTTTGGGCATATAAGACACGGATGTGACAATATCATCTATATGATTAGATATCCCTTAGATTATCAAAATTCATTGCACAAGTGACATATCTAACCCTTAAGAGTCCATGGCAAATGTGGTTTTTGGCCATTGCACTGATATTGGGTCGGCGAAGCATTGATCTCTACGGAGCTTCTTAAATGTTTAATTGGAAAGCGCACGCTTATATTGACATAGGAATGACTGCTGATGGATAATTGCAGCGTCGTTCAAGACTTAAAATCGCCTGCGGCTAAGATGATTCAAGAATGGCATTTCAGTAACGTAATGTATACTGAAGAGAATGTCTTCTCCATCACCATGCTTTACAGATATATGTATATATTTTATTTACATCATATAGAAATATGTAATATACAGGAGAACACCGTAGTATGGACATATTTTGAAATGAATAGGGCACAACAGCATACATTTATGGAAAATAGCGTTTCCCCCCTTTCAATGCCAGATGTTTACTTCGTACGACTTCTGAGCAAAATAATCCTTGCAAGAACAAAGATCAGCAGTTTATACTGGTTTCTATAACGATAGTCTACATTGCAAAAAAGTGTTGCAATCAAAATATCGATAAGGTCTTAGTAGAATATGAAGGTGGATAAAGATTGTCGGGGAAAACGGGGGCAACTCATTGAATGGCGATGTAGATGGTGAAAGTAAGCCTATGGGAACCACCACATAGAATTCCTCTCCGTTTTTTGTGACTCGGGATCCGCCAGTGTTAGAGCCATTCTACAGTACATACCCCTCTAAAAGACACATAAACCTGTAAAGTGTGCAATCAACCTTATCATTGGTGAATTTGTATTCAGCTGTGAACAATATATATAGTGGGAAAATGATGCGAAAAGATATGGACCAGGCTTAATTGGATAACTCTTTCATGTAAGGTCTTTAGCTGACATGTATGCTCATAGATTTGATCGAGGTATGCTGTTAGCCGCAGGAGCACATCTATATTGGTAAAAACGTGCTTAATTGAATGGACTTGTGCCGGATTCTGGTATGTGCAGCAAGGAATATGAGCTGTAGAAGCCTTGCAAATATTCAACCCACATTAAAGTGTGTTTGAATCTTCTAATGAATTATTGAACGAGCAAGAACATAGTATACAAGGAAACAAGTGGGCCATGCAATTTCATTCTTCCGAGTGGAATCCTGTAAAATGGAACGCTCAATCCACAAGCAGTAAAGCATCTAGATACCAAACGGTGATGATGATAGATTTTTTTTCAAAAAAGATTTTACGGTTTAAATATTCGAAATTCCTGTTCTATAACATCATAGGTATAACAAATACATTCTAGAGACCATAAGCAGATTTAAGGTACACACGGCAGGACAATGTAAAGGGACAATATTGACTGAATTTGATGAGTCCGCAAGATTGTGATCTAGATGCATCACTGGAAAAGACAAGAGGCTATACAGTGGAAGATGGTGGGGGAAAATTGCCATAAAATGCCCTGTGACAAAAAGCGCCTTTTACCTCTGAATTACTCTATCCACGATGTTATCATAATAATGCTGCCATTTCCGTCTGGAAATTCGAGAATTGAAAACGGAATTGTTATTATTTCAGTCTGTGGAACATGAGACCAGTCGCCCAATTTATTGACAAATACATGTACTACCTGGAAAGACTTGAGATGTAAATGTAAATGAGAAACCAGTAAATTCCATTTGCAAAATGTACTTAACATATTTTATGAGAAACCAGTAAATTCCATTTGCAAAATGTCTTTAACATATTTTATGTATTAACATATTTCATGTATCTTACAGCATGCATGGAGTAATGCATTGCGAATAGCATTCGTTGTAGTTCCCTATCAACCTATTTAGGAATTGCAATTGTATCTAGACCGTATCTGATTAACTTTTAAATCATGAGGGCCATTAGGTAACAACTAAGTTTTTATTTGCAAAGAAATAAATGGGGATACTATCATAAAGCCCAGCAGTCAACCCCAAAAGGGTTGGCCATTGGATTTGTTCAGAAATTAGCTGCTCTCTTAATCGTCGAGAATTCGCAAACATTTACTGACCACAGAAACAAAGAAAGCCGTCCTTATTCAGGATCGTGTCATTCACTTTGGATTTTTGTTCCTATACATCAAAGGACAATATTGCTAGTCAACACAGCTGAATCCGAATGAACTATGGCTCTATCTAGCAGGGTGAGTATTTCCTAATAACATTATACTGTAGCTGTTCGCGTAAGTCTCCTTATTGTTTATTACTAAATATTTACGGCTTGCCCGCCCTAACCGGGTGTGCTTCAGCCCATCACACCACCTTATATCATGTGATGCATCAGTTTCGAGAAATCATGATCAGTTGATATCTTATAAAGTTTAAGGCCGAATCATATGATATCAAATAATAATGAAGGAGTAGTCATATTACAACCCGGCTAGAATAGAGAAGACAAACCAATATTATAATGGCTCCTACCGTTGTATTATCCTGTTTTGCGGCTTGGCTGACTTGCTCTGTTGCTTATCGTTTTCATGTTCCTCAACTGTACGTTTGATCTCCTCAGCACTCCTCACAAGATAAATGCCACGACCCTGGTTCTTGCCTGTCGGCTTGCAGATCCACACGTCCTTTTCTGAGAGATGTAAAAATTAGGAATAAGTATATATGAATTCTCTCCTATTTAAGCTCATGATTGTGCTTGTTTAACGTTATATAAACAATGCATATAGAATCATCTATTACATATAGACCTAATGTACACATGCCAGTGACATGCTATCCCTAGCATAAACATATGAAGCAGTTTAACACGACTGCTTTGTATGGAGCAATGAAGCGTCCGTGTTTATACTGTATATTCTTGTAATAGTATTCTATTTTGAAATTCAATTCTTTCATATATTGGTGAGGTTACAGTTGGTAACCAACATTAACATGAACTATTTCTATTAATTACGATTCGAGTTATCACGGACGCATTTATTTACAATTATGCTCTGGAAATCATGGAAATATCGCATGAAAGGGCCTTGGTAGACATATAAAACTTCGATGCGGTGGATGGGCTAAATGCTTCCTTCGCGGACGCCATTGATTTCACAGCAGCTAGGACATTAATAAATGATATCAGAGGCGGTAGTTTCCGCTTCCAAATCGATTCGACTCAGACAGGAAATTGCCAATAAACAATAGCTGGGTAGAAGTTTTCCCCTTGTGAGCACAATGGCAGGGGTCCAAATGTGAAAGCATGACCACAACCTCAAATATTTGCAGCCAATATCTGACGTGTCCAGTAACTATGGCGAACTCACTACAAATCTATTTACTTCTGCGTGACTCTCCAGACCCAGAATGGTTTAAACACCTCCGAAAATTGTCTACCTCCCACCCGGACAAACTATCTGCTAACCAGCGGCAGGGAGTAATGACCGAGACCAAAATCATCGGATCTCTGCATGGGACAAAGATGTAAGGGGTAATGGGTGGGGCAGATGTAAAGCTTTAAAAATCGGCTAAAAGGATAAACAGAAACCGCTAGTTGTTGGCCGGTGAGACACCTCGAAACGCTTATTCTAACTGGCTTTATACGTCTTATTTCCTGTACAGGAACAATGCAGTTGGTAGGAGGCATGATGTGTTACATGAAAGGAGTAAGTGGAGGAGGGCTTGGGTCCGAGCATATCAGACACTTAAATATCAGTAATAAGACAAATATAGGACTGACACTGCCATTTTCACCCAACGACAGGTGATATTTCTAGGACGTTTCTAGGTCATCTTATTCCCATAATTCCATTCCACATAGACATGGTATGAGCAGGATTGGCCTTTGATATAGCAGTAAATCTACCACTGCTGGGGGGTGAAGGAGAAAAGTGGCTGCAGTGGGACCTGAATCAACAAAGACCTGTGCTCTTTACCACTGAGCTATCTCCCCACCCACCCGGGTCGCTTTAGTTATGCTTGCGTGCAAGCATATCCGGTCTGCACCACGAGGAAGTGAGGCGACCAAGAGGGTGAACAGATTGGTAATTTCACCCCAGCAGACCCCCGTAATATTGGATCATATTCCTATATTCATGCGGTATCGCTAATTTTTACAATGTGATAGTGATTCAACAATTCAGTGGCACATATTGAGTGAGACAGGGAGAGATTCCTCAGTTCTTTAATCAAATATAGATTGCACCATAATTAAAACAGGTCTGACACCTGGTCGTGTGGATTGCTATTAACTATAAGTAGATGAACATGGGTGGGGCATTGTAGTGCCACCGTGCGACCTGATCTGTAACAAACCTCTACCCTAATAATTATTTATATACTTTATTTTATACAGAGAGAAAATATGTATCTTAATGATATAGCTACTAGAGTGAATTGCATACCAACTCTGAAACACCTTTCGAACCTCTATGTATTCCCCAATGAGCTTAGTCATACCAATTATATAATTCCCGCAAGTCGCGAATGGAAAATATTACCTGATGCATCAAACGAATCTGTACAATTGTGGAACATAAAGCTGTTATCAAACGAAAATTAATGACTGAGTATTTCATCCATATGGGTTTTACCACATGTACGATAGACACAATGAACTTCTCAATCCCTTTTTAAGTAGGGAGAAAAGCTTACGTCCTCTTAACTGTAAACGACTCCTGTTTCTATTCACCTGATTAAATCCGTCTACCATGCCAAAAAATTACCAGTAGCAGTAAACCAATAGGCACCAACGCATAAACGATCTTTACGAATGAAAAATATTCTAGGCCTTCCCTAAGTCAGTCGGTGAGAATACGTTGTCTTACACCTCAAATAACATTATTATGCAGTCTTTCACCATCAAATCCATTCAACACCGACCTTTAAATGTCTGGAAGAACTGCTCTCGCTCCTTTGGGTCATCTAGACGATACGTTTCAGGCAGGAAATCATTGAGCCTGAGTTTGGGTCTCTTGCCTCTTGGGTTCATGACTGTGGTGAGTCGCTCGTACTCCTGTAAACTGCTCAGCAGACCCACTTTGTTGGTGAGCAACTGGCAGTTAGGAATGTGGTTGACGAGCTGCTCACCCTCCCGGAATGCCGAGTAGTTGATGTGACTCTTCATTTCGGTCCACTTCAGCTTGAAGTTTTCGTCGAGTTTGTCCTTCGACCGTCGCCAGCCCAATGCTTCCAAAGAGTCGCTGACGCTGTAATCACGTAGGTTAATGTGTTTGTCAAGGAATGTGTATATTGTGTCCAGTGATACTATGTCAAAATAGTATACTTTGGCATGAGGAATAGGCACAATCATTAAGAATGCAGTATAGTACATGCACAGCCACCAGATTATATCAATGCCGGAAGGAATGAAATATATGTCTGAACCTGTTGGAGAAGGTACATCCTTACTTATCATGGTTATGACAAACCCAAAATGTATTACATCCTTATAGTGATAACTAATTTTCAATTAAGAACCATAGTTTTTTATGTTCTTGTACTCGCAATTCTCAGAAGCCTTCTGCCTTTCTAATCAAGCGCCCAGAATATAATCCACAAAGTACATGCACAACGTATACTTACATTTGGACGCCATTACAGCCACCAATGAAAAAGGTCGGCTCCTTGTTAGACGGGAGAGAAACCTTGGGTCGGTATTGCAGGTCCTCGGGAATGTTCTTGTCCCGCTTGACCCTGTGATGGCGCCCACCAATGACCTCATTGTCACCTATGAAAGGGAAATTAGAGCACAGGTGGATCATAAGACGGAATACATCACCGAGCATTCAGTAATCGGATAGTTATAACTCTATCGGAGAACTTTTGTGCGGCATAAAAATGACAGTTTTATGAAGAATAGTAATTAGACTCATATTTCAATCAACGTTGGATAAGATATAAGCACAATGTAGATCTAATAGGAACATGTATACAGTGAATCTGACAAAATATTTTGAAGACAAAACTGAACAATTATAAGGACCACATGTTATCAAATACATAAAATATATGCATATTTTATTTGCTACTAGACATGTTGGATCATGTGTATATAATTGAATTATGATAATGATTATATATCGCGCAGCATATTCATCGGTTTAATCTAGCTATACTTAAGTAGACATCCTGATTTGTTAATAGAAATGCGTTTAATACGTGTGCACTGGTTAGGGACTTACGACTAAACGGTGCTCAACTAGCAACTGCCGTGAATGATAACACCACTGGTTAGTTCTACTCTAACAGACAAGCCATTTGAAACCAATTTCCTTTTGTCATATCGAAAATATTTGCCTTGGTCATGACAACAATCAGTAGGAAAAGGGATCACCACCATCATCACAGTCAATTATTATATTCTAACTGTCTAACTCCTGCTACAATAATAGTGTTTCTATATATATATATCCTTAAGATTTCTGATCTTGCGATAAATATATCATTATACAATATACTAAAAGTTATCCTATTTATGTATATATACGTGTGCAAATGAACTTTGTTTTATACTATGTGGATGAATATGTAAATTCATCATAGGCAAAATATACCTGGAGAATCTATTCAGCTATGGTATTCCAATCGGCTCCTCTGTCCATATGCCCGTATGAAAGCCTTACACACCAACGAGCCAAACCAAAGCAGAAGGTATGTGGCGTAAAATATACCTAGGGGAATCTGCTTGGAGATAGAGTGGTAGAAACGGGTGAGAGATGCACCCGCATGCTGGTACATGCTGTACTTCTGGCAGTAGTTAAGCCAGTTGAGGTCTCGCACTAGTTGCCGGCGATGAGTGCGAAGGGAGCGGTATAGTGTGGGAGCCACCGACTCTGAGATGGATGAAGGCAAGCCGTGAGGTTCCATCTTCTTGTTTTCAGATAATCACCTCATAAGCGATGAGTATCAAAGTGAAATTTTCACTCTCTCATTTCTGCTTATCGGTGAAATCGAGACAGAAAGTGTGTTCAAGTAGAAATCACTTGTTTTGGCAGATGATACTTCGTTAGTGTTCCAACTTCCGTCCTATCTGCTTTGGTTCCGTCTGTGGTCTATCACTTAAGGTTGATCAATATAAATAACGTGCAATGTTACACCTACAAATCTGATCTAATATCCAATCAGTAATACAGTTGACCAACTCCCAGCAACTCTAGACATCCACTCGATCTTCGTCTCAGGACAATGAAATGACACGCAGCGGAACTTCTATTCTGAGCCGAACAAAGACTCAGACTGCATATGATCAGTAGTGTTGGAGGAGATCCGGAGCTATGTTTATCGTTGGATGTGACTACGTCTATTGTTGCCTGGACTCCACAAGCACAAGCCTTCTCTCTTGTGCAACCTTGATTGTCGACCTTTACCGATTTGGCCCGAGTTAGATCCGCACACAGAACACTAGGATTCCCAATCAACCTTGGCTATCGGCACGGGAGTGTTAACCGTTGATTTAGGTACCGACCCCAAAGGCTTAATTAATTTAAAAGTCCCAGTCTTTTACAAGGCGGGATCTTCAAGCATGATATACTCCCTAAGCAGAGATTGGCAGTGTTCAGGTGCACTGCGCCAATGCGTATGTGAGGGACATGTATTGGGGTGCGGGATATACTTGCCAAATGTATGCTATTCTCTGATCTAGACTATATGTTCCGAAACGGTTTTCCATTTACAAATACCATTAACCAGATGGATTATCACTTTTTGTGTAATTTGCGTAAAGACGATATCTGGTTCTATATGCTTCCACCAGTGATCGTCCTATCAAATTTTAGAGTATTGCATAAAACCTAGGGATCGGTTCCCAAACCTATTCTCAAAAAGCTAGCTGAGAAAAGACTGCCCTGCACAAAGCAATATGTGCTTGATTTTAAGCTTACTGAATAAAAAAACCAAAACGTTTGACAGTTAACAACGTGATCAATGCTCGTCCACTTCATTCTGGAGAAATATAATGCTATTTATTTCTGAATTTTGAAACAGTCAGTTGAGTTTAGGAAAAGACCCAAGGTGATATATCTTTAGTCTATCAAGGGCATACCTATTTCAATATCAATGTACATGTATGATTATAGGACTTAAATTTAGCTATTCATGTATGATACAAATATACAATCGATTGCATTCCATGAATGGCACGAACCTTTTAATCAAAAAGGATATTGTTGCACGGTGAAATATTAATTCAATCGTGCTGTAAGGAGCTGACATCATTTTATCAAGTGGGGGCAAAAGTCAAACAATAAAAGTAATGCTACGAACCTAAGAAATAACCAATAAAAGGTAACACCCTCAATAAGAGGCACATATAGATACAAGTAAATAACGTGGGTATTAATAACAATTTTATTTTGTAGTGACGATATTAGTGTAGTTATATATTTGGAAAGCTTGTTAGTACTCAAAGTACCAGTCCCACATCTTGCAACGTGATACCTTGCTTTCCAGCCGGTTTAGATGTCCCTATGGTAACTAGTCCCGCGGAAGAGGATGTGAGTGGAGGCATTGCCGTTGTTCTGCTAGTCGTAACCACTGCGGACCGAACCGTTTTCCGAGGCTCATTTGTAGAGAATGTAGGTGGTTTAAAATTAATCTTGGCTGTTGTTCTGCCTTGTTTCTTAGATTCCCCCTTTGTTTCTTTATCTTCTAACAATTTCTTTTTGTCTAGAGGGCGTGCACTGATCTGTGGAGCCGGAGAAGGAACAACTACATCAGTCTCAGCTGCGGCTCCAACGGGAACGCCGAGAGACGCCTGAACGTCTTGTGGTGGTTGGGGACTACTTCTTTGCAGTCCCTCGCTGACCGGTAGGGGACTACTTCTTTGCAGGTTGTGACGAGGCCTCAGATTCAATCTGCTGTATGGGTTCTCATACTGCATGCGGACATGCAACTTCCTTGTCCCTCGGGCCTGTAATCAACGACTGAAGGCTGTTGTTGCTGCGGTTTCTTTATCACCAGTAACCATTCAAACACACCTCCACCCATGCAGCAGGTCAAGGAAGAAAAGGGGGATATAGAAGAACCTGTGCCAGCTAGAAATCAATGGGATTCGAATTAAAAAAGGACTTCCAGATACTATTTGTTTTTCTTTCCCTATTCTTTACTTTCTTTTGATAAGTAGACCTGACCCCTGGTAAGCAACCAAACTTGAGATCTAGCTATCGCTGCCTGTCTTAATACTGTTATAGGAGAGGAAGCGTATATGAACGAACATTTGACAGTCTGACAGTCATGAAACATCGAACTCGTCTATCTTATGTTATTTTATACTTAGGGGCATACCATTCCTTCAACCCGGTGGCCCAAGATATGATCAGAGAATACTAATATATGATCCAATAATGGTGATGTAGATTTGGTGCGCCTAGCGTGCTAAAAATACCGAGATCATGATCACGCTGCATTAAGCCAAGAGACCAAAGGTCTCGGTGGGCAAGGCTTAGGCACAATAAAGGAAGTTGGTTCCTAAATTACGTGTCTTCTTACTTCTAACAGTATGCACTACTCATATAGGAACATGTGAGAGAATGCTCTTGACCGTACATAACCGACTTAGCGTGGCTATGCTGCACACCCACTGACGTTAATGAAATCCTTATGTGCATTAATAACAGTGGGGCCTGCAGGATGGTCCCATCGTCAGTTGGGGCACCTTAAAGGAGTAGAATTAATAGGTATGTTCTAACATATTCAAGGCTTATATCGACCCTATTAAGCTCTACGAGGAGGCTAACTTACTCAGACGATGTTGAGTACAGTGATGTAGTGTACATACATGTACAGATGATATCTTTCTACTATTATACTGACATAATTCAGGAGAGATATACTATCCAGAAAGAACAGCTACTGACTACATGAGGACCCTATTCTTATGCTCAATACTCCTTGCTATTTCTAAATGATGACTATCTAGGAAATTTATCATTATACATGTACAGGCCAATATATACATGTACAGGCCAAGTGTATTATAACAAAAGGGATTTTGCCATGATTGAGATTGTTTATGCATTCCCTGTATCGATCACGATCACTTCCATGCCTTTAAATACAAAATGATTCACTTTTGCTGTAGGATAGAGAATTGAATATGGCCTGTATATTCTTGTAATTGTAAATGGGTTCAATCGATGATTTGATGAATGAGTGTATATGACGAGGAGTAAATGAGACCCGCCTTCTATCCTAGTCTGTTTCCGGCACTAAAGGCTGAGTGGCTTAAGGATAGACACCTTTGCAGTATGATAGATCGTAGTAGGATAGTCAGCTTTTCACATGTCCTTATCATAAATGCATTATTAACTACAAGTAACTTCTAAATTACATCTCTCTAGATAGCTGACTATTCTTACAGACTACAAATATACATACGATGATGAGTCCGAAATGTCTTCAGTATGAGAAGTTCTAAATTGCGTCTTCTCTTTAATAATGAGACAGGAAGAGGAAACCAAAGATGGATTATTCTCCGTTCAGTATTAATTGTAGAACACTTTGAAAGAATTGTACACCATGATATACACAGCCCTCAAAATGAACAATGATGCATTTCATTTTTCAATATCAAACCTATATTCAGTATATCACTCGATCAAAATGAAGGTTTATTGACAGCATGTCAATTGAATACGCTGCAAACGAAAGGTATTATTTTGAAAACCTTCCCAACTAGGCCGCTGTGGTAGAAAAATATGTGCTGCATGACTGAGCTAACCGCAGTGGTTTTAGAAAATTAGAGAAAACCCGATTTACTCCGAAGTGTACCTTCTTTAAAATCGATAAATCACTAAATGATTCTATTACCACTGCTATGAATTGTGTCCCTAAATCCTGCTATCGGCGGATATGTCTCTATTCAAGGAGGTCTAATCAGACCATACCTACTTGAGACAGCGATCTGGATTCGTATGGAGGTTCCGGTAACACAGATAACCGATAAGGAATTGTTTGAGGCGAGACGACAGTGGCGGCGGGCAAGCGGCCACCAACATGGCCTGCTCTTCCCATCGAGTTTTTGATAGCGTAAACATTCCATGGCCAACCGTTGAGAAAGTTCTTGATTTGCGATAAGGACATGCTATTCGTTGCACATGTTGATGTTTTCCCTGCCCTACGACGGTCTTTGACGCCAACTCGTGACGGCATAGAGTGGCAGGGATCCCGTTGGAGAGATACACCTGTACCGGCCTGCTGAGGTCGTGGTGCAAAGCCCCCTCCTCCTCCTGTAAGACCCGGAGCCACCGTGCCCACAATGGATGGATCCTCCTGCCAAATATCCCCCATCACGTTGTGTCAGAATAATGTTCCTCCGAGCCAAGTGCTCCGGTGCAGAGCTATAAAAATGGGCTTGCTGGAGAAGGGCGCTGGTATGTTACTTGTCTCTCCTTCTCCACGGGACCTACCAGCATGGTAGACACCCTGCACCATGCCCAACCTGGTCTCATAAACAACCGCCCCGAGCACAACTCCGCTGGTTAAGAGTCTCCCGAAACAAAGCCCTTGGTCGGGAGGGGATTTGACTGGCCAAGCTGAAGCAGTCAGTATGCCACTGGCATGACCACCCTACCAGCAGAGCAGAGTGTGCAGGACCGCTATGGGCGTCCTCCCCAGAGTGCATAAAAATCACGGATTATGAACAATAAGTCAGACTTTTGGGCGGGCATGGAACATGAGGTCCACTTCTAATCCTAAGTTGATTCCCCGAGGCAAACTCAATACACATCAACCCACGGGCGAACTGATTCCTTTGTTCGAGAAATGGTATAGACACACGTTAAAAGCATTTTGTTTTGATTATTAAAGTACCTGTGTGGAGGTCTGACGAAGAAAACGGAGCAGGAGCATTCTGGATGTATGTACGTCTATTTGTGTTGCAAGTCATTGATGGTCATGCAAAGTGGGCTCTGTTTTAAATCTGCTAAAGAAACTATACAGATCAGAGATTCAATCCCTCTATCACCTGACCTACAAAACAGCTATGTTACTGTAAAAGGGTTCTAGTTTCTTCTGCGATAGGTTCGTGGTATCCATACGTAATAGTCGTCAGAAAGGATCCCTACTTCAACTTTCCTTAAAGTAAATAAATGTATTTCTTAAATCTATATGCACTGCCATCTGGTGGGCATATCGTGCAGCTCAACTTACATTATCTTAGAAAATACCAGGGAGGCTCCACTAAGAAGCATTTATAAAGTCTAGCAGCCTTAATCTATCAACGGTATACTGATATACTTTATTATACACCCGTGCACATTCTATGAGTTACTTCAGATTCTGGGGCGTCAGTATAAATTTTGTACTGCACCCGTATGCAGTAATTATAGTGTGCCGTATGGCTTGGGCTGTCTGCGTGTCCACCTCTGCAGATCTCTGTGGGTCATCTTGTAGTTGTAGATTAATCTAACATATCTAAGCTGTTTAAACTATATCACGTCAATGTCCAATGTTAAACACCTCCACATCTAGTGACCACATTATAGCATCCCACATAACCCAGCAATAGCCGTTAACTGAGTGTCAAGAAACCGTGAGTGTGCACGGCTTGGATAATGATATTTCTGCTTTGATGACCTCTTACAGCTATCTATGGAAAACCTTCTCTATTCTACGGTGTATAATAGAGACAAGACAGCTTAAGGTTGTTCAATTCAGAATTCAATTCTTGACGGCAGTAATTATTACGTAACTCGACCCATGGGCTCGTCACGTACCCAAGGAATTTTGTTCTGTTATCAGGAGAAACGACCTGAAACTGTCTTGTCATATAACCTCAAATAAATGGCTACTTCATCTGCAAATACTGGGCACTACATATATAAATAATTGCATCATGCATATAGCGAGATATAACGCCACATCATTGCAGCAGACCTTGATGCATTGCGTGAAATGCCTACTCAGGATGTCTGTTTTCTAGCCTCTAAAAAGGCCAGATCAACCTTTAGGAATCAGTTTGTCAATAATTTAGATAAGAGTCTAGACTGTTTAATACGTCATTCGTCTATGAGCACATTGTTTCAAGGTATCAATGCGTAATGGTAGGTCAGAACTTCAGTCATGGTACCAAATGTTGGAGCCAAAAACCACCTTCATGGGTAATATATTGACATTGACGGTTCCTAGGTTACGATTCCGCCTGAGAGTTAAAAGAAACATCACGTATAACAATTTTTGTATGTAACATTCGTTCAAAAAGAGCCATCGTGATATGTAGCAGACATACATGCAGGTGAGACGTCATTCTTAGAGTGATAATGAAACTTCATCTTTCATCTATTCTGAATCTGTATGGATAGAACCCAACGACAATGCATCATTTAAAGGAGTCGGAGTACGACGGCGGAACTGTTTAAACAGCTCTGACAGCGCCATGCAAAGTTAGAGGAGAGCAGGAATGAAGACAAGAATAGAACTAAAGAGAAAAAAGTTCGAGGGGGAATGACAAATGTTGATAAGGAAAGTAAGGAGGAATATTGGACGGCATCTCAGTTTTTAGATCAAAGGAATGGGAATTTTGTATGTCTAGTGTGTTTTAGGCGTGTGAAAAGGATGATGCATAGACTTGAGAATAAATCCAAGAATGTATATAAAGAATGATAGATATAAAAAGGGGCATGCTGCTAAGGAAAACTAATAGATATGCATGTCAGGTATGTCTTCACAACTTCATAATTCCTAAATAAATGGCCGCATCAAGTCACACCGCCTGCCTTTCCATAGCTGCATATATATGTATGTTCTAGTCATCATAGAAGGAAACCATGATGGTCCAGTTCTATGCTACATACTGACCCTCCCAGACGAGGCAAGACATGCGTGAATTCCACACCATCCGGGAAGTCAAACGGCGACCGCAATGCCCTGAGAGTGGTAGGGTGCAAGAGGGTATCAGCAAGTCAAATAGGAGAGACAGCAAGATGCAATCAAAATGCAGCAAAACACATACACACGTGCATACCTCCTGTGGAGTGAAAGTTTAGCATTCCTAACAGAGGGAGGTTTTCGATGAGAGATAGTGAGATGCAAAATTATATGAATTAGAATGAAAATAACGTGTATCTTAGAGAAATGAACTGCATAGATGTTTTAATGTTTGATGATTTTTTTTCAAGAATGAATTTCCATTCTATATGTTTCAGAGCCTCTACCAACCTTATGTATCGTATAGTTAACCCTGATAAAATTTATCTGTGGAATATGGATAATACAAATACAATTTTTTTAAATCATTGGCTATCATGCATTATTTATTCCTGCTTCAAGGATTAGTTACTCACTGTCATCCTCGCTGCTGTCCGGATAGTCAAAGTTGACGGCACTGCGGAGCGGCAGCATATCGGAGGCAAAGGGGTTCAAGAACACATAGTTCTTGAGGCCCCCGGTCAGATCCTGTGTTTTGATATTCATTCATACCAGTTGCCAAACACTACTTAACGACAGGCACTTATTGCCTTGTACTGATTAACCCAGGCGCCCGAGCAGCTCGGTAGTATACCGCCCTGAGTAGTGAGCCTGAAAGGTGTGCTTTAAGGCAGTCCTTTGTGTTCTACTCACACGGCCCTCACAGATAACTCCTCCTTCTTGTTCTTACTACGTGTGGTATCTCTAACCCAGAGTTATTCCTCTTACTATGATGCGGGCTCCGACCAGTGGATGTGCGTGTGCACCAGCAACAGGTACCTTTATGTAATGTACTGGGTAAGTACTTAGTCCGAGCAGCTCTGCGGTTGGTTCAATCAACTACCGACTTAAGGAGTTGCTCGGCAGCCGCAGGTGTGGTTTGTGTGCAGGGCCGGGAGCGGTACTCGCACCCCGTGAAGCGGACGTCAGCGGCCGTCGAGCCTCCCTGCTGCCAAGGCGACCTCAAAGCAACCTCAGTGTTATGGCTGGGAGCTGCTCGTCGTGGTGGCGAGCTGCTCGCCCCGCCATCAATAAGTGATGCTCGTCTCATTGATTGGCACTCTGTAAGGCCACCAGAGGGCAGAGCGGTTGCGGAGGGGTAGTTCCTGGCAGGTCTTACTTTATGATGTTGGGTGATG